>KE546969.1:1788129-1951711 GCA_000442125.1 Opeltia flavorubescens
CCAAACATCAACTCCGCCACAAACCCCTTAACCTCATCACTCCCCTCCCTCGCCCCCTGCAACCCCTCCCCCACCTTCCCCACCTCCTCCACCAACCCCTTCGCCACAGTCTTAACCCTTCGCATCGTAATCTCATCCTCATCTAGATCATTCGAGAGCTTTTCGATGGCGGATTTAAGGGTGGTGTGGTGGGATGTTGTGGTGCGGAGGTGGCCGGCTAGGTGGATGTGTGCTTGGCGGAGGGGGGGGAGGAGGGAGGTGTTGGGGGGTTGATTTATCTGTGGTTGGGGTTGGGGAGTTCGGGGTTCGTTGCTGTTATTGTTGCCCATATAAGCAACCGGAGCGCCTGCGCTAGGATGAGGCTGAGGATACTGATGCTGAATCTTTGGACTTGGACTCGGTTGGGGATGAGATTTAGTTCGGGAATCCAAGGAGACTTCCAATCTCTTATCCAGCTCGGAGGCGTACACTCTCACTAGGTTTAGCTCTTTGCGTTCGGACTCGAGTTCTTTTTCCTTCGTTGCGAGCATTTCCTTGTAGTCGCGTACTTGCTCGCCCCTTGATTTTTTGAGGGCTGAGATTTCATTATCGCGATCAGAACCTTGCTTTTTGAGATTAGATATTTGCTGCTCGAGGTCGGGGATTCGTTGGGAGGTTCTTGAGAGGTCTGCGACGCGTTGTCTTTCATGTGTGAGAGATGCGTCGGAAATGGTGAGATGGGCTCTTTGGTCAATGAGTTCCTGCTCGAGGTCTGTGATACGTTGAATCTTTTGGGTGAGTGTTGCTTCGGAAGTTTTCAGCAGGGAATCCTTCTCAGCAAGTTCTTGTTGGAGCTGGGTCATGCTCTGGGTATGTTGTGCGAGCGTTGCTTCAGAAGTGGTCAGCTGAGCCATCTTCTCCGCTTGAAGAGACGCCCGTAGTTTTTGGGCATTCTCTCGGCCTTTGGTAAGGTCTTCAGGAAAGAAGACTATCTCTGGTATACCTAAAGAGTCTGGATGGTCGGAAATTGTCAGGTCGACTGCTGCTATGACAACCGGCGACTCTGTAGGGTCTGCAGGCAGAACTTTGTCTGTGCTGGGTTCTACTGATGTGCTAATACTGGTGGCGGGAGGTTTTGGATCAGGTTCCGGCGAACTCTCTAAAGAGCTATCTCCATCAAGCGAACCCGTAGACAGCGCTGTATCCTGGCCAGATGTTGATTTGGAAGCGCTATTTTGACGCTCCAACTCATCCTGACGAGCCGTGATAGTCGCCATATCTGGTGGAGCCGGACCACTGTAACCATCAAGGTATGGGAAATGGTATTTTTCACGGCCTCGAGTAGTCACTGTCTTAGGAGATTGCTGATCACGCAGCATTTCCTGACGAGTCCGCTGAAATGGGTCAGACAGTTGTACAAGTAATGGAATATTATACGATCATGCTTACTCTTCGTCGTCGTTGCCTCGGCTGTCCATTCGGAAGGAAGCCAAGTTCTTCTCTGAATTTCCCCTTCCTCCTCTTTCGCTCTGGCTCTTTGCTCCCTTCGGGAGTAGTTCCATTAGCAATGGCTGGCGATGACTGAGTCGTATCTGCTACCCCGCTGGAAAGTTTTCTCTTCCTTGTTTTGGTGGGCGAGACATTTGTAGATGTAGGCTTTGGGTCTTGATCTGCAAGATCCAGATGGGCTAACATTCGAGGTTTACGCTTCTTCGGAGTAGTTGATGTATCAGGCGGATTGTCTGACGGGACATCGCCAGTACCGGAGTTTCCGTCCATGATTCGTTTCACTCTTGTGCTCTTTCTCTGCGTCGACATAACTTCTTTCTCAACAGGAGTCTTCGGCGCCTCAGTGCTGTTATCAACGCTCGCTGTTCTTCGATTCTTCTTTTTAGCCTGCTCCTGGAGGATACCTAAGGCTGTCTTCGCAGGATTAGTGCGTAGTTTGACGATTTTAGACTTCCGCTCTGGCTCTTCTTCAGCTACGACGATGGCTGCTTCTTGGCTCTCATCAGAGTAATTATCTTGAACAAGCAAACTATAGTTTACACCGCCAGCTGTAGTACGTTTTGGCCGTGCAGATACTGGTTCTTCTTGGACGTCATCTTCATCATTATCAAATTCGCCTTTGGCATTGCGTTTGATTCTTTTACTCAAGCGTTGCTGGACAGGTGAGCTACGTCTCTTGGGCCCCACTGGTTCATCACTGTTTGCTCGTCTTAAGCGAGCTTTTCCGGTGTCTTTACTTCCTTGGTCACGGATCTCAGTATCTGAATTAGACCCATCATAACCATTAGTGGGTTTGTCTTTCGAGCGCTTCTCGACACCATTAACTGCAGATGAAAGAGTATGAGTAGACGCTTTACGCGGCATTCGGGTTGGTTTGACAGGCGTTTTCTACTAAGCGTCAACATGTATATACACCAGATCAAATTCACAGGAAGAGTCTGACCGGAAGAGCTTGCTTTTTCATTATCTGCAATCGCGTTAGCACAAGAAGTAAGATGTCGATGCATCATGACTGACCGAGTACTGTTGTTGCATAGCATGTTTTGAGCGATTCGGATAGGACTTTGATTCAAGGCGTTAGTAATGATTTTTCTTCTCAATATAGAAGCAAACACAATACCGGCCAGATGGTGTCCCAGCTCTCACCGCTTTGGCGGCGTTGAAAGATAGCTTCTCGTTCAGTCATAGTCCAAGCGTTAGATTTTTCAGAAAGTGATGAAGCGGGATCGCGATCGGATGGCTGCAGCGGGGTCGACATGTCCGACCGTGATTTCGGTGTTTTCAGAGGTGATCTCTATAAGTGGGGGTGTAAATTGTTGATGATCGGAGATGGAACATGGTTGGGTCGGATGATGCAGCTTACCATGTTAACGAGCGGAGAGATTATCTCTTTCAGCGCTTCAAATAGCATCCACTTGGTGCAAATTTGTTTCGGAGTTTTATTCAGATGATCAAGTAAATATCAGCGAAGGTTTGCTGATGTTTCATGAATCGATCCGATCGTCACGTGTAGCTAATGGTGGCCGAGATTGTGGTGTGGTGTAATCTGATGGGCGCTCGGAGACTGAGCGGTTCTCTTCAATTTCACGGCAAGGTCTGACAATAGCGCAGACAATAGAAACCTTCTCCAAAGACAATAAAAATATCCTTATACAGAAGACCGGGTCTTATAGCTGGCAGTATTCACAATATGTTGATGGTGCAAGATGAATGTGTGATGGAAGGCTTACGTGGTGGTGGAGAAGAATGAAGTTAGAGTGTCCGATAAATGAAAAAGTAGGTCATATCGCAGGAGACCCTCGATGTGGGTCCACGAATACCAAAAGCATTGTCGCTCCTGCTTAGACTTTGGTCTGGCCAATACCATTGGATGATTCGTGTCATGGAAATCCTTATTACTTCCTTCTACGTGATTCCATACAGTAGGGAGCGGAAATACACCCGCTTATAACATTCAATCTATGGTCTCTATGCATGATTTTGATGACTAGGTTGTCTCATTGAACATTAGTAGCTTTCGTGATTTTATTAAGCATGATACTAGCTTTCATCATACATTTGTTAAGTGTCAGAGAACTTATGTATGTGCAGAATACTCCTTGTAAAAGATATAACGAATGTGTGATGAATGAGTAGATATATATCAAGAGTACGATATCGCTCTCACCCATCTCTTGACACCGTGGAGAAGTCAAGACAAAAATATTTAAGGATCATTGTAGTATGCTTATATCCCATTATTTGTACCCTCTTGTTGTGAGGATTATACCAGATACACAGCGGCTTACTTACCCTGCCATCTTGTTGAAGATTTCCTGTCGCTGTGGCTCGAAAGAATCGTACCAACCAACAGCATCTCCCACTGGAACTTCCTCTTTACCAGCAGCAAGACCTGCGTATGCTTCATTTATGAATTCCTCCAACGGCATCCCAATCTGGCCTCCATTCTTGATATCAGGCTGATGTTTCTCGTCGTGAAGCTCCGCTATTACGAATCAGTATAGTGACCAAGAAATCTTGCGCTTGCCATGTATACGTACTTTGAACCGAGGGCGGAAAGAGCTCAACGATTTTGACTTTTGAGTCGCGTAGCTGTTTGCGCAGAACGAGGATCCATTGATGGAGAGCTGCTTTGCTTGCGCAGTAGTTCGGACAACGTAGTATAGGTACTAGGGCGAGGCCGGACGTAGTACTGCCACGAACGAAGCATCAGCAGCCATCCTCCTCCATGTGTATAGTATTACTTACAACATCAAGGCCGACTCTTTCTGCTTGCTCTGTAGGAAAGGGAGGAAGGCTTTCGTCAGAGCGAGATAACTCAGATAATTGGTCTTGAATTCCAGCTGCACCACGTCCATGTCGATTGATTCAGGCTTGGAGAAATCGAGTCCACGCTGGATGCCGGAGTTCATCATGATGCAATCTAGGTCGCTGTACGTGCTCGTGATACTAGATGTCACCGATTAGCGACTGTCAAGTAGAAACAGAGATATAGAGCTTACTTCTTCACGAAGTTCGGGATCTTGTCCATTTCCGTGATGTCAAACGGAACGGCGGTGGCCTTGTCCTTGCCATTCTTGTGGACAAAGTCCTCGAGCTTGTCTTTCCTCCGACCAACGACGATGACTTCGGCCCCTTCTTGAACGAAGCGAGATGCGAGAGCTTCGCCGATGCCACTTGTCGCTCCGATAACAAGCACCCGTTTGTAGGGGAAAGGCATAGTTGATAGTGGAGAGAGGGTGATCGTTTATGGTGGGTGCTCTAGATTGAAAGTGTATCCAGCTGGCGATAACAAGAAGCTGGGTTCGTAGCAAGGACGCAATTCGAGAGACATGACTGATTTCATTTATCCGATCGGATGGTGGTGGAATTGGGATGATCTCATCAAGTGAAAGCTGCAAAGTTTTGCTCGGCAATAAGACTTTAGTACGCTAGGCGCTAAGGAGATAACCCACGCGGGGCCATTAAAAAGTTAATTGGATGCCCCTGAATTGAATGGCTGTAAAACTTGCTTAGAAATGATGATGTCAAGATTGAATGACTTTGATGCTATCGTCTATAGTGTTTCGCTGGAAGTCGATCAAATTTAGTCATAAGTCTGCTATGTTGCTGAATGGAATTCACTTTACGAGGAGTGTATCTAGATGTTTACCCCAGATCTCTACAACCAAGGCTGTTCTGTAACATAGACAATACAGCGAGCTTCGACCATGCCTCCATTGCTCTTCTCCCGACCCTCTAAGCCTCCTTCTCCGTGACCACGTTATTGCTAACAACGGACGCCTGCCGTTCCCGATGTTCCTCAGTCTCCTCATACCGTATAAGAAGTTCACCATTCTTCCCATAACGTTGCGGTTCGTTCTTCGCGATCTTGACAACGGTGAAGAAACTGTGGCATTTACGGAAGATGCTGTCCATCTCTTCCAGGGAGCGGTAAGCGGTTTCGGGGTAGAAGAACCATACGACGGGGAATATTGCGGCGTTGCTGTTGACAGTGTTAGTTCTTTTATGTCGTGGGTCAGTGCTTGATGTCCTTCTTACATGACGGCAAAGATCACGTATGTTTTGTACCCGATTGAGGCGAATGAGACTGGGGTGACCATGACGACTATAAGTTTGATCAGCGAATATCGGGCATTACATCATATGGAAGCTATTATACCCATGAAGTTGAATATCCAATTCGCGGATGTTGAGAAGGCA
This sequence comes from Opeltia flavorubescens, assembly GCA_000442125.1. NCBI lineage: Eukaryota > Fungi > Ascomycota > Lecanoromycetes > Teloschistales > Teloschistaceae > Opeltia > Opeltia flavorubescens. Next base: position 1,793,821 of record KE546969.1, read on the forward strand.
TTAGCGGGCGCTCGGATGCGTAAAGGAACGATCTCAGCAGGATAGAGCCTATTGGACAGGTCAATACTTCCGCTCATATAGGCGGTCATAGTTGACTTACCATGTCATTCCAAGCCACCCGATAGCAAAGAATGTATTAAAGATGAAGAGGAACATCGCTGCGACGATACCAGGGCCTTTTCCACCGAGTTTGGACATGATCTATACGGGGATTAGAAGCAGCATTATCACCTTCATCTATTGCCACTGATACATACTGCAAGCATCGCCATACTAAAGCTCATTCCAGCCGCTCCAAAGAGCATCAGCGAGCGCCGTCCGAACTTTTCGATGGTGAATACAGCGATCCATGATGCTAGGAAGTACTCTTAAGCGCAAATTAGCTACATAACTACGGACGAGTGACCATGAGAAAGGTACCTGTTCCATTGGCAGCAGCTAAGATGCGAGAAGTCAAGTCATCTAGTCCGATCTCATTTCGATAGATCGTTGCAGCGTAATAAGTAATCAGATTGATACCGCTGATCTGTTGAAACATTTGATTCACGTAGGCAAGAACACTTCGATGCAGGTGGCGATCAGGACCCATGGTAAACTAGAATACTAGTCAGTCGTGTTCCGTCTCAAAGTCTCTATTAATCACTAGGTCTCTCAAGCCACCAGCTTTCTGGTTTTCAATGACAGTATCTTTGATTGCTTGGAATTCGCTCCAAACATAAGGATCATCGGTAGGCAGGTCGCTCAACGCTCCAAGGACATTCAATGCCTCACTATTCTTACATTAGCAATCAGAAAGCGGCTCAATCATGTCAAGCTTACTCTTCTTTTCCCTTCAGGACAAGCCATCTAGGCGATTCCGGCAGTTCAAGGACAAGCCCCAGGATGATGAGGGCGAAGAATATTTGAAATCCTATAGGAAACCTCCATGCAATCGAATTGGGGTCCAAGAAGGAGAATGCAAAGTCCAACCAGTAGCTGAAGCAAATCCCTCCAGTGATCAAAGCACCTTCAATCATGACGAGCTGACCCCGTCTGTGGGATTTGGAACATTCGGATTGCCATGTTGGAACAGTAGATGTATTTAGACCGTTCCCGTACCTGTTATCGTTAGCAGCAGGACGTATCCGATGAAGGATTTACTTACCCGGTGACGAGCCTTCCCACTATGAAATGACCTAGAGAATGGGCCGAACATTGCAGTATCGCGCCAATGACCATGATGGAGGACCCTACGAAGATGGTCTTACGACGTCCAAGCATATCGCCAATCTTGATACAAGAGCAGGCGCCTATGAAGCATCCCAGATTGTATGCTGCGACAGAGATCCCTGTAGAATTGTCAGCTCGCCGTCGGTACCGAGTAGGTAGAATGTGGAGTACGTACCTTGAATGGTTGATCTATGAGTCCTTTGGGACGGAGAGAGGCCAAGTCGATCTTCTGTTTCCGGTCTGATGTCGATTTCCGGGAAAGTCCTTACCTTGAGCCCTGTTAGCTAGGAATGGTCCCCGATAATGTCTGGGAGATCTTACGAAAGAAGGAAGATCCAGCAGGGCTCCCATCACGCCTTGGTCATATCCAAACAGGCTATAGAACATCAGCAATGAGTTTAATACATCTCTCCGCTTATCGTACAAGAAATCCAAGCCCGCGATAAGACCAATAATAACATTAAGCTTGGTGCCCTTAAGGCCCAAGTACCTAGATTTCCCAATCATGACTGCGATAAAGTCCAAGAAACGTTATCGACACATCAAAACAGCGACTCCACCATTGCCTTTATGTGCTTTGAACGTAGACTAGAAAGTCTCTGATGTCCCAAAATATCTTAATCATCCAACAAACACGGAAGAGGAAGAAAAATAAAAAAGAAACAACGACTCGGCATCAGGTCCGACTAGAAGTATTCTGAGCATGTAGTCAAACACCAATGGGGATGCTTGCTACATGTGATCTTGCATGACGATCCCCGCTATCACACCTTCTCCGCATCCGAACGTGCACCCGTTTCTGCCGTTCCAACTCGGTAGCTCGGTGTCGATCATTCTTCAGAACCCTTAAATGGTAACGTGGTTTGAGTCATGAAACGCGACTGCTCCCAACCTTGGATTTTCAATAATGGTTAATTTTGATGTCATTGAGTCGAGCGTGGGTAATGTCTCAATTCGCTCTTGTTATTGTGGCCAAGTAACCATTAAGTGAGAACTGGACTCCATACTCTTCTCAGTGATTGCTTAGACAATTAAGCGCGCCATTGGTCTTCGTGGAATAATTCCGAAAATGGGGATGTATTTGGTAACTCGCTCATAAATACCATCGCAGACCTTGTTTGTGTCGAGATTGAAATAGTACACTTTGGACCATTTTTGAGACATGTCGTATTTAGCTATCATCCTGCTGTTACGGTTCCTCTTGAAGTCTGGAAGCACAAACCGCCCCTCCAGCCAGCTTGGACTGTCCAAGCTGGACTTTTGTTGTACTCCAGTCCTACCTAACGGAGGAAAATCATGGCGTCAGCCCAAATATTCGTCATCAGTGGACGGGACGCAACCGATACCATGATCAGCCTAGCTCACCATTTCGGGCGATAAATAAAGCGCCAAGCTAAATTTCATGATTCAGTCGTGTGCCTCCTTTGGGCAGTGTTAGCTGGAGTAAACTTGCCGCCCTGACAGCATATGCTAAGGATGAACGACCTTGTGGTTGTAATGAGGGTCCAGGAAATTTCCTCCAATACCACGACGAAGTGACAGGGCAGAAGTCAAATCAACAATTGTAATAAGTTTCCGCGAAACTCCCCCGTCAGCGGACGTTATATTATTACTGTGTTTCACTTTAGTCGGTTCCTTTGCTATTTGGACAGGCTTGATAGGTAGGGAATCATGGATGAACAGTGTAGAGATTTAGTAATGAAGAGCGCTGTAAGGGACATAGGTTTTCTGGGATGCATAACTTACTATGGAAAGAAGTGGATGCTTCCTGGGGCAGAGTGAATACGATACAGTGAAGATCAGGATTGAGATGTCTGACTGAGCCCATGGAACAATTATGAATTATAGAATCATATAATTGTTGAGAACGGAAAGTAATGGACGGCCGACTGGGCGCGTAAGTGTGGGTAGGGAGGGAGAAACACTGTCCGGGGGTTTTCGAGCTTTGAAAGCGAAAGAGATGAACTCAAAGAGTGTACTTTGAGGTGGTGTCACCCTCATTGTGGGAGCTGCTTTTTCAGAAACTAACGTGGGTGATGAAGGATATTCGTCCCGAGTGTCCGGATGGATTTGGCCTTTTATGTATGGCTGTGGACAGGTTGGAAGTAGAAACAATTGAGATCAGCTCGAAGAACCGCGTTAGGATCATAAGTGTTGGAGATGTATTTTCATGGCTTTGGCAGGGTACAAGCATGGGAGGATTGGAGCAAAGCAGGAGTAGAGGGAACGGCGGAGACGATATTGTGCTTACATTGATGAAAGGCAAATGGATGGAATCAGTGGGGTGTGGGTTTGGTTAATCGATGATACTGCGGATATTATGATCTGGGATATTGGATTTTTCCTTCCGTCCTGATGAAAGGCTCAGGCATGAAAACGATATGAAAAGCTCATCTGGGTACTTCATTCACCATCCTGTGATAACAAGAAACACGTTCCATAATCCCTGCAGCAATTTTGTGGCACGTCATGATCTTGTGCTGTTCTGACACAGCCAGGAGCGTCTCCGAGTTGTCACCGAAACTCAACTATGTAGTGCTTGGACATCTGATACTTTTGCTGTTCACTGATGAGGTTGCTGAGGTTGCTGTGACTGCTGTGACTGCTGTCCACGAGTCTCCGCTATCTTGTCCTCCGCATCAAGAATCATTTGAGAACTTGACACCGATTCGTCGTTATCCTTTACCATCGGCTCTGGCGACTCTGACAACCCCCCGCCTCTACCCTCCCGAATGTATGCCCGCACCAAATCTTCGCGGAACTCTTTGATGTCATGTACAAGCCTAATCAACTCTTCCCTCATCTCCGTATAGGAACCAAGTGCTTCCGAGCGGCACGGGTGTACTATTTCCGCAACAACGATGTCCCGTAAATTGTGATTGTTGAAGGCGCCGTGTTCGTAGATGAGTGGTACGTATTGGAAGATATGCCAGCCGGAATTGCAGTGAAGGCGGAATGTATTACGGATTCCGATACATAATGCAGGGATGCTGTACTTTTCGCCCAGAGCGTGGAGCGAAATGTAAACTCTCAGAATGTATTCAGGGTCGTCTGGGTCGACGAGCGCGGAAGCACCGAAATCCGAGGTGAAGCATTGGTTGTACATGAAATCGATCATGAGGCTTACATAGTAAGGGTCATCTTTCGTTAGGTCAAGCTTCAATGTCGAGGATCCCTAGAAAGGATATTGTCCGTCAGCTTGACTTGAACGCGATTGATAACCGTAGCTTAGAATAGATTATGCATCGTATTACGTCTGCACCTATAGTAGGGCATAGGACCGAACGTAACTGTCACATCATCCAAGATCGATACTACTCGTGGTAGGAGAGGGAATGAAAAACCAAAAATGTCTCATTCCGACTTACGTGGCCGATCTTCGCCAAAGTTGTCTCGAAGAAGCTGGATTGAGAACACAATATGATCTTGTGGCATTTGAACTCGTGGCCAGAACAAACGATGGTAAGGTCAGTGAATTGCTTTAAGTCATGATATCTGGGGATGATTAGATACTTTTTCAAAAAAAAAAACATGGGCAAGATCACCTACTTTTTGATATTTTGCAACACCGTTTCTTGGTACTGCGTTCTCGTCAACAGCGCCCTCTGCATTGTAAGATATCTTTCTGCTTCTTGGGCTGAGATCATAAGTTGAAGACCAAGGCTAAGGAAGGCAAGGATGGTGCTATTTCAATTGACAGTTATTGTTGTGATCGCGCGTAAGTATATTGTCTAAGTGGATAGCAATGTTGAGCTGTTCGTCAAGACAAGAGACAGAATCAAATGGATGAATTTGAAGCAGCCTTTGTACCTTCCCTGAACTCGATAGCCTCGTAGCGAATATGGAAGTCGCGACCACCTTTGTTCATGTGCTTCGAGGCCTGGTGTCACTGAACTAACTGAGCACTTTGTAATTAGATTGGCACTCGGGCAGATTCTTGACTTCCTGCTCCTCATGTAGGATTTCCTATAGGACCATCGGCCACGGAGGTTGCAATTCATCAGCCATATATCCTATTTGAAAGGTTACCGCTTTAAGGCGATCGTCATTTTCAGTCGGTGTCAAAGCCTCAATTCTCAATATTGAAATGGACACCACTTGCGGTGACCTTAAAAGAGAAAGAGAGCTCCCCGTGATTCTCTAGGGCTTTGACGGCATTCCTCGTTTCCTCTCTCCAACCATCACTCTCTGACCAGTCCAATTGAGCAGAGAAAATGCATCTTTCAACGACTTCCCTTCGTTGATGGGCTTCTCTAGCTGCCTCTTCTACACTCACACCAAGTGGGAATTTGCGGACTGAATCTCGCTGTACCAATAGCCTCAGAGTGACGAAGTTTTTCCAGGCGTTCGGAAGGTGTGATCGTAATGCGGGTACCACAAGCCCGTCAGAACGGGCATAAGCCATTGTGGATAATGCAGAGCTGGTTGCGATAATAAGGCAGCCGAATCTTGCCTGAAGTTKTCCAAGATGAGCCACCAATTCTCGGAAACGAACAGAAAGTAATGACGATTTCTGACATGTTTTGATCTCATTTGTCGGGTCTTCAGCGTCCTCCAAGCGGTCTTGCCATAAGAAAGCATCTATGTGATGCAAGATGATGAGGCTCACTTGTCGGTTCGCAGAGAAATGAGAGGTTGTATTGAGGATATAGGACTCAAGGCTGGACATAGTTGCAAGCAGTGAAAGTGAAGATTGGGGACGAAAGATGTGCAAGTGCTCCAAAGAGCTTCGAACGAGCTTGGTGACCGTAGGAACTTGAGCAGGTTCAGATAACTTACCGAAGCTTGACTGGACGTGATTTGTCATTATGGTTTGAAGTCGGAGCATTGAAATTCTGCTTCCCAGATCGAGCATGACGACTGCTGAGCTTTTACCTCCCATTTGGACACCATCGAGTTCCGACGGCAACAGTGCTAGACTGATGAGATGGTGGAGAAGCTGTGTCTTACCAGAGCATGGTGACACCCCGACGAGTTCAAGTACAGGTGTTTGATTTGAGTTCGCAACGTTTCCTTGGCCGGTGATCGAGCCGTCATTCCTCGAAGGCGATATTTCTGACTTCAGGAATGCTTGGAGGATTCGATCGATGCTATGATAGCCAGTATATGGTCGGCTGTGATGGCTCGTACGCCCAGTACGTAGGGTGCGTAAGAGCTTGTCTCAAATCAGCCGAATCATCGGTAGACATCATCAACGCCATTTCAGCGTACATACTTCGTCAAGACCTTCCACTTTGACTTCCTGCAGAAGTCGTGCTCCTAGATTACCCGCGCTCATCTTGGTGTTCCTTCAACGGCGATAGCATATCTCATATCTGAAAGTATCCAATCACCATCTTCGCATTCTTACAGCTGCCGCCATTATGGCTCCTCCGATTGAAACCTTCCCTGCTTCACAATTGCCATCCAGAGTCCAATTCGCAGCGAACGGTAAGCGGCGGAAGGGAGATGAGATTAAGCTGGAAGATTGTGAATTGATGGAAATGGTACAATACTCATGCAAACTGGAGGGCGAGAAGAAGGATGTCGTGAGATGCCGGCCGATCGTCAAACTCTTTCGCAAGTAAAATTTACACCACTCTGCGTTCTAAATAACAATTTTCACTAATCTACGATCTAGGTGTGCTGGTGATTTGGTAGTTGAGACTACGGCATTGGAGGGATGAGTTCAGGTTTGGAGAAGTTGCTTGGTCTTCTTTTTCATGTTCGGAAAGAAGTCCGGGTGAGAAAGATTCATACGCGATCATACACCTATTTCTCATTCTTTGGCAGGTCGAGAGACTATATAAATTTATGGCTAACATCTTCAAAAACATTCAACGCGTCCGAGGGTATCATGTCCACCTTTCCCAACGCCATGCATGCTATATGTTCCGCAATAGAATATTCTTGTAAGCTCCCAGAAGAACCATTGACTTATAGACGCAAATCCGTCCATGATAAGTCAAGTTGTACCGTTCTTCGCGTTCTGACTGCGCTTTCGTTCTGGTACCTGCTTCCGCCAATACTTCTTATCTGCGTTGACAGCCGAGCTAATTCGTCCATAATCGGAGCTTCGTGCTTTGGACAAACGGATCTCAGATTCCGGAAGATCCATGTCCATGCCATTTTCGTCAGGCGGATGCTCAGCAAGATATTGAGCGCCTGCAGCCTCCATGGTCTCCTTCCATAGCTCTTCTCTTTTCGTGCGTATTGACTTGACACCCTGTCTAGCTCCTGCAGACGGCGGCCGATATGCACCTTTTGCGCTGACGAGCCGCCTCAGCGCTTCCTCTCCTAATCTGCCCTCTTCAGTTACTCGCTCTCGTATTTTCCTCGGGTCTTCCTCGCGTTCTGGATACTCCGCAGTCGCTTTGTATGTGTGTCTCCCAGGAAAAGCCGGAAGATGAGAAGGGATATATGATCTATCTTGCTTGACCGAAGCATCATCTAGCATGGAGCTGAGGACTTGATGATCCTGCTGATCATCTTCTTCTGGAAGCTCATTTGGGAGCGCGATGCGCGTACGCCGTTTGGGAACAGGAGGTCGTAGATGAGGTAACAATGTCCTCAGGGACAATTGATGTGTGTGCAATGCTTGCAGGAAATCTTGAGGTGTTGCTTGCGTCCGGCGGCTTGAAAGCATGGACTGTCGCACTCCGGCTACAAGATGGTTCATATCTACCATTGTCAATATTAATACCAAAATAACATGATATCGGTGAGCGCATACACTCCTCGACGCTCATGCGGAAGCTCTGCAGCGCCAATGGCTCCGACGCCCCAAAGCCCACGACGTCCAGCGCCAGGCTGATCGAGCGCATCAGCAAGGTTTCAACCCCTCCATCACTGACATTGCCATCTGTATCCTTCGATACACCATTGACATTCTCGCTGATCTCGTGATGAACTGAAGAGAGCTTATTCCGTTTTGTCGCAACGTTGTCGCCAAACCCAGCTGTGAATGAGGATCGCTTGACCGGCTGATGGTCATCGAAAGCCATGGGAGCCATAAGTGAGCTGGCTTCGAGAGGGAAAGGACCAAATCAGGAGCATAGATGCCATAGTCATGACATAGTAGTGGACTTCAAATGCGAGACAGAAGTGAAGAATTAAGATTGATGGACTTCTCCCCAAGCCTGCCAAGACTGCCAAGCCTTCTGTGGCTAATGTTTGCAGAGCCGCATGACTCAATATGTAACTTACCTTTCGCAAAATCTTTTGTCTTTAGCAGCTGATACAGAGACTTTCACACAATACTAGCTCCTTCTTAAAACAGCCAGCATGGCAGATACAGTATGTCGCATCATATCGCGTCTTCTAATGTGCCACACTATCTATGAGCCGCTTGCTGATTGATGCTGTGTCCAAAACAGGAATCAGCAAGATCCCCGCGGAAGTCGGTGGCATTCTCCGAAGGTACTACAGTGGTTGATGGGAATGGCGATGTAACAAAAGTCAACGGTCACACTAGGAAGACGTCTGCTGAAAATCATACACTGGGTATGTTGGCTAGCACTGTATTGAAATTACAAACAGCTAAGTCAAATAAGGATCGCCGGATACTCCAGCGACAGAAGACAAGGCGGTGGACGAGGTGACCGATCTTTTCAAAGGCCTCGCCAAAAAGAAGAAGAGCAAGAAACCGAAAGATACTGAAGCAGCTGAAGGCGCCGATGATGCACCCCCTGCCGCGGATGGGGAGTTTGATGCTACTACATTGAAGAAGAAAAAGAAGAAGAAGACGCCCAAGGCGACGGGTGACGATGATTTCGAGGCCAAACTCGCTGAAAAAGGCTTGGGTGACGAGGGCGAGGGTGCGACCGCGAATCAACCCGTTGAAGAAGCCCCGCTTGAGGAGGGAGATTTCGAGAAGGGAACAGGCATCTGGGCCCATAATGCGACACAACCGATCAGTTACCCGCTCTTGTTGACTCGATTCTTCACTCTTCTGCACAGTCATCATCCGGACCTACTGTCGAGCGGATCAAAGAGCTACAAGATTCCACCACCTCAGTGTCTCCGAGAAGGCAATAAGAAAACGATTTTTGCAAATATCGCGGATATATGCAAGCGTATCAAGCGAACGGATGAACATGTCACCCAATTTTTGTTTTCTGAATTGGGAACGAGTGGAAGTGTGGATGGCAGTCGACGATTGGTCATCAAAGGTCGTTTCCAACAGAAGCAAATTGAAAACGTACTGAGAAGATATATTGGTGAGTCCTAGTCTACTTGGTATCGAAGATGAGCTGCTGACGATTGTCAAGTCGAATATGTGACTTGCAAAACCTGCCGATCACCAGATACCGAACTAAACAAGGGAGAAAATCGGCTATACTTCGTCACATGCAACTCATGCAATAGTCGGCGAAGTGTTACGGCGATCAAAGTTGGTTTCACAGCTCAAGTGGGCAAAAGGAAGAGGCAACAGGTCTAAGGGAGACTATCTTCATTGTTGCATTAGTTATTCAACTTACGCAGGATTGCAATTCTTTCTGGGCTCTTGGGTTTGGTACTCTTGTCTATCAGGCTACTTTGCGGACCTTCATGTATTAAAGCACTACAGATGATTGCAATCTGATGGGCACGGTCCTTCTAGCTCTGTTGATGCATCTGCTTGCTTCTCCAAACGTCTGACCAGCGAGGAGCACAAAATTGGGTCTCAGGCGTTGAGTTGCGTATGAGATGCCTTTCAATAGAACAATGTGTTGTATCACGTGCTATTCTTGTCCCTCCCCAATATTTCGTGTCACGCCAGTCTCTAACCGCCAAGACTTAACCGCCGATGATCTGGTTCCAGCCAGTAAGAGCATCGTTACACCGAGTCTGTCTAACAGCGCCGCATCTTGACAGCCGTTGGTGGAAGCCTAGTAGAGGACTTGCAGGTCAATCGACTTCTACAGGCTGCAGCTCTTATTTTTAGTAGCTATACAATGCCTGCTTTAGATTCCCACCAAGCTATAACCAGACCTTGTCCCTGTCGATTGGCCATTTGCTGTTATCCTATATATGCCAATCTTCACTCTATAGTTTAGCCTATGGAATTTGAGGTGTCTCTCTGAACTGCTGAGTGTATTGTGACCGAAGCAAAACATCGTTTTAGCCTATATTTGAATATTCAATCTCAATCATGGCAGCCCCCCCACCAAGCTACGGACAAAGCACCCCTCCACCTCAAGGAGGATACTATCCCCGTATGCTATCACAGGACAAGATATTGTTTATGTAGATCATGCTAACGGGCTTCTGAAGCTCCACCTGACAACCGCAATTACCCTCCACCTGGTCAGTCATTACTAGCCTCACCATGTTGCGAGACATCTATTGACAGCTTGCTAAGGTCAATCCTACCCACCTCCTCCCACTTCCCCAGGTTTCGCTCCACAGCAGTCATACCCTCCGCCTCCATCGAATCAACCTCCACCTGCCAGCCATGGCTCTTACCCACCTCCACCGCCTCAACAGCAGTATGCCAACAACGGTCCTCGAACCTCGTTTCAACCTCCTCCGCAACAGCCCCAGACTCCACAACCACAACAGCAGCAACACAACACGCAGGAGACCTACCAAGAGCCCCCGCCGGCAGCAGGTCACGTAGGCGGTCATCCAACCTTCCAACAGCCGTCCATGACACCAGAAAAGCCATTGAACACAAACCAAGCGTCCCAAATGCCAGGAGGTGCACCGGCACCAGGTCATTTCGTAGGGGCAATGGCAACGCAAGACGACATTGGGACGTTCAATGGTGGAAGCTACAGAATCAGCCACAGAGACAGCAATACCATCTTGACACTACAACTGGCGATGGGCTGTCCTCTCAATGCAAAACCAGGTACATCCCCTCAAACAGCCTTCATGAAAAGATTCTTCCAACCCGTACAATCGTCATCTGCTAATTCTGCCACACAACAACAGGTGTCATGATAGCCATGTCCCCCACCGTAACCCTTAAAGGTGCTGTCAAATTCTCCCTTAAGAAATTCGTCGCTGGGGGTGAAATGTCTACGTCCCAATATACTGGCCCTGGTGAACTCCTCCTTGCTCCTCCTTTCCTCGGCGATATCACGTCTTTGCGTCTGTCTGGCAGCGAGCAATGGAATGTTGGKAAAGATGCCTTCATAGCTTGCACGCAGGGTGTGGTGAAGGAGTATAAGAACCAGGGGTTCAGTAAGGCGATGTTTTCGGGTGAGGGGCTATTCGTGTACAAAATTAGTGGGATGGGGATACTATGGATTTCGAGCTTTGGTGCGATTGTGAGGAAAGATGTGAGTATTGCCTTTTCCCCTTCTTCCTCTATAGTGCTGCTTTGCCGTACAATCCTCTACTCCTTGCGAATCCCCGTTGTTTGGACATCTGCTATTGGGTAATTAGGCTGATGAGAATATATGTAATAGCTTCAAGACGGCGAGAAGTACATCATCGACAACGGCCACCTCATTGCTTGGAATTGCAAATACGTCATGGAGCGTGTCGCGAGCGGGGGTATCATCTCCGGTATCAGCTCTGGAGAAGGTCTGGTGTGCAAATTCACAGGACCGGGCACGGTGTTCATTCAGACGAGAAACTTGGCGGCGTTCGCGATGTGTTTGGGTGCCGGTGGTTCTCATCAGAATTAGGTCCGTATACTCTACACATCGTTTTGTCAGAGCTCAATCATGACGTATCTCATACCTTCATCGACGTCTACATGCTTGCTTCAATTCACATATCACCGAATTCAGTAAGTAATTGTGAAGTCACTTGAAACGTTGCACATGACAATGACGTCTACTGGTTTGGGTCTCGCCATATGAATGGCATTCTTATACACCGACTACAAGTCCTTTCGCTACTTTCCTGTATCTTCTCCAAGTGCTGTTCCAACACTTTCCACTCCTTTGGATACTGCTCATTTGGACCGGCTTTAAGTCACTCTTTATTGAATCTTTTGCTTCCAATTGAGTTTGTCGGCCCAACTCCTTCCTTCTGTCACTAAAGCTGTAAACCGACTACCGAAATGCAGCCTAACAAACGACTCGAAGCGATCCTTGAAGGCAAATTCCTGTCATTACAATCCAGAAAATCGATAGACTCATCCAATGAGCTTGATACTGCTGATCAGAGACCATTTGTAGTTCCTCAGTATGACCCCCAAGGAAGCATCTACACGTCGAGGTACTCCAAGGATCTTGCTTCGACATTGCATTCGAGCGAGTTGAGTGATGCCGCTTCAGAGAAAAAGGATTTCTCTGTGAGGTATGATAGTAAGATGCCCACAGAGCCACATGTTACCTACTCCGGTCTTCCTACACCACTTCCTAATACACCACTTCCTCGCTACAACTATGAAAACACAGGGCTCGGAAGAAGTCCGACCAATCCACCGCCATATCTGTCACCCCGTCCTCGTCATCCTCGACCAGGTGCCACGATGGCAAGACGTAGCGCGATGAGGATCTCAAGACTCTCCATTACACCATCCATGGGATGTATGCCACCAGATCTCACTCGCCGTACGAATGTTAACATGGATGCCATCATATCTACCGAACCGGGGAAAATCTCACCAATGCATATTGTCAGACTCCCGAGCGAAAAGCCCGACCTCGGACCCCCGGACGGAGGAACACTAGCATGGCTCATGGTTCTCGCCGGCTTCTTCGTCGTAATGGACGCACAGTAAGTCCCCCTCTATCCATCTCCCTCCGCCCTCCCTCCCTTCGCCATGTCTTTTACATATTACGAACGATAATAATCCCACGGAAAATTCAAACAGAGGTCTCAACCAATCCTACGGCATCTTCCAAGCCTACTACCAAACCACCCTCCTCCCCACCCACTCCCCCTCCTCCATCGCCTGGATCGGCTCCCTGCAGATCTTCCTCCTGTTCTTCATGTCCATCGTCGTGAGCGGGCAAATGGACAAAGGGCGTTTCCACCACTGCTTCAATGGCGGGAGCATCCTCTTTGTTGGGTGTGTCCTCGCTACGAGCTGGTGTAGCAAGTATTGGCATTTCTTGCTCGCGCAGGGGATTGGGACGGGGGTGGGGATGGGGTTGGTTTTTGGGGCGGGGGCGCAGGTGCTGTTTGGGTATTTTGAACGGAGGTTGGGGGTTGCGACGGGGGTTGCGAGTGCGGGGGGTGCGGTGGGGGGGATGGTGTTTCCGGCGGTTTGTGAACGGTTGATTGGGAGGATTGGGTTTGGGTGGACTGTTAGAGGTGAGTTTGTGAGATGTTTATATCCTTGGTTTCCCCATTTCCCTTACCTCTTTCACACGGCCAGTTCTTCGACTTCTCCTTTCCTTCTCCTTTTTGTATCTCACTGTTGTTGATTAGATTACGAGGAATATTCACCAACCAGAAGAATTAATCATACCAAAATGAGTAGTAATCGCCCTCATCGTCCTCGTCACACTCATCCCAGCGAACATGATCGCCCGAGAACGACCCGGCAGCCAGAAGAAGCAGAAACCGCAAATGGATTGGACTGCATTCAGAGATATACCCTACCTCCTCGTGACGGCGGGTCTGTTCTTCACTTTCTGGGGCGTCTATTTCGGCTTTTATTTCATCGTTACGTTCGCGCAGGAAACGCTCAATTTATCTCCTACGGATGCGACGAATTTACTTATTTTGATGGTATGTTCAATTTTAATATATATATATATATCAACTCCTTCTTCACACCCCCTTGTTCTCCCCCTTCTCCCCTTTCCCCCTTTCCTCTGCTCCGAAAACCCAGAAAAAAAGATAAGACATGCTGAAAAAACATCAGAACGCAGCGAACCTCCCCGGCCGCTTCCTCCCCCCCCTCATCTCCGATTCCTGCCTCGGCCCCCTGAACACCCTCATCCCATGCACCTTCCTCACCTCCACCCTCCTCTTCCTCTGGCTCGGCTCCAGCACCAGCACTTCCATCCACCTCCTGGCGTGCTTTTATGGATTTGCGGCCGCGGGCGTGCAGAGTCTTTATAATGCGACTGTTTGGGGGGTTGTTAGGGTGAGGGTTATTAAGGGCTCTGAGTCATCTTTGAGCTCTGTGACGGGGAAGAGCGAGTATGATGAGAAACATCAGCAACGTCGTGATGACGATGACGGACCGATGATCTTCGATGAAGGCAAAGCGAGACTGAGGCTTGCGATGGTGTTTGTTATGATTGGGTTTGCGTGTTTGACCGGGGCGCCGCTTGGGGGTGTTTTATTAGATCGGGGGATGGTGGGCGGGACGAGGACGGGTGGTGGGAGTGGGAGTGGGATGGGGAGCGGAGCGAGGAGTTGGACGGGAGCGCAGGTTTTTGCGGGGACGAGTGTGGCTGTTGGAGGATGTGCACTTGTGGGTGCGAGGTGGGCGAAGGAGGGGTGGGGGAGTGGGAGGATGTGAGATATTTATTGGGAATGGGAGGAGGAGGAGGAGGAGGAGGAGGAGGGTGAAAGATGGGATGTGGGAGTAGATGATGGGATGATATTGGGAAGGATTTGGGGGGTTTTCAATATTTGGATGCAGAGGATAGAAGTGTGAGAGTCATGAGATTTTTGAGCAATTGTTCAGAATATGGGTCCATGAAAATGAAATGATAATGAGTGGTGGATATCCTTGAAGCTGCCTGTTTTCATGACAAGTCTTGTTGCTATCGTTGGTTTTTTTTTTCTCGTGTTAGATCTTCATCCGAAGCATACACCTCGGCAAAATCCACCGCGAGAAATGTTCTTCTCAGTACATGTCCCACCCTCCACTGGCAGATATAGCCTGACCTGTAACCCATCTACTACCCTCTTCAGCCAGAAATGCCACAATCTGTGCTATATCGTCTGTCGTCCCCAACCGATGTTCAAACGGCGTCAGATTCTTTTGCATCTCCACTATCTCTGGTTGGATTTTCTCCATCAACAAATCTGTCTGCACTGGCCCTGGGTTGACAGTGTTGACCGTATGACCTTTATCACCAAGCTCTACAGCGAAAGCCCTTGACAAGCCCTCCAGAGCAGCCTTGGAGGAGGTGTAGAGCGGGTGGTCCTTGAAGCCGCGTCGAGCTCCGACAGATCCGATGTTGATGATGCGGGAGGATGGGCCGAGATGCGGTGCTACGGCTTGGATTAGGAATAGAGCAGCACGGACGTTGAGATCGTAAACGTAGGAGAAGTCTTCAGGGGTGATCTCTTCGAAGGGTTTGGGCAGATCGGTTCCGGCGTTGTTGACCAAGATGTGAATCACGGAGCTAAAGGCGGCCACTGTCTGTTTTACTATTTCCGCTGGTGATGAAAGCGAACGAAGGTCGGCCTTGATTTTGATGGCTTGCGAGCCGTTGTCAAGTTTCTCAATCTTCCGAAGGATTTCATCGAGACCTTTCTCGCTGCTGTCAGAGGTGTAGGTGATAGCGACCTGGTGAAGCGGATGAGCCGGACATCTTCAGTCTGTTGTTTACTGCTTGCCTTGGCCCCTCTTCTGGCCAATTCTTGAGCAATCTCAGCTCCAATACCACGTGAACCACCAGTGACGATAGCTACCTTGTCTCGGAGGCTGTCTGTTGGCGAAGGCATGACGGATAGCTGCGTACTCATCCAATTTCAGTGATAGGGCAGGTTGTAAAGCTTAGCCGCTTGACGAAGGGCTGCATGATTGACCTATCCATGTCTTTTGATCAATCCACGATGACCAATCTCGATATAGCAGGTTGACTCATAGGAACACTTATGATGTAGAGTAAGACGGGTTATGAAGCGGCTAAGAAGCGCCAAGCCTTGATCCAGAAAAGCGAGCGGACTTGGTCGGGATGAGGAAGGCGGTGCACTAAATCCATCAGACTAAGTCAGACTTCGCGACACAAGACAACCGTGGATGACTTGCACACGCTCTTTATCTTCCATATCGTAGCTCGGCATTTCTTACTCCTCTCATCACATCTTCAAGAGGAGCCAGGATGCCCAACATGGAGGAACAGACTACCGCCATGACCAATAGGTCCCTCCGAACCATTCGTACTGTAAGTACAACCACCTATACACCTCCGACCCCTGCCAAGAAAGACGTCAACACAATGCAATCCTAACACAACCAATTCAGGAACTGGAATATCTCACTGACGCCCGCATCATCACACCCACTCAACTCTCCTCCATCCTCAACCAGCTGCCCTCTCAGACTCCGCTCTCCGCCCCTCTTCAATCCATCCCAACAACGCCAGCAGCAGCACCATCATCCTTAACAACCCCCAACCTCGCCACCCACCTCAAAAATACCTTCCTCTCCGATAAGAAATCCAACTCGAACAACGAAAAGAATGAGAACGTCTTCTCCCCCGTCCCAACCCCAACTCCAAACCCCATCGCCCTCACCTCCATCCCTCCACCCGCATACTCCCACACCCCACAACTCGCCTCCGCCTCCGCCCTCTACGAATACCTCCCCTCAGACGCAGGGGACCTCGCCCTCCTACCAAACGACCGCATCACAATCACAGAATTCATGAACGCCGACTGGGCCAAGGGGAGGAACGAGCGCACGGGCAATGAAGGCATTTTCCCCCGCTCATACGTGCAGATATTGGATGAGAAGAAGAATATGATGGCCCCGCAGCAGCAGCAGATGGTGCCGTCGAGTAGCAGTGGGTATGGGAATATGCCGATGGAGGTTAGTCAGAGTGGGAGTGGGGCTGTGGCGGGAGGAGGAGGAGGGGAGAGTAAATTCAATCAGCAGGGAAAGAAGTTTGGGAAGAAGATGGGGAATGCTGGTATGTCGAAATTTCTCTTTTTTTCCCATTGAGATCTTTGTGGCTATACCCCAGTCACCCTCTCTCACTACGTACGTGTTGGTGGGAGGAAATGCTGACATTTCTTGATCCCTCCAGCTATCTTCGGTGCAGGCGCTACCATCGGCTCCAATATCGTCAACGGCATCTTTTAGTGATTGAAATGTATTTTTAGACAGAACAGGGACCATAAAAGGAGTATAGGCACCAAATTATCCTTGCATCCCACTTTCACATTTCCCATTTCTATGACTCCTGAATTTTTTTTTGGGAAGTGTCATTCCTTTATCTTTCTTTTCTTTGATTGGAAGGGAGATATGTGAAGGAAATATTCATGTCTGTCTATACGCATCTTGTCGGCTCTGCTCAGTAGGGTCATTGCGTAGGTGGAATATTAAGCAGGAGAAAAACTGGAGCAGGAAGGGAGAGGGGAAATCCAAGGGCTGGAGAGGTGATGGGCGTGAAAGATCCTCGTGAGGTGTTTTGAGATGTATTGCAGGAGTTCTGGTATTGACAAGCAAACCTAAGCCTTTCATCTTATCTCATTTTCCTTCTTTTCGACTTTGCGTGTGTGGATTTTGGTTAATGCAAGAGAAAAAAAAAGTACTTAAAGCCTTCCATTTCCAGATATAGTCATCCATTTCATTTCTCCTTTTTTTTATCCACGAGTTTTAGATTGATGGGAGGAGGTAATTTGAAATATATGTTAGTGATTGGCTATGTATTGAGGGGCAGTTTACTTTATCGGTTCTTCAGTAGTCGTAGTATCGATGCTATGGCTACTATGATCTCCATCGGCATTATCCTTACTGTCAGTGTCTTCCTTAATATCCTCACTACGATCACCGTTCTGACCATTTCTTACCACCACCACCAGTGGGTGCAAGAAATGAGCGGACACTCTAGTACTAATCAGGCTTGGTAGGGTGTCCGCTCATTTCTTGCACCMACTGGTGCCACCATTAACCCTCTTCACTACTACTCCCAACCTAGTATCTACAGTTCACGCAAATAAACAATTCGAAATATCGACTTCGTGATATACAAAAACAGCGCAATTCCTATACTTCAACGACTGTGGACCTCCTACTCAAGACCCTGATTAATCGACTGATCGACTGGAACTGGGGGTTTTCTATGGGATGAAAAGACCGATTACTCTACTTTTGAGCATATTCCTTATTGACTACCAATAATTCTCGGATTTTATTGGTCATGTGCAGGTATGTATATACATGTAAGCGGAATTTAAATATCCTCATTTCCTCTCACTTCTCTTCATTTTCCTTCCCGCTTTTCTTTCATGCTTTTTCTTCTCTCCTTTCTCCTTGAATTTTCCCTTTGCTTTTTCCATTTCCTTTTTTCTTTTTCTCCTTCCGTCTCTGCCTATTCTATCATCTCTATATCTTGAAATGTTACCAGTATTCACACGCATACACTGGATCTCAAGTCGAAAAAGACCGATAAACTGATATAAATGAAAATTCAATGTTTGGAAATCAACATGTATGTATTCTGAAATATCCTTCGGCTTGACCATTCTGTTCGTACACGCAATTAAAAAATATACACACACACACGAACAAATAACACCACTCTCTACTACTAGACTACCATAAACTATCTTACACCCAGTTTCATCATGTCGATACCGTTATAAACTTGATTGGTAAAGGGTATCCATGCTCGCTCAAATATAAGAGATTCTATACACACACAAAACCTATACCATTTCACTACAAAGTGGTCTTCGCTCACACATTGCCATGTCACAACCGGGAAATGGGTACTAATAGAGCTCGTTAATAGAGCAAATCGCGAGCAATAAACAGATACACAACGATGCTACTGCTTCTCCCTAATGTCCTCTCTCTCGAAAGATTTTTTTGCTATGCACTATGGGTATCCATGCTCGACTATAAGAACAGTTGAATTGATATACACGAACAGCCATCCCATTTTTTCATGCCATTGTCATAAGGGGGTATCATGCTCGCTAAACCACAGCAGAAAATGCCAATGCCAATGCCAATAAACCATAGACATCCCAAACACCCTTCCTCACTTTCACCCTCCCACCATCAAAACCACCCCCCCAAACCCACCACAATCACGTCAACCCCTTCAACCACTTCTCCCTCCTCCACTCCTCCAACGCCACCCTCGCATCACCCACATCCTCAAACTTCCCCTCCCTAATCAACCTCCTCCTCTCCCTCCAAAACCTAACCTTCTCACCCACCCCCCTCTGCTTAACCCCCTCCTGCTCCCTGAGCACATCACACACAACCCCCCAAGCCCTCTCACACTTCCCCTCCTCCACCACTCTCTCCTTCCCCCCCAGCGCCTTAAAATCCCCCACCCCCTGCGCAATCCTCGCCCTTCTTATAAACCCCGTCGGTTGTCGACTCTTAACCATCTCCTTATGAACACCTTTCATCGTATACGCAAACGGGCCAAAGATAGCAGCTAGATTTTTCAGTACAAACCCCCCCGTGCCGAGTCCAACGCCTTGGACGAGGCCGAGGGCTCCGTGGTCGCGGGCGCCGCGGTAGGGTTGGAGCCAGAGGCCTGTGAAGCCGTCGTAGACGCCGAAGATGAGTTCTTCGCCTGCGGCGCGGAGGCCGGACTGGTAGCCTGTGACGCGGGGGGGAGTGCGGACGGTGGTGTCGCCGTAGAGGCGGGGGGCGTTGTGGAAGCCTTGGGCTATGGCTAGGGAGAGGTCCATGGGTACTGTTGGTTGGTGTTAGCTGTTATGCTTCTTTGGACTAGAAAAGGGTAATAAGCTGAGAAAGAAATGGAGAATACATACCTCGTGCGATTGCTTCGCCGGTCTGAGCGAGGCCCATCCCTGCGTCCACAGCCATATCTTGCGCCAAGTTATCCTCAGACCCATCTATGCTGTCAGAGTCAACAGTCTCATAATCTTGATCGCGAGATTGCCCGCTGGGCATAGGTCCGATAGGAACACCATTCTCGTTCCTTTCAGGGTTGGTGGATTTTTGAAGCTCCAATTGGTCACCTTGTTCAAGCGAAGGTCCATTGGGCAGATGTTTCTCCATACCATGCTCGCCATCGCGTTGAGATGGTGCTGTAGACTTTGTCCGCGATGTCCTTCTGGAGGCGTTCTTTGAGACAACCGACCTCACGCCTTCACCACTCGATTTGGCCGCAGCAGACTCTTTCCTGTGCTCTTGTTTCTTTTCCCTTTTTCTGAAAGTCTTCGCCCATCGAATCGGTGTGCCGCCAACGCCTTTCACAATCCCGCCAGCAGAGTTGAGAAGAGCAGCACCGCCGCCTGTAAAAGGCTCTCCAGGGCCTTCAAAGTCATTCCAATCCTTATGCCGAACCAGCCTCAAATCTTGCCATTTAATCTTCTTTTTCTCAACCAAAATCGCTGCAGCAAGTGCAGACAGCTGTAGTAGATGAGCCTGCTTGAGCTCCCAAACACCGACGCGTTCTTGTATGACGGAGCATCGCATAGAGTTCTTGCCGTGTAAAGGTAATTGGCGATGGAAAGAGTCAACCGCGTTTTTGGCTCCGTCACCCTCAAGCTCAATGTCTTTAGCAAGTTTCTCGGCGTTAGTCTTCGCTTCTGGAGAAAGACATTGCTTGATTCCTTCTGCAAGCCTCTCAGCACTTAGATACTTGTACGGAATGGGTTCCTTGGCGCCAGCTCCTGCTTTGGCAACCATTGCACCCCAAAATGGTTGATCACCAAAAAAGGGGACAATCATTGTAGGCTTGCCACATTTAAGGCCAATGGCTGTTGTGCCGGCTCCTCCATGATGGACAACCGCGCTCACCCGAGGAAACAGCCAGTCGTGAGGGGTGTTCTCAAGCATATAGACGCCATCCGGCGCATCGCCTTGACCACCAAGACCTCCCCACCCTTTGCTTACCAGTGCTCGAACGCCAGCGATTTTGATAGCCTCGAAGATCATCTTGGTGAATTTTTCAGGATCGTCGACAACAATGCTGCCAAATCCAATGTACACCGGAGGTTCTCCCGCCTCCAGAAACTTGGTCAGAGCATCCAGGGGCTTGAAAGATGAGGCCAGGTCCAGAAAGACAAAGCCTGCGATATCAATCTCAGGGCCCCAATCGGAGGGTTTTGGAATCAGGCCTGGTGACCACATATAGGTATACGGCACTTTCATTCTAAAAAGCTGTCCTGGTGCCCATACTGTTGATACTGGTTCCAGGCCAAGCGTATTAACTCGAAACCGATTGACAAGGTCACCGAGCCCTTGCCATGTCCTGAACAATGATTAAAATCTCGAAGTTCAAAAAATGAAAATAAATTACTTACATCATCTCAACCAGCGGATATGACATGAAGTTCGTATAATTCGTATCGACGTTGCTCTTTTTGATATTTGCCAAAGGATGTGGAAATGCCTGCGTGGGACTATATGGAAAAGTGAACATAATGTGTAAAGGTATGCCCAGGCGCTCAGCGCAATGTACATGGGCGAAGGAGGGCGGGTTCGCAATTATGGCGTCTGCCACGAAAGGGTTCCACGCCTCCATCATCTTCCGATTGGTCGGATCATTCTCGTCGTCTGTTGCATTGATACAAGCCCTCCAGAACCCTTGAAACATTTCGAACATTGACTCCCTCTTCCGACCAATCTCGCCAGCCCTGACCGTAGATATAGATGGTATGAGCCCCGGGTTTTTGACCATAAATGCCATCAACTCTGCCGGATCACCTCCCACAGAGAAGAATTCTAGACCCGAATCTTCCTCCACGAATTTCTTGAATGCAGGATGGGTTGCTATTCTGACACGGTGGCCGTGCTCTTCCTTCAAAAGTTTCCCAAGTTTGAGAAAGGGTTGTATATCTCCTCTACTTCCAATGACCATGACGACGATGTTCAATTTGGGTCTTGGAGTGGTGTGACTGGCGACAGGGATCCCCGTCACGGTGGATACACGTGTTTCCAGTACTGGTCTGGAGGTCTGATGGGTATCATCGTTCAGGGTATCTTCTGAATCTTCTGTCTCTTTCGATGCCTTCCTGAGAGACTGCAAGTGGTGATGGAGAGTGGTGCCAAGCGCTTTGGCAATGTATCCCTTGTTCGCGGTTTCGTGGACGCTGATATCGAGGCGGCCACTGGTCTTGGAAACCTTTCCCCTTGTCTTGAAATCGTCATTACCGACTGAGAACTTGCCGAATTTTGGTTCCTGGTTCGTCGCCTTTGATCGCGTTCTGAGCGCCCTTTTCCTTGCCGGCGGTTGTCGTGGTGTATCTTCATCGTCAGAGGACGAAGATGTTGCATCTGATTCTGGACGCCAAGCCGCACTGGTCAGAGCGGTGAGCCTACCGCCCGTCTGAATCCTTTCTGGCCTTAGCAGAGATTTCCTTTGCGAAGGTATGGGTCTTTCGACCAGAGACTTCTTGTCAAGCGGTGGAAGTGAGCCGGTCGGTGCTGGTGGATCAGATGATGGTTTGGCCTGCGGGACGAACGTTTCTGGTGAGGTGGTAGGAGATGAAACTTTGGTGGTATGAGTTGTTGACGGAGGTGGGGAGGAGTCGGCGCTGGTTCGAGGAAATGGAAATTCGAGCGGAGGAGGAATCGGGAGAATATTTGTCGCGCCGTCTACTTTGTTTGATGTAGAAGCCATGATTGAAGAGTGAATAGGTAAAGGAGAATGGTGATAGATAGGTTTACACGGTAAGAGACAGGTGGTAATGGATTATTGCACTTTGCGTAATGCAAGTTTGACGTAATGCTATGATTTTGTTGCTATAATTACACGGTACCAAGTGCAACCGAAGGATTCTGCAAGATAGAAATGCATGGGAGGGTCAACGCCGGAGACAGCACGCGACCTGACTGTTTTTCGTAGGAAAGGATTTGCTGACATGGCTCAATGGTAAGATACGTGTTATCGGAACAACCGGAATCTCGAATGTTGAAGCCAAGGAAGGCACTACCTCGGCTACAATACGTCAAGTCCGCTTGCCAAGTCCGGGGGGGAGAGCGGATGCCGCGCCTCAACCGCTCCGAAATCTCCGATCAATCGGCCTCTCGGCATATGCAGGTACCGAGTTAGACAGTCTTGGCACATCATAGCAAAATAGAGCAAATGCAGTCCGGATGAAGGGAGAAGATTACTAATATCCACAGAAATCGATATTTAACGACTTATCTGATTTGTCTAATATACACATCCCACGGCATAATCAGCTATCTGCCAACAGCCCTCCCTTTCGCAGCGGCTCTGGATCTCCCCCAGCCTCTTCCACCGCCCTGAGTACCGCCAGACTCAGCTTCCTCTTCTTCTCATTCGCTTCCTGCTCCCGTCGCGCTTTAGTCTTGGAACTGCCGCTAGGAGCTACCCCTGTCAATATCCGCTTGCTGTCACTCGGCGTGAAATTCACAAAGTCCATCGTCACGGGGCTCTTGCCTGACTTCAAATTTCCAGCCGACTTGCGGCGCTGCGTCGATTTGGATCGTCTTCGGGTATGTGAGGGAGAGTGATGGGCCGATGGTGATGATGTACGACGCGGGGGCGAGTGCGAATGTTCTTGGAGACTGGGAGTTGTTGTTGGGTCGAGTTCTGGGGGTGGAGGGTACTCGTGAGAATTGAAGTCGAATGGGAGGAATTGTTGGCCTTCGACAATGTAGTCAACGCTCGGATCTTCGGTGATGAAAGTGTCGACACTGTCGCTCATGCCTCTTGCATTCCCCTCCGCTCCGTCTATGTATTGTTGGTAGGGCAGTACTGGTGCCGATTTCGAGGCGTAGTCATTGGTGTAACAGCTACTTGTGACATCTGGCAAACCGTGGTTCCAAGATGTTTCGGCTTGATCGGTCGAAAAGGTAAGAGTCGCATCACCGCTCGAAGAGACTGATGGTGTCCATGACGCAGAATGTCGCGGCTGTCGCTGGCTGGTAGCTCGCTGTGACTCTCTGTTGTGATGAAGTATGCCAAGGGTATCTTCCTTTTCCCGGACTTCTTCTTGCCCTAATCCAATGTCCTTCTTTCCCACGACCATGCCAATGTCAGGAAACGTATGTTCAGGCGCGTGTAAATCGTTGTACTGTCCATGTATCTCCCCTTGAAGGAATTGTTCCCTCAAAGTTGTATGGCTTGTATGGAGGTTGGTAGAATCTGGTTCAATTTGCGACGGGTCTGTATGAGGAAGAGGGTGAGAGGCGGCAAATGGGCTGATCGCTGAATTCAGGCTCAATTGTTCTAGACCATGAGACCACTCATGCGGTTGCGGTGATTCCACGCGATGATTGTATAAGGGTCGGATCATGTTTGCCTGATCTTTCCCTTGATAGGCGGAAGACTTACAGATCCGGTGATCACGGTCTTGCAAATCTTTGGACTTGGACTTGTTGAATCTAGGTTTTCGACGTAGTGGTAGCGATGTAAGAGTTGCAGGCGCTGAATGAGGAGGATCTGGGCGGTGGGGTGATGAGGTCGTTCGGCCTTCGATGTCCAGCAGAAGCTCTAGTCCCGAGACGGCGGGTACTATTTTCTCTCTTCGGCCACGACTGTGGAAGTTCTGAGGCTGGAACGCAGATTTCGTCAACGAGATGTTTTCCTTTCGATTTATTGGCACGTTGTATGAAGGATTGAATTGTGCACTTGACGTAGAATCGGTGGCGTAGCTTGCGCTGGATGTCGTGTCTCCGTCAGTGAAAAGATCAGGTATGTCGACATCATTGCAATGATCGTCTAATCCGGAGATAGCGTGAGATAGGTACTGTTCAAAAAAATCGCCGAATGGCTCTTCGAGGATCTGCGTTGGGTATTCGAAGCCTTTGTCTTCAGTTTCGTAAGTGAAGCCTGTAGCGCCAAAGGTTGTCATTTCGACTGTCCGCATGCGTAAAAGATTAGGTTTGAGGATTAAGCCTCTGGCAAGCCACTGGTGATGATAGTGTCACTAGCGATCTCTGTGTGAGGATGAGACAAACAAAACGTCGGTGTGGCAACGCGAGCATTTATCGCAGACTGCCAGCCAACTCTTTTAGAATCACATTCTCGGGGTCGAGGAATGCTCATAGCCACTTTCATGTTGCTGTTTGCGGCCATTGTGGCTGGGCAGTGATCTGTGGAATGCGAGGCCTGTGGCCATGGCAGTACACTAGCAACAGATAGAAAAATGGGAGTAATTAACGGAAGTCGCTCTGGAAGCCACAAATCCTCATTTTTGTTGCCGTATAGAAAAAAGGGATTGGATGTGTGAGATGATGGGTAGGATGAAATATCAATAGGGACGAATGAAAGAAGAGTCGATGGGCTGGGAACTGAGGATGTATTTTGAAATTGTTTACACGTCGAAGTTCTTTACGTCTGGCATTCTGCCCAGACCACCACCTCCAGTCCCCTGAACCGATTGTGCCAGTCCTTCACCGTCCACTTTCGCCGATGTTTCTTCATGTACCCCACCAGCGCTACGGTCGAGTACATGCCTTCTCAGCATTGATAATATTTCGCTATTCTTCCATCTCTGTGGCACAGGCCGGTAAGCAGGCTTGAAGGTCCCAACAGTCTGAGCCCATTCGCCACTCCTGGGTGCTCCCTGTCTCCATGCATCGGTTTCGGATTTGTCCATTGCCTGGCCTTGAGCGACTGGTGTAGAGCTGTCTGGACTACCACCTTCTGCAGTTTCCCGAGATGTAGGAGTAGGTTCCTGAGTGGCCCAATAGTATATGTCCCAGTCGTTTTCGTCAAGAAAGATGTCGTACTGTTGAAGCTGTCTGGTACTCATGCGAGGGAGATTGGTATCGGCGAATGTGGACAGCAGAAGATCACTTTCGAGCGTTCCCCTCTTTCGACTCTGATCTATAGACGCCGTGTTCGAGTCAGCTCATAGTAATGAACAGTCGGAAAATTTGAAGGCTGAAGCAAACGGACATAACAACCTCGCCCGCAAAGTATTATCATCTTCCCCCGTCCGCCTCAATGGCTCGACTTTGAACTTGGCGCCCTGCATCTCCCCAACATCAAGCTCGGCGTTGGTACCAGATTGTGGGCCTCCATCTTGGGTATTCCCTGTCATGCGTTCGGTATTGTCTGGCACTGAGTCTTTAGGGACGAAATCGGGGTCAACGGACGTGAGTAGTTCTGGGGGAGCTTTGTCGGCACCAACGCTAGGCATTTCATTGGCAATTGTAGAATTGGTGTTGGTCATATGAGGACCACTGGGCTTTGATTTCTGTGTCTCGCGATAATCTGGAGTGGTCTCATGCTCTCGTTCGTTGGTGATGCCGCGAGGTAGAGATGTTGATAGGGGCCTTACGAGCCTCGACGTCCGGCCAATGGCTTGTGGTAAATGACGGAGGAGAGACATTGATTCGGGTACAGAATGCTTTGAAGACGCTTGGTGATGTTGTCGGAATGGGAAATCTTGTATCGTGACTTGGTGATATCACTGTTCGAAGAGATCATGCCAAGCAATGATGGTGGCGGGGAGCATACACCAAAAAATTGACAAGCGCTATGTCGGTGTATCAATTGCTACATGCACGATCCGAAGACTCCTTTACGGCCACATAGGTCGTATTGGCTCTTCAGTAGTAATCTGATTATCACATAGTCTCATACAGCAATTTACATCTTGTCTTCTCTGCCTGACAAGATGTACGATAACTAAGTATTCGATGGGTTGAAACAATTCGTAATGTGTGCTTGTGCCCGGGAGTGCAACAGATATTGATGCGAGGAGTTTTCTCCCTCTAACTTCGACGAAATCATGGGAATAGCCAAGTACTTCAGCAGGAAATACATAATCAGCTTTACAAAAGCTTGAGTAGTGCTGTATTAACCAATGGCTCATCCTAACAAGGCGACTATTGCATCGCGCTGACCATTAATACCAGCACCAGACTCCAAACCTCGATGTATCTGGTCCATTAATATGCATTTCAAGTATGCATATCCTTTCACCTTACCCCGAGGTAAGTGATGCTGGAAGATGGATGAAGCTGAGATCTCTAGCGTAATGCCTTTCGTCGAGTTATCTATATCAGACATCAGAATTTTCCGACCTCCCCGTACGACTTTCATCCATCGGCTATCTCGACTAGAAACCGCTTCAGCATTCGTTCCGTTCCAATAAGCGACAGGTTCCAGCAGACATACGCTCGCATCACGAATCATTACGCGCTGTACGCGTAGAAACTCTTCCGATGCCTCGAGTATTATCTGGCTCTCGATTAGATTGACCTGCAGGCTTTTCGTTATGCTATGCGTTGACAATGAAGTTTCTTATCTCAACCCTCTTCTTCTTATTGATTTCATCGATATTTGCTTTTCCTCAGCCTTTTCCATCGATTAAGTCGTCGCTTCCCGCAAAGTAAGTTCCATCATTTGGAGGAGTCCCTCAATTTTGACTTTGCTTTTCAGTGTGTCTCGAGGTTCCCGTCCAAGTCCACCCGCTGGCTTCCGAACAAAAATAACGTACATTAATACAAGAATTCTGAATCCGATCCATGTCTACTTGCTAGCGGTACATTACTTTTATTGGAAAGCCGAATACGGCTGGGATGTACCTGTTCCAAGCGAAGGACCAACGCACAGGAGAGAATTAGACGCATCCATTTACGTTCACCTTCCCTCAAAACCTGGAAGCTATGTACTTGCCACTGGTCATGTCTTACTTGGGTTGTACGATGGTGTCGTTGCAATGTCCCGCGATAGGTTTCAGTCCATGTCAATTGAGATATTCATGTTTGAGCAATCGATCGGGAAGATATACATAACACACCGGTTTACGGATAATAGTCCGCTTCAAAATCGGATGCTTCCTATTAGGCGCGAAGATTCTATGAAAGAACTTGGAACGCGTACGAATCCTAGCAACGTCAGTAACCCAGAAGACAGTGGCCGATACGTCGACCCTTTCATAAAGAACTGCGCGGTCGTCTACGATTTCAATCCTGGTAAGATCCGAAGCGCAGATATCTTCACCATCATCATGGAAGGGATTATGATTGTTGCTTATGATGGTACTCATGATTCCTTTGATTATCTCAACGCCGCCAGCGCTAGCGGTAACTGTGCAATGAATATACACAAACCTCCGGGTTTACAAGATAGGATTAGTGGTCTCAAGGCAACAACCTTGCTTTACATGTTGACGGGTATGATTGTTCAGCAGAGGCGGTTTGGAGATCTGGACTTTTCGTTTGAATTCGGAGAGCCGGAAAAATCTCAAAAGACTATTCTCGAAGGCTTCATTATGGGGCTGGGACCTCCACGAGACCGGTCATCGGGGGATGTGGTTGTAACAGAATAATACCATGATGTGTTCGATAACACGTGCAACACGTCACTGTATGTTTTTGTCACATCGACACTTCGACACTTCTCACAATTGCTGCTAATGCTTTCTTCTCTGACGTTATCGTACTTTTGTTGACTAAGTGTTCATGAGATGGTTTGTTTTTTGTAAAGAGAGTCATTGATAACATGTTTCTTTTTTCTAAGGCTTTTGCGAAATCGACTTGAACTTAATTACCCCCGTGGCGTGTTCCGCCCACGGTTGAGGGAAGCCAGTTCCGCGTCCTTTGACGGCATGGCACTTTCGGAGCCATTGGTTATCACACCTCTGTGAGGGGAGGAGATTATGTGTACCTAATGTTGCTTCCTGTCATTGTTCAATGGACTTGCATCAGAGCCAACAATGTAAGGGGGGTTCAAGAGACATGGCTTAAGCCTGCCCAAAGCCAGATCCGAAGAATCCCCAGGTTCTAGATTCCACGAGTAGGATATTGATATCATCCACTCCCCGTGAGCATCACGTTCATGCTCCCCTAGTATACACACCATCTCTCAGCCCACCACATATATAACCTTCATAGAAAAAATCTCCCCACTTCCCCTTCGTGTCGATTTTTTCCTTCAATTTCATCCCAGCTAAACATCTACTCCCCCCTTCCTCGAACACTCTCCTAAGTTTCTCCCTCTTCTCTTCAAAACTTTCAGAAAGGAATAAAACCGCGAGAATGGGTACACAAAGATTCTACATCTCCATCGCGGAAATCATCGTCTATTCCCTCCTCCTCCCACTCTCAATATACGTCACCATCAAACATGGTCTTCTCCGCTCCCTCGGATTCCTCTACCTCTGCCTATTCTGCGGCTTGCGAATCGCATCCGCTGGCCTAGGTGTAGCAAGCGAGAACAACAACCACAATGACCGGGGAAACCTCGTTTGGTCCGAGGTACTCGGTAGTGTAGGCATCGGACCGCTGTTGCTTGTGGGGTTGGGGTTGTTGAGTCGAGTGTAAGATTTTCGTCCTTAGACGTCTAAGAATACCGTTACTGACTCCAAAGAAACAGGAGCATCAACAGCAATCCTCGGTCCATGTTCCGAATCCGCGCTCTCCAAGCCCTCCACATCCCCAACATCCTCGCCCTAATCCTCTTCATCGTAGGCGGAGTCCGCCTCTCCTCCTCCAACACCTCCACCCAACTCTCCGGCCGAGACTTCGCCCGCGCCGGAATCGCAATATTCATGTCCGTCTTCATCCTCTACATAATCCTCTCTCTCATAACCTGGGTTGCAAAAATCTCATCCCGCACCACCCTCGCAAAGGGTGAGAATATGCTGCTCTATGGCATCCTACTCGCAGGTCCATTCTTATTCCTCCGCATCTTGTACGCGATGTTAGCCGTCTACCGCGACACAGGCAGGTTCAAGATCCTGGACGGAAGTATAATGGCGCAACTAGGAATGGGTATAATCGAAGAAATGGTGGTCGTGCTCATATACGTGGGCGTTGGTGTACTAGCGCCAGTAGATGGCAGCGGAGAAGTTGGCAAGGGTGGAAAGGGTAGGGAGGGCAGGTGGAGCGGGGAAAGTGTGGAAGTGTATGAGAAGCGGAAGGAGAGGGAGGAGAAGACAAGGAGTATTGTGGAGCAGAGGATGTCGTGGATTGAGGAGGGGCCGAAGGAGGGGGAGGGGGAGAAGGATGGGGAAAAGGAGGGTGAGAGAGAGGGGTGGGAGAGGAGGTAAAATGGTCGGTGAAGAGAATGGAGATAAGGGGGAGAGGGGGGAAAGGGGGCAGGAGGTCACGGCGTTGAGGGAGATGGACTTGGTAGATGAATCATCTTTTATCCTGTCCCAAAAGCACATACGGTGGCACTCAACAAAGCTTGAGCGCACACTCAAATAGCCAACATTTGACCCCTGATTCTAGTGGCCTTGAATCAGGGATGGATAGCAAGAAATCTCGCAATACCGAATCAAAGAAAATCGAAAAGTTCTTTTCATCTCTTCATAGCATCGACCACTCATATCGACTACACCAGCATACGAGCATTCCAAAAACTCATGACCTCACTTGAAAGGTCCAATCCATGCCACAAAACACCCCCCCCTCCTATAAACTCACAACCCACAATCAACATCCATCCACTCCACAAACCCCCTCCCCCCCCCTCTTGCCATCTCCATTTCCAAATCAGAAAATTGCCTCACAAGGGTATCATCCATGCAACGGTCCAAGGTTCAGAAGCGCCATGCCGCCAAAGGGGCGTAAATCCACCTTCCCTCGACCACGCTTCCTTCACTTCTTTTCCGATACCCGCACGACATGTATCTTCATTCAAACCCAGTCTGATATCAATTATCAAAAAAAAGAGATCAGACCTCTTCACTTTTCGGATGAATCCAACATAGGAAACTAAAAACCGAACATCGAGTACCAATATTTCGTCCACTTTTAGCAAATACTTTCCCTCATAATGCCCCATGACGCGAAAAGCCGACTTGTATCAATGACGAATCCAACCGACGAATCCATTCAGGGTCGTCTTGGCCGGGAATCGCGGTGAGCGAATGCATAGACTTCATCTATACATACTTTACAGCCTGTTCACCATTTAGGACATAAGGCAACTTTAACGTCGCTATCAATTACATGATTATTTCAAGCAAAATTGGCAATTCATGAGGATTTCTGTTACGGTCATGATAACCTCTTCATGGTGGAATTTCTATGAGAACAAACATCCACATTTTCCGTGTCGCTGAGAATATCAACCTTTCACTCATCATCCTCACTCACGGACTTCCCCCAGCTCCCTCACCTTCCCCATCCCCACCCTTCCCCTCATCAACCCTCCCCACGCGCACCATCACACCCCTCGTCGCCCTATCCACACTCCCCACAACCGTCGCCCTCGTGACCATCCAATCCCTCTCCCTCTCAACCCCCTCCCCAAACTCCAACTCAAACCTCCCCACCACCATCGCCACAGTAATATAAAGCTCCGCTATCGCAATCCACCTCCCCAAACAGCCCCTCCTCCCCTTCGCAAACGGTACAAGAAATCTCCTCAACCTCCTATTCTCTTCCTCACTTACAAGCCACCGTTCCGGTTTAAACTCACTCGGGGAGGGGAATATGGACGGGTGCTCGTGAACATGTAACGGAGTCATAGAGACCGTAGATCCCGCAGGAATAACATGGTTATGGTATTGTAGAGGGGTGTCGGGATGAGAGCGCAGGAGGCGGAACGCAGAGGCGTGGGAGAGGCGGAGACCTTCGAGTATGACGGCAGTGAGGTAGGGGAGTTGTTCGAGATCATGAAGCGGTGGCACCCTTCCCTTATCTGGCATTGCGGTTTTGAGCTCTTGGTTGAGTTTGCGGCGGATGGATGGATTGGCGGTGATGTAGCAGGTTGTTATCAGGAGTGTCAGGCTTCTGTAGAGAGTGATTAACGCAGATATTGTTAGCGGAGTCAGATTTTTCAAAGAGTTTGGTAATACTGTCGGTGTCCGGGTTCGTTAATCTTACTCACGTGGTCGATATCCCTGCTCCGATAATCGCCTGCGCCTCATCCCTCACCCTATCCTTCGCCTTCTCCTTCTCGGGCAAATTACTATTCAAGAGTTCATGAAACACAGTCGGATGCTCGGAATGCTTGTACGCGTCATCTTTCCCCGATCTGATAGCCTCGATGTGCAAAGACATCTTCGCTAACTCTTCGAGCGTCAATCCGAAGCCCGGACTGAAGAGTTTGACCAGCCATCCGGGAAGGGAATGCAGGAGAGTGCCCAGCCAGTGGAGATTGAAGATCAGGGGTGTAATCTGTGGACCTGCTTCTACAGCGTCGAGGTATGGTGCATCGAAGTCAGGTTGAGAGACAGAGTTCAAGGGCCGGGAAAAACAATATTGGTGGATTATATCTCGGGTGAGTGCCAAGTATGCGTATGTCAGATTGATGGTCTCGCCGGTGTCGGCAACTCTTTGGAGTCGAGTACACAGGTTCTCTATGGCAGAGATAATCTGCGGCTGCAGCTCTTGCACGAGTTTTCTAGAAAATAATCTGTCCAGCGGTGCACGTCTGGTGCGGTGAAGATCATGATCCACGGTCCCAAACACAGATGCCACGGGTCCAAAGCTTTCTGCCGCTCGTAGGGGCTTCTCAACTCGTCCCTTTGGTCCTAGGAAAAGCGTGTTAAAGTATTCAGGATCATTGATATGAAGTTCATCAGGATTCAGACGGATAATTGGGCCTAATCGATATCAGTGCGGGCAAAACGGTTTAGGAATTTCAAATCTTCAGACCATATATCTCGTGAAGCTCGTATAGCTTCCAAGTATATCTTGCACCTTTTACGACATCATAGTAAAATTCATACCAATAGGCTGCGATGGCGAGAGGGGGACCGGGGAACTTCGCCAGAGGATGAAAGTAGAAACGGTAGATCACAAGTCCTATTCCCCAGACCATCCAAGCGACAAGGAAAGAGAAAAGAGCGAAGGGTATATCGTCCACCTGCATCTCGATACTTCAAGGTCCATGGATGATCGAAAAGTGAGCATACCCCCAAGTCCAAATATTTGGTAGCGAGAAAAGGAAACCCATCTCCAACTTCTCTCCGCAGTAGGAGCGAGACGGGTACATCCGACAATAGTGTGCCGTCCTGTCATGCAAGAGGACGCAATTGTTCGCTTTGTCATGTGGTCAGCGCTGTTGATCATCCACGAACTGTTCCTAACTCAAGATGGAAGGAGCACTATCCATGTCAATCTTTCAGGCACACTCGGCACAACTCCTCTCCCACTTCATCCGAGGCACTCGTTATTTTCTCGTTAACAGTCCCAAATGCGTGTGTCTAGATCGTGCCGTCTCACACCTCCGTCCTCAGCTTCCACACAATCTAATCCTGACGTCAATGCTGAAAGGACGTATGCCGGTCCAGAGAAGTATGGCAATAGGTAATTCTTGGCAAGATAGTGCGTTGATTAGGAGACCGTGTCTTACGTAGCATCCGTAAAGTCCATAGCCACGTCTGGCTTCTTTCCCTTACCTTAAGCAGCAAGTGTACTATGATAACCTCGAATTCTATGCTAGCAGCGAGATTGCTAATCAAGGGTATACCAATGAATAGAATAGGTTGGCCTTGACATTCCATCAGATAACAGCATTTGACCTAAAATTTCCGACTCAATATGTCCAAAAGCCCCCTGCTTAATATACAATCTCCCAATGATAATGAAAACAGCTCCATGACATCCCTAAAGGCTCTCGTAGTATATATCGAGTACTCCAGCGATAGAAAATTCCCAGCAAAAAAACCCCCCTTTTTCATCGAATAGGCACAATCTCAATCGGCAAAGGTTTCTTCTCCCATAGTAGATATGTGGGCTGATCCATCCACTCGTCATCTTCTTTCAAGACGCTGCGGATGTTGAAGGACCATAGTAAGTGGGCCATTACAAGGCGCATTTCCGCCATTGCGATACTGTTCACGCAGAGAAGTCAGCACTGCACTTTATATTGCCCTTCTATACCAGCGATCTTCCCTCCGCCATCCCAAAGGAGATCAGGGTGTTGACTTACTTCTGTCCAACGCAATTCCTCGGACCAAGAGAAAACGGCTGAGAAGCCTGCCGCTTATCATCCTGAAAGCGTTTGTTATCGGCGTTATCGAGCCATCGTTCTGGTATAAATGCGTCTGGGGCGTGGAAGTTGGATGATGATAGGCTCGTGGCGAGGGTGGAGACTTGGACGAATGTCTGTAGAGAATTCTTGTTAGTTTTGGACAGATGAAAGAAGAAGGGATAATATATTACTCACTCCACCAGGAATCCACTGTCCCGCTATCACTTCTCCTTCGGAGGGGACGATACGAGGGAGGCCCTCGGGTATAGGGGGAAACTTTCGAAGAGATTCTCGGATGCATGCTGTGAGGTATTCGAGCTGGGAGACGCTTTGGATTGTTATTTCTTCTTCTGAGGAGAAGGTTTCGCGGATCTCGGCGGCGAGTTTTGACATTACTCGCGAATCTTTCGTGATCAGGTGTGTTAGAGCTGATAGGACGGTCGTGACGGTTTCTGTGCCTGCGGCGACGAATAAGGTTGCGTTGGAGATTATTTCCTGGTCTGTCATCTTCTCCTTTCGATCATTGTACCGCAGGACTCGAGAGAGGAGATCGATACGGTCTGTTCCGATTGCAATCCGCTGCTTCACTCGGTTCAAGACCAGGTCGAACTTGTTCACTTCCTTCTGGAGGAACATGCCCGTTGGGATGAGCCGACGCAGAAGATAGACTGGTGGCGCGATGCTCTTGACAGCGCTGGCAAGTGTAATAGCCTTCCACGTCTTCCCTATCATGTTGATCCACGGTCGATACGTCGGTTCCTCCAATGTATTGAAGGGTTCACCTAGAGCGGCGTCGGCGATTATATCGAAAGCGGCGAAGTTGTACCATTCGTTCAGATCGACGACTCCACCGTTTTTGCGCGCTTGAGTGCCCACTTGGCGCATCAAGGATTGTACGTGCGATTGTATCCGCGGCTCTTGATCTCGGAGTGCTTGTTCGGAGAAAGCTTGGTTGATGACCTTCCGCATCCGAGCATGATCGTTATCGCCTGCAATGAATACCGATTTCGAAATCTG
The DNA here is from genome assembly GCA_000442125.1 of Opeltia flavorubescens. NCBI lineage: Eukaryota > Fungi > Ascomycota > Lecanoromycetes > Teloschistales > Teloschistaceae > Opeltia > Opeltia flavorubescens. The sequence goes on from KE546969.1 coordinate 1,828,623, forward strand.
GTTCCGCGTCTCGTTGAAACTATCATAGTTCTTCGGGAAGACTGGACAGCCGGCTCTTTGTTCGGTATGGATTGTGCTCAAGGCGTTTGGATCGTTGAAGGAGAGTTCGTTCGGAGCAGTCCTGACGATTGGGCCGTACTTCTTGTGCAGCCGGTGGAAGGTCACGGCCAAGTCTCCGGTGACATGGTGATAGACGTAGGGGAGCCGGCTACTGGCGAAGGCTGGTGGTCCGGGAAAGTGGGACAATGGATGCCAGAACAGGTTGTAGAAGGCATTGATGGTATAATAAACGCACTACGGTCAATGAATCAGCATCCKGATACAAGGCAAGGGTTTTAAGCCATGCTCACCGTGAAGATGAAGATGGATGACAGGACAGTAGTCCAAGAAGTGTACTGCCAAACAGTTTCAGCAATCATCGTCGAGGTATGACACTTGGTGCGAGGAACAGGAGATGAACCTCTTGAAAGCGCAGTCAAGGTACAAGTCTTTCATTTTTCACACGGATGCCGTCACAAGGCAGATAGACCTGGCAGGCAGACAGATCCCGAAAAGCGGCAGGTAGGTGAATTCCTTGTATGAGTAGTCAGCTGGAAGGTCAGCGAAAAGATGACACGGAATGGGGGCAAAAGGCTAGGTGTGTCATCATGGCTATGGCATGCATGGATTGGCGTGGTGGAGATGGCTTTAGGATCGGCTCGTTGATACGAGGTCGAAGAGTGTTAAGAAGTCAGAAAAGTGCATCCACAATTCCTTAGCGTCGGGGATTTAACCGGATCAAAGCTGGAAATCGTATGGAAGATATGTCCCGATGTGCATGCATGTGCATATGCAGGTGCATTCCTGATCCATCGACTTTTTCAGCCGAGGTCCGTCAGATTAGTGTCCCAACCTTAATGTGGCATACCACAGCTTCATGTCTCAGTGCTTCAGATTAAGACAGTGTACAAGTTGCCTGTAGCTCATCTCTAATTCTTTAGGTCTGTCAATCATGGGGTACCCACCAGGCCAGAAGATAGTGCCATTAGGAACCGCTATCAAAACCATACCAATAGACTCGCATAGCTACCTTGCAAATATCCCACTAGATCATTGTTACTTGAAGAGTATGCTACCACATCCCACTGCAGCAGCGACAACATCTAATAAGTCTTATATTAGATGCCCACGGTGGCCTTTTAGTCTCCATCGTCGTTGTCGCAATACAACAACATTTCCAGACGACGCATGCTGCTCGGAACCATCCGGATACATTTTCCATCGACACCACCTTCCTTCGTCCTGCTGAAGCTGGTGAGGCCACCGTTGTCGTTAAGGATGTTAAGCCAGGATCCAAAATCTCAATCGTGCACTTCGCTCTTGTGCAAAATGGCAAAGAGAGAGTTGTTGGTTACGCAATGTAGGGCTTGGCTGCTTCTCTTCGTCTTCTTTCTTATACTATTTTCTTTCTTGGCTTTAGGTGTCCCCGTAGGTATCATCCGCTAGAAACAGAAGGTTGAAAATCATGAAAGCAGGCCTCTGGCTGTGCATTTCGGGTTGAAATTTGAGTATCAAGCCAAGAGCCCATGTTGATGAATGATCACAGGAACGCCAACATTGATGCAGAGAAAGGTACATCCTTCCCGGCTCCTGTGGCACTGGACCCACAACCTCCGCCAGTCGATTTCAAAAAGCTCCTAAACCAATCGGATCCCAACTGGATTGGGTTCTCCATCTCATGGCATCCTAACAGCTTTTTAAAAGCCATAACGCACTTTCAGTATTTCTCACCCGTCGAACCACTCACACCAAGGAACATCACAGATTCCTGGGTTCGATTGGCAGCCGACGACCAGAAGTTCACAACTGAGATGCTCGGTTCCCTAGCCGACCATTGGCGACGTATGATAGAAAACTATGTTCCCAACTCTGTGTATCGGCGGGAAGCGATTTCTGAACGTGCTAGAGATGCTGTGGATAAGGAAATTGAGATAGTAGGATACTCGACATCGTATGGGTACCCGACATTGTCGATGCATTTGGAGGTTAAAAAGAAGCTGCCAGCCGAAGGTGCCGAATGGTTGTTCATGAGAGCGAAATCGACGGTGATCAAGAACGGGCGTTTTGACGGTGAGATCATGATCCTGGATGAGCATTTTGAGGTAGTAGCGAGAAGCCATCAAGTTGCATTGATCACAAAGAGTATGCAGATACTAGATAAACCGCAAAGGCCGAGTAAGAGTCATTTATGAGATTTTGAGTGCTAGTCAGCAGGCTTCTTCGCAGTCATCCATCCTTGATTGACATCATCGAGTATGATGGCTTTTCTTGCAACTATCCAAGTCACGTCAAAGTCCCAGCTGCTACTGTTTGCGTCGTCACCTCGTTCGATTGCTTCCAAGGTCTTGTTCATGGAGCTGAGTTCTTCCTTCAGACCGCCGATGCTGCTGCTGTCCGAGTCGGAAAGCGAATCTAACTCACCTTGTTTGCGGAATATACGGGCCTTGAGCAAAGCTGTAGCAGCTGACATGACGGCAGCTTTCTTGCCCACTTCGACTAAAGGAGAAGCATGATGAAGAGTCGAGACGGTCTCCAAGTGGACAAGACGCATCAAGTCATCACTCCAGCTGATAGGGTTCTTCTGGTCTTTAGCCAATGTAGCTTTCAATGACAGAATAGTCCGGAGGAGTGGTGTAGCTATTCTGGACGAGGATATCAGAATATGAATGTCGTACGTTCGAGAAGATTCCTCCTTACCCTGGAAGCAAGCCCCGATCAACCTTTTCGGCAATCACGTAGTTCACACATGAGGTTGCGGTTACGGTTTCTGGGTGTGCCCAACTGTCACTTGCATCTGTTTCTTGCCACTGCAGATAACCTCCTGGCCCTACAAACGGAGAAAGTTACTCGTAGTGAATCCGTCGGTGGAAAGGCTTGCTTACGGAGCAATTGTATGATATTCTGCACCACCTTTTCCAAATCCACACCTTTAATAGCGTAACTTACCAGACGGACATTGACCAAGTCAAATCGCTCATGATACTCATCAGCAAACGGATTGACAAAATCATGTACGACGAATTTGAGATTAGAAGGGTTAGTTTCTGCAGGTGGGAATTGTTGTGGTGATATGTCGAAACCAAGGAATTCTGCTTTGGCTGGTTGATCGAATGCCGGATCTTCAGCCAGCTGTCTCAACCATACACCTGTCCCAGTAGCTACATCGGCAACCGCTCTCAATTGACGGATAGGTATAGAAGGATGAATGAGATGGCCATGGGACATTTGTCGCATATACTCATGTTGGGCATCTAGCCGTTGAGATTCTTGTGTATCTCTAGGCAGCATGTACGTTTCCTTGCCGTCAGACATCTTGGTTAGAATTTGACCGGTATTGATGAACGCACGATAGCTTTGATCAAGTACAAGAGTGCAAGTTGAATACGTGGTATTGGGATATCGGAGTTAACCCCGAGGTACATCTAAGATGACGTCACGCCCGAAGGAAATCGCAAAGGATGGCATCGCCCCGGCACTCCAAAAGGTGATTAAGCCATGACGAGTAATGCAGGGGTTGAAAGCGTGCTGTGAATGTGAAACATTCCCGCGGAAGAAAAAAACCGAGTCAGGCAAGTCCGAGCGGGAAGGACGGCAATCCCGTCCGCGTTCAATTCGTGTCGATTACTCGATCTGTCGTAATCAGAGCAGATCACTTCATGAACTACTATTGCTTTGGAAGTAAGACATACGATCGAACACTTACTCAGGCTCGGCCCGGCAATCAATGGCCGTTGTTGTTCCCGCCTCTGACCTGCATCTGATCGCACTATGTAAAAGGGCCTATGAACATGGGGGCCGGTCAGCTATTGTCCCATTTGTTCTTTCCCTCCTTCTAGCATATGATTCCGAAGCCCGCAGTAATGGTGGTGTGCTGCCCAAGGGGTGCTGACGGGATGTCATCATGCAGCGTTGTCGTCGCACCCTCTCTTTCGCTTCTGCAATGTACCTGTTCTCACCTTCATGTAGCACAGACCTCATGTAACCGCATCTTATATTCACTTCCATCATCTATGCGGTATTTGTTTTTCGTTCCTCTTCCTTTCCTGAGCAATAGACTCGTCTGATTATCTACCGTAATTTTACAATGGCCGAAAAGGTCAGTCTCGAAGATAATTCCTACCGGGTTTCCATCGCCGTCGGCTTTGCGATCGGAATCACCTGTGTCGCAATCACATTGAGACTGCTTGCACGTAGAATACAAAAGGTCTCTTTGGGCGCCGACGATTTTACCATTCTCGCCGGAGCGGTCAGATAAACCAGTTCGCAGATAAATCCTTGATTGCACTGAACAGAAAATCTAGGTTTTCACCATCGGCACTGCCATAACCTTCGTATATTGTATGTGTCCCTCTTTTCCCTCCGGATTCCATGTCAGAGTACTGATAGCCTCCAACAGCTGGTCGCAATGGTGCTGGTAGACATGTCAAAGCTGTTCCCCCAGACGAGCTCGTCGTATTCTGGAAGGTGAGAAATCCCCTCCGCAAAGAAGTACCAATCTATTTACCGAAAAAACATAGGCAACATACGCCGGCTACCAAACCTACGGCGTAGCCATCACCCTCATCAAAATCTCCATCCTTCTCTTCTACCGGCGCATCTTCTCCACGGCGCAATTTCGCCTTCGAACCAACATCGTCGGAGCGCTCGTAATCGTCTGGTTATTCATCAACAACTTCATGACGGCATTCCAATGCCGTCCGATCAAGAAGGCTTGGAACCCTTTGATGCCGGGGCATTGTATACAGCCGCTGGGCTTAATCATAGGTCTTCAGGCGGGGAATATATTCTTGGATATCGTGATATTGAGTTTGCCCGTGTATGCGGTGTCCAAATTACAGATGTCGCTGGCCAAGAAGATTAGTGTGTTGGGCATATTCCTGCTTGGTGGGCTGTAAGTTCGCTCTCCGCAAACAAGACGATCTCTGGAGTCGCAGATTGGGGAATTTTGCTTACGTTCCAAAACCAGATCCGTAGTCATTGCAGCAATTCGCATTGTCGTCGTAGCCACTGCGGAGGAAGATGATGTCACATGTAAGATACGTATATATATCTTTTAACAGAAACAGCCCGCTTACCTTCTTCATCAGGGTACTCCAGCATCGAATCCTGGACCGCCGTCGAACCCGCCATAGAAGTCCTCTCCGTTTCCCTGCCCTGCATGGCCCCCTTCCTCCACGGCCGCACCGCCCTCCGAGAAGTCCGCTCCACCCTGCGCTCCCTCCTATCAAAATCCAAACACTCAAACCTACACCACTCAAACGGCGGTCACGATGGTGATTTTCAGAAAATCGAAAAGCCAGGGAGGAAGATGATGTTTGATTTGGAGAATAGTACTGGTCATAGTGGATCGGGATTACATGATGGAATGAATGATAGGAATGGAGGCATGGCGTTTGCGACGGCGGAGAGTAGGGTTTTTAGAAATTTGGATGATACGATTCCGCTGCATGCGATTAAGGTTACGGATCGGGTGGATGTTAGTAGGGATGGGGAGAGGTGAAGGGGCTATATGGATGATGTGTGAGGGGAAGGGGTAAATTGAGTCCGGGTTTTTTGGATTGTTAATAGTGAGATGAGGCATGTAGGTATGTATATATGAATTATGTACCAAAAGAATTTCAAGATGCATAGATATAACCAAAAAATACATTCCGCCTTTGTTTCCTAGCTTTTATTTGATTTTTGGTTCATCATTGTATCCTGCTCCTAGAAAAAAGGGGTTGAAAGAAGATATCCACTGGAAAAAACCGCGGTAGAGAAGAAGTAGTAGAACGGAATCGTTACGAGCACGTTCATAATGATAGAGGTATTCTCCAAGGAAAAGAAGAAGGAAGATGGAAAAAACGACAGAGAAGCAAACCCATCACCATCCTTCACTACTCTCTTACACTCCCCCTTCATCCATAATACTAATCAACCCCTCTCTCAACAAACCGGAATCTACCCATCCACGACCCAAACCACCCCACATAAGGCGAAAAGCGAGATTGACAATACCACGCAGCAAAGATGCCTGGCAACTAAAGTGTCGATACAGGCAAATGAATAAAATCTGATACTCTACTACCTACCCTTAAATTAAGAAACCCATAATCCAATCTCTATATGATATCAAATATCAAATTAGTACCTACCAAAGTCTCTTAGAAGAAACCATTCACATGAATCAAAACCATTCTTGCACGGGAACTCTCGACTCTATACAACCATCAAACCAACCAGTAAATCATCTTTGCGAGACTGCTAATTCCCAGAATAGCATCCCGAGAATGCTATATAAGTATTTGAGAACAACGCCTGGGGCTAAGACCTCTGGATATCATCCTTTGGTCAACAAAAACTTCAAAGCCAACCTTTTCTTTCCCTAAAAGGCTATTAGAGAGCATAGAGAAGCGAGTACTTCTGGATTGTAATCGGAGAAAAAGCTCGCTCGCTTCCGCCATGCATTTCCGTATATTGAAACCCCTACTTAAATACACAATAGATCCCTAAAAAAGAAACCATTTCAATGATCTCAGCGAAATTCTATTAATACAGCTTTATTCGATACTACGGACCACTACCCAACTCGTCGTAGTTCAACTAAAAAACTGTTGGCAATTACATACCCTATCAGAGAGATTAATAAGTAATCGGGCCTTTTTTCTAAAAATATGAGGAAGTACCATCGAAAGAAAACCTTTATATTCATGCTTAAGAGTTGTTTATATTCGTCACTACTGCTGCTATCATTAATAAACTTCTCTTTTCATATTTCCACGAAAGTTTTCGTGAAATGGTATTGAAACATTTAATAGCTTGGAGATTTGATAGATGAGCGATCTTTTTTATTTCATAACATTTTGGATAAAGGGGAGGGAGGGGGAGGGATGGAGGGTAAATGAAGGCAACTCACCTAGAAGAAGTAAGGGTTTTTCATATATACTATGAAAGCGGTTTTTTTTTTCCAAAAATTTACCTAGTTCTTGCAATGATAGGGAAAGGATGGGGTCTATTGAAAATGGAAGTGAGCATGGATGGATGGCTTGTCCCCCGTAGTTATAAGTGGGTGGTGAGGAGGGAGTTGTGAGGGGGACCCATCGTAGACTCGGGAATGGATTGGATATCTAAGGCTGCTAAGGGAGACAGACCCGCACGTACCGGAATATCAGAGTGCTGGTTCGCTGGAATGGACTGACTTGGGGGAGGAATTCAACTGATATAATAAGAGAAGGGGCAATAGTAATACTTGAAGGGGCTAGTTTGATCTCCGAGGGTATGCCTCTGAAATTCGGCCTTTTTTTCCCCATCGAGAGATTCATTTCTTTGGAGGAGTTGTGTTTCGTGGTACGTATATAGGCATTCTTCTTGAGTCGACTTTTATTTTTAACAATGGTTCTTGAAAGGAAGAGGCCTTAGAGCTGTCTTATTTACATGTGAATGGGATTTTATGAGAAATGGGCCGAATAAGGGCTGTTTTGAGCCTGAGATTATGGAGTTTGGATCTTAATGTAATACTTCTTGGTTTCCTTCTGGGATCTGGAGTGCGAGGGCTGGGAGCAGGAAGTTGGCCTGCGGCAGAAGTTAAAGCGAGAACCGGTTTTACAGGGTTGATGATCAGGAACAACGTTGGGAGTGGAGCTATAGATTTGTTTCTTGTGAGAAGGATGGGAATGAGATGTGGGTAGTTTTACCTCCCTAAGTTGGTAAGGGCGGCGTATTCTTGCAGCAGGTTGAACGGGGAGTATAATGTTTGCTTTGAGGATGATTTCGAGTTGTTTTTCTTTCTTGCTCTCTATGGTCGCCCAGGTGTGCCAGATTGCCATAACTTTTTCACTTTTTCATTTTGACAAAACAACCTTTGAAAAACCAGAATTCAGGCCAAAATTCACGTACGCCACACGGCTCTACCTAGCCACAGCACCACGAATTGCTCTCCTTGTTTTCACCTCATTCTTGCCCCTTGATCATGGGTTTCTTGTATCTTTCGGGATGACCGGGTTGGGTCTTGCGACCGTTAATCTTTTTCCGGTCTTAGAGGTACCGAGATGAATCCTACCTGGAAGAAGAGCTGGGGTTGGCAAAGCTGCGGTGGCGGGATCAACCAATTTTCGAGTCATGTCGTATGAGATAGGGAAAAATCCATGCAAAGCGATTTTGTAGTCCAAAAAATCCCAAATGCATTCGCTCAAGCCTCCCCATGGAAGAGCATATGTTTAACCTTCCTCTGCTTTCAAGGAGTTCGATAGGAATCTTATCGGAGAAACTGGGGAGAACGCAAGAGATTGCAGCTGTTGCATTGGTCCAGAATCCGAAGGCTCGAAGACATTTAGTTCAGATGTGCAGAGAAATATGCGTCGAAGTACCTAGATGTAGGACTCTCGGCAAGGTGTGTCCATAATGGTTGTGAGGCATGTTTGCAGAAAGCAACAGCCGATCCAACCAATGATATCATTCAACCAGCTTTTTAGTGTCGGTAAGGGATCTATCCCTGTTCGTGCGTCGTCGCATGGTACTGACAGTCGGGTAACTGAAATGCAGGAAGCACAGCCTCGTTGCCTTGTGGTTTATACTGGGACAGAATCATATATCCCAGACCAGGTCGCGAGAAACATGACTCGGTCTTTTTGCAAATCACTCCAGACAATGAGGCATTGAGGATAATGGCATTCGATGTAGCGAACGCTTCGTGGATGACTGCAAAGGCGGAGACTTCTAGTGTTTTCAACGTTACTTCTGGCACTCAGCCGGGTGGTTTTACAGATGGTAGTACGCTGCTGATTTAGACCCAGTATCTGTCGCGCGAAGCTGACACTCCAAGTCCGAGACTCCTTCGGGAATGACTGCAGTGGTTGCTTTCTAGCAACTGTTTGGACCACGTTCTCGAGCTCGTTGAACCAAGGAGAGAGGTTGATGCAGACACTTCTGGCGTTGAGGTTGCGCTGATAATTTACCAAGTACTTCGTCGGCCGATAGTATAGTCTTCGCGTCTTATGAATCAGAGAATCGACAGGTTGACGGGTCAGCCTGTGCTACGACGGTGCATACAAAATCTCTTCAGACCCCATATACTGTAACCAGGTCCGCTCTCATGGAGGACTGGGAATTTTCTTGGAGCGCTACGGCAAAATTTTTGAGCTTCCTCGCCCGTGGGTCGTGCCAGGTACCCGGTACTGAGGGATACTCGATCCGTACGTGGATAGCGGAGTCAGTACCAAAGCTTTGATAAGTAACTTACCTCGTGAAAGCGTCACATCCATGCACGGGTTGTGATCTCCATGTAGAAACTTCTGCACACCGGCCCTCGACAGTTTCTTCTGAGATACGCTATATCCGGTACGTCTGTTTGCATGAAACACAGATCTGTGCTAAGTTGCTCAAGTTCTCCAGAGAAGACCTCAGCGATTTTCACATCCGCAACTCTGACTGCTGAGATTTCTCAGGGCGGAAATTGCATGACTTCTGTCATCATTTCATCCTTCCAATATCCTTACCCCACTGTCACTGCAACGAGATCTATTGATAATTCTGCGTTCGATGCGACAGCGAAATCTCACATTGCCTCATACCTGGGGTTTCCAAGCTGTAGATTTGATTCTCCGACAAGGACTGCAGAAACACGTCTATCGAGCTCATCTGTCGAAACTAACCCCCCATTTAGCGCGGGAGTCAAGTCAACTCTAGCATCGACACTTTCTGTTGTCTTTGTGTTGCTTATCTTTCTGTCAGTCCTCGCAATCCGGCTGTACCGTAAAAGCAAATCAAAGAAGACACGGGGACAAGACATAGACTCGTTAGAAAAGGATCATCTTTACTTTCAAAGGAAAGGTGAACTTGAAGCCGAGGAGCGGAGAAAATTCGAGTTGCATGCAAATAAAAGAGAGCATGAGCTGGAAGGAGAGATTGAGATTCGTGAGATGTCGACATCAGCGAATGTTCCGAGATCGGAACTGAGAGGCGAAGAACATTGCAGAGAGCTGCGAGGCGACGAATCTTCTAGGGAACTTGAATGAACTACATGAGTAAAGTCTTAACGTCTTTATGAATAAGTTGCTGAATAAGAAGCTTTGAAACCGGATGCCTTGAGATCATTCTTGCTACTTCTGACTTCGGTATTTCGCGCGAGGATTTCTCCTATCGCGTCTGTCAAACAAGGGCCTGAGGGACGAGCCCGACACATGGCGGTCTGCAGTCGAATGGTGGCCCTTTTATGGTGTTGCGAAACGAATGATGAACTTTGAATGGTGGGAATGAAGCGAGATCGCGGAACGGGCCAGGATATTGATATTCGGGTGCTAAGTCAATCATAGAACGCTTAAGTCTGCCCTCATGTATGTCCAAATTAGGAAATGCTGCTTATGAGAATGTTGTATCAAAGTCATCTGGAATGAAGAGATAACAAGACATTCTGGGGATTGTCGTTCGAGCGGATTGTAGTTCACACTGTGCAAAAGCTAGACACTCGACCACCAGTAACAGGAACATTGGCGTGGCTGATTGCGAGTTTGCATAGTCGATGAGGCAGTCTAGGACGACCGTGTGGGATTTCCAGCGGTGGGAAGAGTCCGAGAATAAGGTCAGTAATCTTAGAACTAAACATGCACGAAGTTTTGAAAATATCTGAAAATTTGGTTCACGAAGCTCAAAGTCGCCAGCAAACTGGCTCGGTAAGCACGGGCAGCGAATGGCGCAGTCATTGTTTGAAAGGTGATGAGGATCAAATAATTGACAGTATCCTGTGTTTAGAAGAAACATGAATATTCTCAGTCCTCCATCGAATTCACATGGAGTCTGGACATCAAATGGAAGAGAGAAATCAGTAAAGTATTGTTTCTAATACCTAGCTCTCTTCACATGAACTGCTGGAGCCGAGAAATTCGATGATGTATTGATAGAAATGGAGTAGTTGTGGGAGAGATATCTAGCCTTATTGTCTGGCTTTTTTGTTTCTGTTGATTCGATGACATTACGAGTGATCTCCTCAGCTTATTATGTGCAATGGAGAAAATTCGACGACTTTGTCATGATGCCCCGAAAAATCGTGATGCTGGTAGGAGACTATGGCTCATCGCAGCCGCACTCCTCAAGCTCCGATCTTATGATCTGCAGATCGTAAAACAGGTCGTAGCCCTGGCGGAAATTTTGGCGCGCAGCCTCCGCTGGAACCTCAATGAATCAATACCAATTCGTATACTTCCACCACTGGAAACTTCATTGTTCATATATCACTCAGACCGAAGTGTGATGTAATTGTAAAGATCGAATCTTTTGCTTGCTATGCCGATGGTAATTTGGTGCAAGAAATCGAAAGCTCGAAAAATCCACTGTCAGCTTACTGGCCAAACGGACGAGCCTTCTCCCACGGGCGTACTGCTTTCTCATCATCGGACGGCTCTTCGAGTACTTCCAACTTCCCCAGCGCAAGTTTCTGAGCCGGCCGCAAATTCCACATGCATTTCTTCATTACCCATTGATTGCAGAAGACAAAGCTGTTTAGGACGTAGGGTAGCAGCGCCGCTTCCTCGTAGACTTGTCTGCAGACACGCAATAGCCCGAGGTGGAGAGTGGTAGAACCTCTGTCGCGCTTATCGTCGACGATGCGATGTTTGAGTCCGCCGCCAAAGTGATTACGAAGACGTCGCGTTTCAATCCTCTTCTTAGCGCCGTGCTCGTTGTGAGTATACTCCACCTGCGTGGTGTATTCGTGGTCATGAGGAGTATAATCTACTATTATTCGATGTCCCCCAAGCACGAATTCATAGATTCTATTTCTGACTTCAGGCGGTAAACGCAAGAGAGGCGAGGCTGCTCGGTTGCGCTCCATGATGGGTTTCTGCCGATCATCTGATGTTACACTTTCCTGTGTATTGAGCAGGCCTAAGCGAAGTTTTTTCGATTTCGGGAAATCATTCCGAGTTAACCTAATGATAGGTTCGGTATCGCATTCTGTTATGTGATGCCAACCTCGTTTCTGGCAGCCCCCAGGACGTCGTTTCCAGCTGGGAGCCATAGGAACTGTTTGTAGGCTTATGCCCGGATCTGAATACCCATGAAGTCAGCTTATGGTCGTCTTGAGTTGAATCATTCAGGTTGGACGGCTTAAAGAGCCTACGGCAATGCTTCATACAATTAACACGGCCTTTGTTGAGCTTCTCAATCAATCAGACGTCCGGCAGAACACTGATTTGAAGCCGGCATGAGTGCAGTTTGTGCTGGCCTTGGATAGATCGACCTCTACCCCAATCTTTGGCTTCGTTGTTCGGCACTTTAAAGTGATCTATGAATTTTGCATGACTGCGACCCTACATACAAATCGTGCTATAGTACGTTTAAAGTCTGTCGAAGGTCGAACTATCTTTGGACTTTTGGGAAATTAGTACGACGATAATCAAACAAGGATTGGCCAATCAGATCTCTGCTGATCATCGGTACTTGCCGTCTACTGGCTTGGCACTCAACTATTGTCAGGCTCGCGGGGTAAACAATAGTTTGCACACTTTAAGACTCTGGGCGTGCTAACACCAAAGGCTTGCTTAATGAAACCAACAGATTTTCATATATAACCCATTAACAAAACTTCTGATTCTACCCAGGAGTCCTCCAATACTTCATCACTTGGAGATAATCAAAATCACGGCGATTTTAAAGGGTAGAGTGACCTCGTTGTGGTGCGCGATACTTGTTGGTGTGCAAACATTTATCTGCCCCGCGAGACAGGTTTTCTATACGCTAAAAACGGGAACTAACCTAGTTCCTTCTTTGTGTATCCATTCTTTTCTGATGAACTGAAGTCGATAACCTAAACGCAAAGTATGGTAGGATGCGAGGAGCCGCTCTATAGTCATCCCTCTTACAGGCGATATGAATCACTCTAATGTTTTATATAGTGCTGCAAGATTCGCTCATCCTTAGAGACTACGAAGACGGCGCAAATATCAACGTTGCATTACAAGAACGGCTGCCTTAACACAGGCAATTAAATGATGTCTGATAAGTTTGAGATTAATATTCTGAAGTATTACGTTATACCAACAGCTATGACAGTTCCAGATCAATGCTCGGGAAATTTGCAAGGTAATACATGAAAAGATCTTGAAGTTCCGACCAAGTATATATATACGTACAACCCAAAGCAGCTTTTACCCTGACATCGCTTCTTCACGGACTGCTCTACTGACACTTACTGACTTCAATCCCCTTCTCTCCATCTAAAACCTGAAAAAGTTCGCGTGGAAAATCTCACCGCCCCTGATTCCCTCAACCTCAAAGAACCAATGCTGATTCTTCTTGAAGTCCTCGCTCTCCATGAACTTCGCATGCGTATCCACGTCTTCCCAACCTATCAAGTTCATCCATACTGTGCGTATTTCCCATTCACCTAAATTTGCGTCTTCCTTATCCCCCACTAGCGGCGTGTATATGCCCTCTTCAACAGCCCATCCATTCAGGAACCCTGTTAACGACCCATTCCTCTTCACGACCGGTTCCACATTCATGAAGCTCCCTAGGATTTTGTCTTTCGACTCGGTGGGTAAGGGCACAGGATGGAAATATGCGAATACGATCTCCGTGACTCCGGATTCGAGCGCGGGTGATGGATCTTCGAGAAAAGGGATGTGAAAAACGGTCGTGGGACCGTGATTTTTTATCAGTCTTTTGCGGAAGGAGGAGGCGTGGTCGTAAAAGCCGCTGTGAAGAGGTAATGATAAAGATTAGGCACGTGGCACGGTGAAAAACGAGGGAAGAACAAGAAGCGTGCGTATTTACGATGACCGTGTAAAATTAACATGGGAGTCTAGGGAATCCCAATTTACAACAAGGATGACCGTGCCGGGTTTCTCAACGAGTTGGGCGTAGAATGCGGTTTGAGCACCTGGGGCTGCGAGCACGATCTGGAGATGCTGTTCGAGGGTGGCTTTATAATTGGATGATGAAGAGGCTGTGAAATCTAAATTCAAGTCGGAGGCTTCGAATATGGCGACTTCGGAGATCATGATGACAGATTTAGGGGTATGGACGCGACCACTATGAGGGTCGTAATTATAAATTCTCAGCGGATTGTGAATGTTGTCAGCATGTATTGGAGATCAATGTAGAGAAACTGATATTTACGTGCTATAGCTTGCTAGTTATAGGCTTCATTGCAAACGCTTATAAAGGAATTGCACGAGTCAGATTCAACCGAAGTGGTCCGTTCGGACGAATAGATTTGTCATGGAGGCAAACCCCTCAACGGACCCCCGTTTCTAGTCGTGCGGTCATACAAAGCTGATTGGTGATAAGCGCAAAGTCTGTGCCTTTGTCAGAAGCATGACATGTGTCTTTGGACAAGCAGCTGCATGACGATGAGAATAGTATACGTCAGCTACGCGCTAATAGGTTGGCTATCCAATCAAATGAGTCCCGAAGGCGCTAAGTTCAAGATGGCAATCCTTGCCACCTCAGTAAGACGGATCTTATTACTTTATCTGCAATAATCTGCATTATAAGGCTGACTGGCCAGAATAGCACCCGCCGGATGCAATGTCCTGAACAAAGACGATAGATGGGAATGGATCCCTATTTTTTTCAGACCCACTCCAATGCTTCAAGCTTACAATCTGCTGTTGAACGAGCTATTGATCAGCTTCCGTAATTCGGTTGACCGACTCTTGAACTTTGTGCTGGACACTGATCAAATGTAACTGTCAGCTCGATATTTGAGCATTGGAATGACGATCATCCTCTGCAGAAAGCCTGGTTGAGCGGCACTTTCTCCCAGAAGGTTCGCAGTTATCAGAGTGAATCGTATGTACTCGATACGCGTAAATATCAACATCATACGCTTCCTTTAACCGAGGAGGTCATGAATACCCTTCGATAAGCACGGAATTAGCTGCTTCGGGGACGCTGGTGAATATCGGCAGCCTCAGACATATGTTTGTGAAGGCTCCTATTTCCTTCCACAGGTAGATTGATACAATCCGCTAACCTTCCGTCAAAGTTTTGCGTATCCAAGGCAACGTTCAACGCGGCGAGGATTTACGCTCGATAGACTATTGGTACGGCGTATGTGATTTTGGATATCMAGACATACTCGTACGACATATCCATATGGTGGTGAAGGGAAATCTCTACCCTTTCTAATGGCCGTGTCGAAAGCCGGACAAAGCGATTTGACGACAGGTAGATCTCTGTGGCTCCCGATCGCTAGTATTGCGTCTACATTCGACTCTGACTTACCATCCCAGGAGCCGCCCGAGTTTTGGGCGTGGAGAAGACCGGTCGATCTTTGTAGGAGGACGGAAAGGATCGGGGATCTATTCGCTGTATTCTTCCTATGCTGGAAGCTTCGCGAAATCCTATGGTAACAGGATATCCATGAATGACCGGGATAAGAGCATGAGCGGGTAATAGGGGCTTAGGTGCTGCGGAGTATCAGTACCGAGTGAAGAAAATATAAAGGACTAGCAGATTTCCCAGCTGTGACACAAGAAACGGATGCATTTCCGAATCTGTTTCATATGTTTTTCCAAGTGCTCCTGATCCGACAACGACGCGGTCAACACATTACAATTGGCGCTGATGCTTGGGTTTCTCTCCGCGAAGGCATAGGTCTTGAAGTATTCCTCAGCCTCACTTGCCGAGATCATTGGCTGCAGCGGCTCAGGTCTGCCTAGAAGTATCAGAGCTGTGAGAGCTTGCATCGTGACGTCTGCGTCAGATACAATGCCAGGTGCTCCAGCAGTAGATGTTAGTCTAATCATCTTATTGACGTTACACGTAGTAACTCAGCAAGTCCGACACGGCCGTTGCCGAGATGTATGTAAGACTGTAGACGCTCGACCGCGATTCGAAGCAGGGCATGGCCGAGATCATCGACGGTGAAACCTCCTCGTAGAAAGATTAATGTCACCTGCCATACCATCAGGAGAGCAGAGGTAGGCCTCTAGCTGATACGTACCCAGCTATCTCGAAAATAGAAGTCGGATACGCGGGGGGAATCCCGCCGCTCCCTTTGCCCCATCTGTAATACACCGTACGGTGAAGATGGTTCTCAGCCTTCTCATCCTAGACGTGCTATACTGGATATACGCAACAGTCGAGGCAGGTGAAGCCATCATACTGCCGTATAAAGTATGATGTTTCAGTCTTGCAAAGTTCGTTTTACCAATGAAAGCTTCCAGGAACATAGAGCAGACAGAGGTGTCTTCTGATAGAGCGTCTCTTGACTAAAAGCCGATGAATTCCTCCCATAAATTTCGCTCACCCCGCTCAATTCTGCTATCGATGTCTAAATGCATCGAGCGGTCTAGCTAGAGAGGAGTAACCCAATGACGATGTAGGGCAAGTAGTGGTGCTAAGGTATTCATGATAACATCAACGTCTGTTGCGTACGAAGGCCACCAACCATCCGCTTCTTGCTGTCGAAGAATGTAGGTAGAAAACAGCTAGCGTTCTTCTTTACCTTCGATCTTTTTGGTGACAATCGCCAGGCAAGCCGTATCATGTACCGAACATGAGAACGAGCCACCGACGTCAGGTTGATCATAATCTTCGGTGATTCCATGCAGAAATCCCACAGCTTTGCCCGTATAATAAGACATGTCTATGCTTGTGTAACATCGAGGGAATGGGTAAAATCCCTCGCATCCACTGAGCATGGAGTTGCGACAATCCATGCTGCAAACAGTCAGATAGCCCTCTTTAGGTGATGCGTTCATAATCATCGTGGCTGTAAAGGGTCAGCCGCTCCAACGAAAGGAATGTAGGCTGTGTTTCTTTTCGCTTTCTGCAGGGTCTAAATCTCGTATACAGCTGATCTGCGAATGGGCAATTTAGTCTGGTAACCGCGAAAGATAACCACAAAGGTGGTGCTTTCATCGATACCTATGGTTTCTAGCACGATCTCTGACTTGGTTCAGCGTTCAAATGTCTATTATGTGCTGTGATCTAGCCCTTACTTTGTCTATCATCTGGAACGAGTTTCAGGAATAGAATTGTTAAGGAAAAGCCCTGCAATGGCCGTACATTGTTCCAAATCAAGTGGAAGGAGAAGAGTCATACTGTAGTCCAGATCGCTAGATTTGGAGGCCAGTCTAGACGAGAGTCATCGATTAGAAGGATGAATAGAGAAGGCTAAATTTATTGACTGTACTCGGGTAATTCTATCGAGGTAGTTGATGATGATGGAAATGGTATATTCTAAAAATTCTAGAAATTACGCTTACAATGGATGATAAGCCTGCGAACATCTTCTCTAGGTATTGAGGAACTAATCATCATCACCTTTGGAGCTGTTCCAGCTATCGCTCCTTGCATGAGGTCGATTGAACTGCTGTAATAGTGAAGGCGATGCCACAAGCTGGTCCACCTCCCATGACATAAATGAAGAAGGCTCACCGCGGGAGGTGACGGGCGTGTCCGGAATGTCTTCGTCAGGATCGTAATTGGCTTCAGCCGACGCACAGATCTGGTCCAGTCGGTTCCAGACTCGGACAGCATCTGCCCTCTTGAGAGGATCGATGGCAAGCATCTCTCCCACGACAACTAATACTCCATCGAATGGCAGGKGCTTTTTTCGCTCAATCTTTTCTCTGAGGTTAACGATTTGTTTGGTGACTGCCGGCCGTATTATGGCATCGTCTTCGCCCCTTTTGAGTAGCCAGAAAAAATCGAATCGATTTGGATCGAGTGGGTCGCAGTCATTGAGCCTTTGCCTGCGAAATTGCTCGACGGCATGATAGCCGAAAAGGGCCCAGACTAAAAGTTCCAGGAACACGCAGCCTAAAGACCAGACATCGTAGGGCCGGGACGTCAACTTCTTTGTCTCTCTTTCCGGCGGTTCATAAGTGGGTGTACCCAAGGGTGACTTGGTCAGGATAGTCCTTGAGCGGAGTGTATTGATCTTTGCGGACCCGAAATCAGCGATGCGGAATGTGCCCTCCGCTTCTTCGTCATCAGGTTGAGGCGACTCTTTGGTCGAGAAGAAAAGGATGTTGTCTGGCTTTAGGTCATGATGCCAGGCCGTTTCCCGGCTAGGAACAGCCAACTGCAATGTCTCTTTCTCCTCAGACAAATTGTGAATACTTCGAAGGGCGTTAGCCAACCCACGTAGTTGAGCCAGCATCCACAAGGTTGGTCTTCGTCGCGGTCTTCCAAATTTCCATGTCGCCATGTAGTTCCGTAGGTTGCAGGTTGCGTACGGAAAGAGCATGTAGTATTTGTCATTGTGCAACCATGTTGCCAGATGCGTGACGATATGTGGATGGGGATATTTTCGGAGTCGCTCCAGGACCTTTAACTCCTTCTCGAATTGACCTCCTCTTCGATCGGGAGGATCTAGAAACTCCTTCACTGCGAGCATTGCGTTCTTGTCCTAGACATGCTATGTTAGAAGGGTCAGCAGAATTCAGGGTGAAAACCTACAACTGTCAATTTATGATGATCTGGGTTCATCCTTATACGGAAGACCTTGCTGTGAGCTCCAATACCACACCGTGCTTTTACCATATCTGATGGATCTGATATTGTTACTCCCACTGGAATTTCGGGGCTTTCGCTTGTTGTTCCTCCTTGAAGGATTCTTGCTTCTTCGGGTGTGATAGGGCAGTATTGGTAGGGAAGAACTTGCTCAGTGTCCAGGTCTTGATGCTGGCCAATTTTCAGAAATTCCGCAGCTCTGAAGCTTTTTTGCCATGAGACAAGATTATCGTAGTTAGAGTTGCACGCACAAGTGTCATGACATTTGTCGGACTCCGTGAGCGGTCTACTCTTGAGTTTGGCATCGTTCCAACCTTTGTCAAATAAAACTTTCAAACATTTCATCTTTAGCTGTGCATGAATGCACATGGCAAATAGTATGCGCGCATCTTGACAAATATCATGCACAAAAACTTCCCTATCAGCTGAACTCATATTCGGCGGGGGGTCTTCAGCCATCACCTTCTCGATCGTACCTAAGCATGCAACAAGTTCAATATCGACACGGGGAAAGTATCTGCAATTATCAGCAGCCTTGCATTTGAGGCTAGTGATCTCGCCACGTTTCGTGTTTGCGAATGTTTCGCCAGCTTCAGCGCGAACGCGGAGAGCGATGTAATCCCGGTGGATGTCAACACGGATGCGGCCAATATTTGTGAGTCCCTTGACCCGCTGGAGATTCCAATCTGACTTTATTGATAGATCATGAGTCTGTCGTCCTATGAAGAGGCTTTTCACCACCGCAGTGCCTGTCCGGAATAGGATCTCCTTGTCGTCGAGCTCATGAGGGCATTCATCATGTACATGGTCGCGTATGGCTTGCTCCGCGAACTTTAAAATATTTTCACTGGCGGCCGCTGGCGGCGTTATATCGATCGTCAAATTTGGTGCATCACGACGCAAGAAGGTGAGATGGAGAGTGTAATGAATCTTCCGTAGTGTATAGGGATTGGACAGAGATGATGCCGTACGTGGATGCTTTGTTGCAGGTATCCGATCTTGGATGTTGCCGGGCTTCAAGAGCAGCTTCTCTTCTTCATGACCTTTCGCCTCCTCGTCCGGAGGTGGGCCAGATAGGATGATCTCTGGTTGCAGAGCCTCTTCTGTTAGGCCAGCCTCATCTCGATTGCGCTTGAAGCTGGAACGGTGTGGGCTGCCGTGCTGGGTTGCTTTTGAGGGATGTTCAGGGAGACTGAACTCATTTGTGTTTTGCTCTTCTCACGAAAATCAGGTTTCGACACTTCGATACAAAATAAGAACGGCCGAACTTACTTCCGCCATCTTCTCTGCCAGTTTTCGACATACTGACGTGATAGATTGATTGTTACTTAACCTTGAGATCAGATAGATTTTGTTTTTTTGAACAATCCGTCATATATCAGTTGGTACATATTTTTCAAGGCGTCAATGATGAATCTAAAGAAAAAAATTAAAACATAGAAATCGACTTTGAGGAACGGCTTTATACGTGACGATCAATGCCTACCCACACTTTCGCAGGTGGTACGTAGTACAGCTTCGCCCAATATTTAAGGCTACAGGTGATCAGCCTCCTACCAATTCCTGGAAATTGCGACGGGCGCTGCCATTTGATGCATGAGCTTCTTCTTTCCATTGGACCAAAGTAAGCACAATTTAAGGTGGTGTAGCTCCCAGCTTTTTCATTGGTCAGACACCGGCCAGTAAGGCAATATTGTACCCATTTGTCGGGATCTGTCTGCACAATGTCGAACGGCTGAGGGATCGTACATTTTACAGTCGCAGTGCTTATGCTATTGCTCTCTTAGTCAGTGCAACTCATGTTCTGAATCGAAGCGCTGGGTGCGGCGTTTCTTCTTCAGAAATGACTGCAGCGACGCTAAACTGATGCGACGGCCAGCTTCAGCTGCGTTGGGTGCTTGTAGCCTTGTCCATATCCACCAAGACATCAACGTGAACAGGGTCAAAGGGGCTGCAATTGCCGCAAGCAACCACGCTTCCCGAGTTACGACTATTCTACTTCTACCATCATGCTGCGAATGCGTATGGACAAATTCTGTAGAGAAGAACCCCTATCGAAGCATTAGCACAAGCTTTATCAGCATTGAGCGAGGGTGAACGTGCAGAAACCACTGCTACCGGTAAGTAGATCAGGGTAATGACAGTCAGGACCTTGACTGCCGCGGCATCCCGAGTACTCTTTTCGGCTAGCCCACGCATTACCGCATTCTCTTTTTGGGATTCTTCTGCCAACACTTTTAATGCAACGCCATTGCCAAGATCAAGAAGACTTGAAAGCTTATTGCACGATCTGTAAGCTACGACGTACACTGGGATTACTCAGTCTCTTACCAAGTCAATTGTGTTCTTCACTTTTGAATGTAGTGTCTCGACCTTTGTCCTGGTCAAAACTACCTCCTGTTTCTTCTCGTGCAGAGCGATGGCAACAAAGTCATAAACGTCTGTACCTGCCTCAGGATCGAAAAAGCTTGGATCCTGGCAGAACTGGTGATATTTCTCCATCAGAGTATTTATCGTATGAGTTGTCGAGTCAAGCGCTAGCAGGACGTCAAGAATCTTATCCTCGAAATCCTTTAGGACTTGGCGCTCCTCAAAATCTAGTACCTGTAATGGGCTCTTCTCCTTGATTGATGCGACAAGGACCTTATCTGACTACAAAAGAAGGTTAGATTCGTATGTGCCTAATTCGATGCTTAGGACGGACCTGCTTTGATATCTCCTCGGTCAAAAAGACAATATAAGACCGCCAATTGCCGAGTGCCGTATCTAAAAGAAGCACATGGATCTCAAAGGGGTTAAGAGCTGATATGTTCTCAGAACTTTCAATATACCCGTTCACAGAGGCTTCAAATTTGGTCGAAGCTGATATCATGACCCAGGTTGACGCCTTCTCAATCACTTCATACCTATGATATATGACTATCTGACGTACTGACCATGGTACCTTGGTGGACCGAAGATTGAGCTCGACAAATCTCAAGCCGTAGGCGCATTCTGAGAAAGTTAGTTGAGATTCGCGGAGTAGAAGTTGAAATCTACCGAATCCGGAGCATCGCTGTTGAGAAAACTCCTCTCTCACTATCAATCTCCTAAAGCGCATTTGCGGAGGCCCAATCTCATTTTCCCCAAGTTTTGCGCCGAAAAGCAGTACAAATTCCAGAAAGCGAGGGAATATATGGATTTCAAGCATAAGACTTTCGAAAAGATCTCGTGTAATGGACAGACGGCTGAGAGAGTTTCTTTGCCGGATGAAACTGTAGCACAGTTTAGCACACAATACTCGACTCGCTGATGTTCCGACTTCGCGCTCGGGAAAACCCACCAAACTTTAAATAAGCCTTTTGAAGACTGTACGAGATCATCAGTAAATTGTATAGTTTTAGATAATCTACTCACAGCTGCCACTTTTGCCAAATGTGCTCGTTCTCTCACCCTATAAGTACAGCGCTGAGATCCTTGTGGTCCCACAATGACTGGGAAGTCGCTATCGGATTGCTGTGCTGGACTTGAAGGCTCCAAAGGCTCTCTCCGCAGGTCATAACTCAATCGTGCACGGCAACAACTATTGAGTGAAGATCTGAAAGACTCTTGGAAGATATCTCGCTGTTTTATATCATGAGGAATCTGGACAATGATATCTACGGAGGACTTCTCGAAAGACTGTTCAAATAACTGATTTGCTTTGACGTCGAACAGCTCTGTCGTAGCCAGGCTTTGATCGCGGAATAAGATCTCCTCTAGATACTGGGAGATAGTCATGAGTCCAACTATGAACCATCATTTCTTTTGATCAGTGATCGAATGTCAATTGTTGCTTATCCCTCTTCGTGGTTCATTGGGGGCAAAATAAGAAAGGCTGTGACTTGCCTTGCATGGCTAGCGCAATTCCGCGAAGGCGCCGATACGCCCGCAACGCCCTGCTTATGTGTCCAATGCGTGTGGTTTCGCTGCCCGACGGTAATATGCATGACCGCACGACCCCGCCCAACATGTTGCTACTTATTGTGCAACTCACCCAGTCTAGGATCTCAAGCTTGTTACACGATTGGGTAACGTTAGCCACTCCAAAGGATTGACGGACTTTAACATTTGCCACAATGCCTGTTCAACAGATCATTCAAGATCGGTACATTGACCGACAACGACTGTCTGAAATGATGGCCCTCAAATTCCTGCCAGGTACATATTCAATTGAAGTGAGTCTGTGAGACTTCGGGCCAGTGTCGAAGCCTTGCTGATGAATGCGCCTAGTGGAAGATTAACAAGTACATCATCTCTGCCCCTCGGGCACTGACGGATGTAAGATACTTCTTGGCATTTCCGCAAGGTTAAACAGCCACCTTTTGCCTGATCAGAGACAGGCAGAGCTTGAAAGCCTTACCGTCGTTTGAACGTGTGAAGTCGGTACAAAACATTCGGATTAAGCTAGCAGAAGCCCTGCCGATACACGGTCCCTCGAGCCACTAGTAGTCAAACCATGAAACATTCGTGCTAAATCATGACGCAAGGTTACGCGAGGCTTTTTCGCACATCCGCATTTCGCATTCCGAAAGTACCAAACTGCACTAAGCCCGAAAGAGTCAAGGACTCGGAAGATGCACCCAAATAAGCTTCAGTGATACTCCTTGCCTACATTTACCACTACAAAGTTGCTCGATATTCTCTAGACGTAGATTAAATCCAATCACCATAGTCCATTGCATATGACACGTGGGTAAAATACAGTAGGAGTCAGAGGTTGTTGCATATTAACCTAACCCTAAGGCTGCTTGACTTGAATTAAATGCACTCCTAAACCTTGCAGCATGATACTGCACACTCCATAGTTACAGACCATTGCATCTATCCCGTCAGTCCATCTATCGACCATTCACATGCAGCTCGAGCGGGAAGTAGACCAGAAGATCTTATTCTCCCACAATCGTCCAGGTCTCATGAGTAATCCAATAACAATTCTTTGCGTATTTCTATAACATGATTGCATGAGCTCATACTTTGCCACGATAGAAGGGATTGGGTGGCTCTTTATGTATGCGTCCCATAAGAATGCAGTCCATCTGTGATGTTGTATCTGAAGAGAAATGCATCCTTGCTTGCATCGTAGCTACGCAGATGATGATCATTAAATCGGTTATTTAGATTTACATGTAGCTGTTCGCTGAAAATATCAATTGGATCATTCAAAAAGCTTTGCAATACTTTAGTACCCATAACGCACTCCAAACGCGTGACGTAGCTTAATGTTCGCTGAAAAAGACTCACGTAGAATCACAACATGCAGCTCAATTCTAGCGGAAATTGACAACTAACGGGAAACTCTCGCACAAGGCTTTGTTTCCCCATACTATTCTCCAGGTCTAAACCGTTGGCTTCTAGCACGCTCCCTAGAATACTCTTCGCTTCGTAATTCATTTCTCCGGTCATCCGCCGATGTTGATGCCTCACAGACATCGATAGCCTCTATTTGTAATCGCTTTACGTGCGACTCAAACACCCTTTGCTCCTCAACTACACGTTCTTGTCGCTGCCTGCCTTCCGATCCACTTGCGAAACCAACACAGATTGGCCAATAATCTATGGCTATACAAGAAAAAGCTCCTCTACAATTTCTTCTTTCTTGAAACCTTTTTCGAGTTCTTCTTCTTGCGCATCTCGCAGCTGTACATCGGGAAAGGTCTGGCAAATGCAAGCGAACGCTGCGAAGAACATTGTTCTTGGTATACCCAGGCCTATTGAAAGAGCGGTGCATTTGATGCGCTGCTCCGTAGTAGAGTGGACTGAATATGCCACAGAAGCTTTGCAGTGCCACGAGGGAGGACGCACTCCTGACCACTACCATCCTCATCGCCATGGCTTCGACATCGGGGCCAAGTGAAGGAAATTTGAAACTCTATGTCAACGCGTGGATCACGAGAACAATTGATGAACCCTTCATAAACAAACTTAGAACACAGAGCGGTAAAATTAATCAATGAGAGTTTGTAGATGTCTCCCATGACCGCGCTTTATTCCTGCCAATCTTCGAGGCTATTTTGGAGGATGCAGAGGCTGTCACAATAAAAATTCTCATAGCCCATTACCGCACATGTCTTGATAGAATCCAGGAATGTATGTAGAGGATCGTCTAGCGGTAAGTCTATCTGCCAGGCGGACGGGTTTGACTTCATGAGCATACTGATAGCATGACCACCGAGTGGTGTAGACGGCTCCGGTGGAGGGGCCTAAGAGTGGGAAAGCGAGAGATTTCTGCTCTTCGTATCTGTGATAGTAGTAGTGCCAAGCCATCTATGCTGAGTTTGCATTAGAACTCGAGCTGTTGCTTCACTGCACCTGCGATTCTTGTCGTGGCACTTTCGACGGCATCGAATGGAAAATGATAGGATCATCCCCTAGACTTGGTTTTCGCTTTATGGTACCTGTCGAATCAACGCTCCAATCAGCATACACGGCGAAACATCCTGCGTCTATATCAGAATAGTGGCATCACCTATTAATGCTAAAGCGTCACCCCATCATCACCGACTCCCCATCTTCATCCATCCTTTCGCTGCGCTTCAAAGGAGATCCGTAGATAATTGTGCAGAACGGCTGCCACGGGATAGCTTTTTCATCTCAAGTACTTGAAGATGCCAATCCATGCTCCATTCCTCACCCGGCGCGCCTTTCGTCTTTCGCAGAGAAATAGAACGAAATATACGCCTTCGCATCACTAAAGAGAATTGCAGACTCGATGCAAATGACGCAGGTAAGAGTAATTTTTGAGCGGTCCAACCCCGATCTTTTCGTACGTTGGACATCGGGATTCATTTTATCATCAAGGCTTTCTTCTGGAAAATGGGCTGACGACAGAGAGTGGATAATGATTGATTGAATCCCGAGAAAATACTCCATCACTAAGTTGGTTAATGCAAAGAGAGAGGAGACTATAACATCGTGCGTACAGTGAAGGATTGCCCGCAACTGCTGGATATAAAAAAGGGAGGAAGGGAGCCGAAGAGGATGATACCAGCGTATTGGACGACATTGATTTCCTGGGTGAAAAACTTCCGATCGCTAAAGTTTTGGCGCCGAAATTGCGGCGAAGATTAACCTTTAATCATATATCAGGATCATAACTATTATCGATGGTCTCTTTTTCTTTCAGCTCTTTGGTGCCAGGCGTAGCGTCGAGCCTATCACGTAGAGAAAGAAAGAAATCTGTATCGGTATTGAACAGAGTTTGTCAGTGCTCTTTCCGAAAGCGAATGGAACTGTGCAGGGTTGTGAGGCTATAATTTAATTCAGTGTTTTGCGCATTGCCGATTGTTCTTACTGGCCGGCGGCAATACGCTGTACCCATCATAAGTATCACCACCCTCGATGTCATCATTGGGGACTCATACTCCGTGACACAATTGTAAAACGTCCACCAGAAGCAGACTCCAGATCAGCGGCTTCCATAATGCCCGTGCAACAAATTCTCCAAGACCGTCATATCGATAGAGACAAGCTGTCGGCTTTGCTTGCACGCTTATTTGTTGCCGGGACTTATTCACTTACGGTGATTCCTACGATCGAAGCTGGTCCAAACTTTCCATCTTGTTTCTAAATAGATTTTAGTGGAAGCTTGGACGATTCGTGATCATTGCACCACGGACATTGACCGATGTAAGAGATACTTTTTCGGGAATGCGTCCTACCCATTTCACAGACTAGAAAGAGGATTCCATTTCTTCTATCAACCACTCTAGTCAAATGTATCTTGTGGTTGACAAGCCAGTAGGCTGAGGTGGAAAGCGTTGAAATCGACCACATTTGAGTGAAGGGGCCGAAAACCACCTTTTTTGACACCCTAGTCACTGTTTGCTTGCCGTCAAACATCCATTGTGAGATCCCGGGTAGATGTTGGAAGTTATTGATTAAGTAGACAATATCAGGATCACTGGATTAGTCATATATCGAGCTATAGAGCTTTGCGTTGTTCCGTGCCTACTCATGAAAAGAATAGAAAAGTGACCAGACACATAAGGTGGACCGACTGCCGCAGCGTCAATCCGGAAGATTCAATACCCTCATCGTTGAGAGCCCGTAATAGCTGCTTCTGGGTCGACAACCAAGCCAAAGTCAGTCTCCTAGTCGGAAGCGTACGATGGTCGGTGACAAAGTCCGTGCAACAGAACAACTCTTGGCAGCCCCCTAGCCCCTAATCCATGTTGCATGACTTTTATCAGCATACCACGCGCATAAATATATCATAACCTTCTGAATTAGTTGCTGTAGCTCTCATGCCAAAAAATCATGGCTCCTGACGGTTGTCATCTTTGATGGTGTTGTCGGGCCTGGCCAAGTTCTCGGGGCCAACGCATCACCGAGGGTGTTTTGGTTAGACAGCTGTAGTCTTAACACATCGACCCAATTGTATCCCCGCACTTCTAATGATGGACCGAGGGTTGATGACAAAAGTCTTGTCCGGTATTTTGCGGGTGTGCCCCGCCCCCTATCGGACACGACTTTTGTCATCAACCCTCGGACACAACCATTCAATGCACGATGACGGGCATGTCCTCGGCGTTTATGCGTCTGCGCTTCCTTCGAGCGCTCCATTGCACATGGTGCCACTGGCTCTGGCTCTGCGGTTCCGTCCAGAGAGTCGAATATGGCTTTGTTTTCAATACGGAAGCACTCACTGCGGACCCGGGATGATAAGCGTACAAAAGCGTCCGAATTGACGCTGCGGCAGTCAATCTACCCACTATGCCTTGTTACTATCCTGTTCTTTTTATGGGTACAAATCTCTTCCAAAGCAGGCTAAAAGGATGAATGTCGATTGATGATTGACAGGGATTCTCATACGGCCTGCTCGATACCCTCAACAAGCATTTCCAGGAGACACTGGGAATATCCAAGGCTCGATCAAGTGGCTTGCAAGCCGCCTACTTTGGTGAGAGAAGTCACCCGCAAATCGACCCTAAGATAAACGACTTTGAACGCAGGGTTGACCACGCATGACCCAGGCGCATACCCACTCGCCTCCATCGGCCACGCAAATTGGATTCTCCGACATTACGGCTACAAAGCCGTCTTCATCTGGGGTCTCTGCCTCTACGGCATCGGAGCGCTAATCGCATGGCCATGCCTGCTCCACCGCTCCTTTGGTGGTTTCTGTGCTGCAATCTTTGTCATCGGGAATGGATTGGGGTCTTTGGAGACGGCAGCGAACCCCTACCTCGCTGGTCTATATTCCCAAACAACCACTGTTGATTAGCTATGACTGATCAGTTTTGTATAGTCTGCGGCCCCCCCCCGCTATTCCGAGATCCGTATCAATCTCGCACAAGCATTCAATGCTGTCGGCACTGTCATTGCTCCTGTGCTGGGTTCATACGCGTTCTTCAAGAATGTAGGGGATGATGCAGCTTCCTTGCAGAATGTTCAATGGGTGTATCTTGCTATCGCATGTTTCGTGTTCTTGCTCGCTTTTGTTTTCTATTTCTCTACCATTCCTGAGATTACGGATGCGGATATGGGGTTTCAGGTTCGTCTTCTGTGCAAGATGGATGAGGTGGAAGGGTCGGCTGAAGATGGGTAGGTTCAAGAGACTCATACTGGTGCTGATGAGAAGCCTTTCTGGAAGCAATACAGGTCTATTCTTTCTACAGTCGAGCGGGGTGAATATCTTGCTGAGGCTGAGAATAGGCTTTTCCATGCAGCGTTCGCGCAATTCTGCTATACTGGAGCTCAAAGTAAGTCAATTTTCAATCATGGGAACCATCGCATCATCATCACCTTCACACACTAGCCTTCTAGGTTCGTATTGTGGTGTGCTCATACTGATGGAATAGACAGTAGCAATAGCAGGTTATTTCATCAATTACGCCGTAGAAGTTCGATCCGGCACCTCCTCAGCAACAGGCGCAATCTACCTCGCCGTCGCCCAGGGATGTTTCGCGGTTGGTCGATTCAGCGGCGCATTTCTTATGAAATTCATCAGGCCACGGTTCGTCTCAGCTTCTTCCCCGTCCTGCCCCCTTCCCTGACTCGTTACCCCACCCTCAATCGCCCACTTGAACCCTCAAACGCATCCCCCACCCCATAGCTCTCACAACTAACCCTCACCTCAAACAAAATACAGCTGGGTCTTCCTCTCCTACCTCTCCCTGGTAATAATCTTCAACTCCGCCGCCATAACCCAACGCCAAAACACTGGCATCGCCATGCTCTCCCTTACCCTATTCTTCGAGAGCGTATGCTTCCCCACCATCGTCGCGCTTGGGATCCGCGGCTTGGGGAAACATACAAAACGAGGATCTGGGTGGCTTGTGGCGGGTGTGAGTGGCGGGGCGGGTGTGCCGCCGATTTTGGGAGCTTCGGTAAGTGGCTCTGTGTTTTTCTTTTTCTGCGCTTTCTACTACTGGTCTTTGCGATATGTTTGACGTTGCGGGGGGAGTATTAGTGTGTGGTGGCTGACGAAAAATGTGTGGTGAATAGGCTGATAAGACGAGCACGGCAACAGCGATGGTAGTGCCGGTGTGTTTTCTGGTTGCGGCGTGGACGTATGCTGTCACTGTGAATTTCGTGCCGGCGTATCGGAATCCGGCGGATAGGATTGGGGCTTCGGATATTGGGGTTGAGGATGCTGGAGCAGCAGCTGAGGAGAGGAGTATTCGGGAAGATGGCGAAGATGGCGATGATGCCACGAATGCGGATGGTGTTGGGAAGGGAACAGAGGTGCAGGGGGAGGAGTTGGTGTAGCTGTTGTTGCTTTTCAGGATCTCGAATAAAATTAATAAAGATAGAGAGTTCTGACGAAAGACGGAGGATTACATTGTAATCAAATCCCCTCCCACATAGGGTTGGTATAAGAAAGCGATGGACAAATTTTCACATCCACATCCACCTTTTCGGCATCTATAAGTAGTCTTTCAGCTCGCTCTGTATACGCATCGTCCGAATCTACCGGGCACTCCAGAAAGATAACATCTAGAGCAGGTAGCATGGATTCCTTTATACCAGCAAATCCGAGAAACATCGCGTCAAGCGTCTTCACATGTTGACTCTTCCCTTCCGAGAGTAAAGCTAGTTGGACTACCGTGGCGGCACCAGGCGGGGACAAGATCTCCGATTGTTATCCCACCATTAAGCTTTCCTTCGCAATCCAACGAACTCCCTTCCACATTAGAGAGTTTGGGGCACGCGGTGGCTGCATCGATACAACAATCTGCAAATTCGAGCGGGATTTCAAGCTTCCGCAACTGCTGGAAGCCACGAAATGATATCCTACCAGGAGGGATCGATCTGCGAATTTTACCCATAGTGATGGACAGCCCCTCTAAGTGACTCCCCACCTCCCGCTCGATTGCCGTCACAAACTTGCAGATTTCCCAGTCTTGCGGGATGTAGTTATGGTTCGTCTTATGCGTGTAAAGAAGGTTCTTTAAGCCTGTGGTGTGCCTGAGAAAGCGAGCAATGCTGATCTCATCCATGGACCATGGGAGATGGACTGTCCTGAGGGTGTTTGCGA
This sequence comes from Opeltia flavorubescens, assembly GCA_000442125.1. Classification (NCBI taxonomy): domain Eukaryota; kingdom Fungi; phylum Ascomycota; class Lecanoromycetes; order Teloschistales; family Teloschistaceae; genus Opeltia; species Opeltia flavorubescens. The sequence continues at coordinate 1,858,603 of KE546969.1, forward strand.
ACCCAAGGGAGGGACTGTTATAGATGATGTCCGCATGGTGATCTTTGGCCAGTGTTGTACATTCGGGGCCGTAAAAGGTTTGTATGCGTGGTAAGCGTAGGAAGGGGCTGACATGATCCAATTTGCAAGCTTCAGGGACTACGGTTGAGAAGGAATAGTGGAGTTGAGTGAGCTTGGTGAGGCTTGACGTCCCTAGAGTGAGCGTCGGGTTATTTGCAGTGCGAATAATGGCATCGATAAGCTTGGCGGTTGCTTCGTTATGCCTCCACGTCTCCGGAAGGGTGATATGCGTAACATTTAGTAGCAACGTTAAAAGAAAAGAAGCAGCATGTTGCGAGTAACCMCCTGCCGTGACATCTATTCGAGTTATATCATAGTATTCCATACAGTCTAATCCTGCTAGCTTAAAGTAAGGGGAATCGGCAAATAAGTGAATAATAGGGTCGTAACTTTGGATATCGGAGGTGGGTATGCGGGGCCGTTTAAAAACAAAGAGGCTGTCACACGAAAATTCCGCAGTCCGAATGTAGCGTGCCACTATTGGTTCGACTGCGATGCGTGAGATCAGATCCCAGGCTGTTCCAAACTCAAGGCCCCCGAGACTGAGTAGGCGGAATTGCGAACGGAGCTCGTTGTGACGCTCGATGAATGGAGCACATAGTTTGTTAATATCCTTGCAGCTTAGGGCCAGACTTTCAAATCCCTCTGGTAGAGCATGCTTAATGATATCTGTCAAAAGCTCGTTGGGTAGTCGGAGTAATGCCATTGAAGCTTGACAATGCAGCTGGAGGGTCTAATCACGCAATTCACGATCGTCGTCAGCTATACCAGTCAGGAGAATCTCTCGTTCCTCCTTTGTGAGCTGAGTCCTATCAGATCGGCTGCGATTCGGGTTACTGTCAGATTTCAATCAAATCTCTATATCTTGAACTTAGCCGATGTGTAAACATCGGGAACACGCGTTGCGCCGAGACACGAGGTTTCAGCCGCACTATTCTTAATCAAGCATTAGCGTCAAAGCACCAACATTTCATCTACCGATGTAAGAAATCAGCCAAAAATCCGCAAAGTTACGAAATGTGTGACGGTAGATCAAAATACCGTGACAGTCAATTCCCACCCCATAAAGGTGTGGATCGAGATATCGATGGCCGTAGTCTGAGAAGCACACCCGCCTTCTCTGTTTCTGTGTACAATCTAGTACACTCCTCTTTGTACGCAGCATTTGCGTCTTCGGGGCACTCCAGAAAAATCTCTTTCAGAGCAGGCAGCATAGCTGCCTTCTTCTTCGCGAAACCCCGGAACGCACCTTCGAGAGCCTTTGCATGATAGCTCCATCCCCACGATAACAACGATAAGTGAGTAAGCGTAGCGGGTAAGATATCGCAAAGAGAGATCGTGTCGTGCGCTGTTATTTGGCGATCTGACAGGGCTCCGTCAGGTACAGTCACGATATGGGTATCCAGGGTTAGAATCTCAAGGGGGAACTCGAGCTTCCGCAACCGTTGGAAGTTGCGGAATGAGACCCTGCCCGGAGCCAGTGATCCGCTTAGTTTATGTATGGAGATGGAGAGCTCTTCTAGAGACTTAGCCAGGATCCGCATGATGGCTGCGACGAATGTGCAGATGTCCCAAATCAGTGGAGCTGGAGCATAGTTTATTTTTGTCGTATGCGAATAGGAAAGGCTCTTCAAGCGTGTGGCGTGTTGGAGGAACTCGACGATGCCGATTTCATCGACGCAGCAAGACGAGAAATTAGCCACTTTCAGGGACTTCGCTGACTTGATCCGGGGTTCGCTCCAGTACTCATCATCGGGGTAGTCGTCTAAGTACTTATTCGCGGCTATAGCTACGCAATTTGGGCCGGAAAAGCTCTGTATGCGGGGTAGTGATAGAAAAGGTATCGCAAAATCCAAGCTATTATTATGGTGGGATACTGATGAGCCATCGAGACCAAAACTAACGACTTGTGCGAGGCTTGACATGTGATGGATCGGCTCTTTCTGGTTGGCCTTATAAATGACAGCGTTAATGAGCTTGCCAGGCTCCGGAAACTGCTCCCATTCTCGCGGGAGGGTGACATCTTTGATATTGGGGAGTAGGGTCAGAAGAAAAGTGGCGGCGTATTGCGAGTAGCCCTCTTGCTCAAGTTCCGTCAAGGTCTCTGCATAGTATTCTCGCCAGTCGAGGCCCGCTTGTTTGAAGTAAGGCGAACCTTGGAATAATCGAATCATAGCTTGGCTGACAACATCGGTTAGTTCGGAGCGGAGAAATGGTGGTTGATCGATGGAACAGCTATCGTATGCGAGGTCGGCAGTCCGAATATAGCGTGCCACGCAGGGTTCGACCGCAATGCATACGAGCAGATCCCATGCTGCGTAGAGAGGGTCTGGTGGCTGATCAATCAAGCTGTTACAGTAGCGAAAGTGGTTGAATCGTGAATGAAAATGGTTGTAACGATGAATGAATGGAATACATAATCGATAAAGATCCTTGCACGTCATGGCCAGGCTTTCGAAGCCTTCGGGTATAATGTTTTTGATGATGGCTTCAAGTAGCTCATTGGGTAATTGAAGCAATGCCATTGAATGCTAATGATGAGAAGAGATGACAGTACACTCGTAAGAGAATTATTAATTCTTTTTGAGTGACTTATCAGAAGTTTTCAGGTATGCGAGTCTCAAAATTCTGACAAAATTTTAATCTTAAGGTAGATTGTAGATATTGTTTAGGATTCGTTATGACATAGATTTCTATTAGATTTGAAAGATACATCTCAGGTAGTCTCATTTGAGGCAGATGTAGAAATGGAGCTACTTTCTCATTTGAGCAAATTAGATTTGCGCATCACGCCAAGACATGATCCTTCAGCCACACTAAGCCCAAGCGGACACTGTTACCGCTGAGAGGGAAGGTGCACACGAGCCCTGGCAAAAGAGGCATATTTAGCATATTTAGTTGCAGGAGATTTAGTTTTAGATACTACACAGCTGCTTACCTCAACGAACCTACAGTGCATTTCTACCGCAGACATTGCTTTTTAAAGCATTTTGTCCATCTCTCTGAAAAATTCCATGAGAGAGTTTCATGTTCACATAATCACTCAGATGGCACAAAATTCTGCTCGGAATATGGGCCATCAGAATTGTTAGTATCAAGAAAGTCTCCAGCTCCAATAGAGTTTGATGTAATGATAACATCGTGCCTTCGCCCCATCTTGAAAAGCTGGATGGTAAGTGCACGCACTGTTCCAACGTCTCTGCATATTCTTACTTGCAGCAAGGGAACTCAAAGGAGAGTTTATAGCCTGCTGCAACGGAGCTCTTTCGTAGCACGTAACATTACGGAATCAATTCTGCCCAGTTATTCAACCCTACGGTAACTCTGTCCCTTGCGTATTTTCGTGCATGGCATTAGTACAAGTTTTTGTTACTCGGTACATTCCAAGCATGGCTGAGCATGCGTTGCTCGGCTGCTTGCTGCCGTTCGGGAGAATTAAGCGAATCACCTTCAAGGGACAGTCTCCTTGTTGTACGATCATGTCAGAACTCTTCAGTCTGTGGCGCGTTGACGGGAGATGGCATTGCGACTCATGCGCCGATAATTCCTCACTGCTTGATGATTTGCTTGTGACAAGATTTTTGTTACGCAAATCGGAAAATCGTGTGGCGAGGATTGCATCTCGCTCCTTCTTAGCAAGTGCAATCTTAGTTCCTATAATTAATGGAATTGAGTGGGTAATCCAAGTCCAGCTGTGACCTGGTTGGGTTTTATACAAGGTCAAGGTATCCCCGCGCTATTGATCTGCTGATTCGAATTTACCACGCCAAAAGTGATCCTGGACTCTCAACGGGCGAAAACAGGATGTATCGTCTATATCCATCTGTGTCCTTGATTTTAGTTCTTCTTGGTATAAATCGTGCATTCGCAGAGCTTGCGAGGATTGATGACCGTGGTACACTTCCTATTTGTGTTGTCTTGATCTCGAACTTGAACTAAGATATCGACGAGCAGTGACATACCTCGCGACCTGCAATGGCGACAATCTCTATCGGTCCTTCATAGACCCTCGATACAGCTCCAGTGCTAGCGCATTCTGTAGCACCTATCTACGTCCTACATCTACGTAAGACCGTGGTCATACTTCCAAGAGCATCAAATAACTTACCATTGATATCAGGGAAGCCGCCACCGTCACAGCTGCCGCTGTCGCCCAACGAGACCTGCCTGCGACGACCGCCTTCCCTCCGTCTCGACTGAGCAGCGCTTGTTCCTGCATTCTCACCGCAACGCCAACCCCTACAGCCCCTCTGAGCTGCACCGACGCGGACCCAATCGTCAAGAATGGCAACTTCGAGGAAGGGACCCTCGACCCGTGGACGGTCCTCGACAGTTCCCCAGCGCTACCGGAATACTCCGAGTATTTCTCATACGGTGTCACATTCCCAGGATACAACTCCTCGTACAGCGCGTTCACCATGACGGATCTCGCCGCCAGCTCATTCGTGGAGGTCAAAATCGGGCAAAATATCTCCGTGTGCGCCGGACGGAGATATAAACTCTCTGCACAGGTCTTCATTACCAACGGCGACAGCATTGATCCGGTTAATGCACAATATACGGACTTGTATGTTGATGACGATCTACTAGCGTCGGCGCCGAGTTCGTATCTCCAGGGACCTCCGATTGTGTGGAAACCGTTGAGTGGGGAGTTTGTTGCGATGGCTGATGTAGTGGCTGTGATTGTGAGGTTCACGGCGGTGAATATTGTGGTGGCGCAGTGGGGGGTTGATGATGTTGTTGTTATGCCTATCTGATTCGGATACCATGTATTGCAGGGCTCAGTGCAGGAAGGGTTGAGATGTATTAGGTCTCGGCAAATTCGTCATCTTGTTGCTTGGACCTTGACGTAGGCTTGCTATTAACATTTGAATCATTGCAAGTGCACCTTGGATCGATATTGGATGCCTTGAATAATTTTCTTGGAACCCATTGTGGGCCTAAAGTAGCGCCTCCATCCATTCTATTGACTCTCGAGCCGCACTATGTCATTGGAGAGGATTTAGGAAGGTGACACGGACAAAGTCAGAAGGCTCAACTTTCAAGCCTAATTATTGGATTCCTGACCGCTTTTCTACTCCGGATGAGATGATGGTGTAAATCTACTTAATTGCTCCACCCAGGATGGGTATGACCACAGAACACAAATCTTGTCTCATATCTTTCGAATATAATTTGTCATTGTCCGCCCTTAGTCATATAGAACAACACCTCTGAATTCGGTAGATATCCCAGCATAAAGATATGGCTGCTTGGAATACCTTGACAGTGGATATATGCCATTCTACTCAGGCATCGCGTTATTAAAGAATTCATTCATCCTTTCGTCAAGTCCACCCAACGTTTATCATCCGGCTTCCAGTCCTGAGGAAGACGCCTGCAGGATACCACACTTCCTGAAACCCACAGGAAAGCGATAAGGTGTTACTTCTAATTCTCAGTACTAGCATGTCTCGACCCTTGGAATCACCTTCAGCTCGATCAATCTTTTCTTTGATGGGACGCAAGTAGAAAACACAAATGTATGTATACACGACCGAATTTTTCAGATTCTAGCCATCGAATTATGGTCAGAAGCTTGTTTTCAAGATTAAAAGGGAATATAATATGTTATCGTCATCTATCTTGGGAGAAATTAGACACTCACAGGGTGTTGCCCAAGCATTCTTCTCGGACGTGCATGTACTGGTATCTGAAAATTGAACTGTCCTGGCTTTGACAAGCTCATGTTCAAATGTATAGTGTTTTCACATTGCTATATATCCCACCATATGCGTCGTGACATGTGTACCGGTAACAAAGAGAACTATCATAGAAAGGCAATACGAATCAGCCGCGGAATAAAACTTTGTTCAGGAAGACCGTAGATGCAATAATATCAAAACAGATGATAACAGGGGTGAAACACGTGGAAAGAGATTCGTTGCACTCATTGATGATCCTATTTCATGACCACTACATTCTTTGACCGTACTATCTGTTGGGATCAACACTAGACCGAGCCGTTTGGAGACGATTCGCAGGCTCTCCGAAGCTAGATTGAAAGAGGCAACACAAACTTGAATTTCCATATGTCTCGCTTGAGGGAAATAACGGTATTTGCATGGATCTCTTCGATAAAAGCTTCCTCGTCATGCTGGAGGTAAGCAAGTCGACCAAGACCGCTCAGAATGAAGTTAATGAACAAAGCAGGGTTGGAGTGGATGGTTTCTACAGAATCCTTACCGGAGCCTTGGTTGCTGGAAATGATCTCCCAGGCTGGTTGGGTAGTGTCGGACAGATACGCATTCAAGATTCATTCATATATCGTACAAACTGTCCTCTTTGCCTCAAACCAACGATTAGAGCCGATCAGAGGATTATATAAAGCTGTGTCTGAGGTGCACTCGAAAATTTGTGATCCTACGACTGGGAGAAAGTAGTGGCAGAACCATGTTTTGATTGCTGGATTAAGCTGAAATACCGAATGCAGCCAAAAGCCAGGATTATTGGTGTCGAGCCTCTCAACGATGGGTGTATGAAAAGCAAACAAAAGCTTCATATCAATGCAGACTTAGTCTATATGTACACAATTCTGGTTTGTACTGAATTTGCAGGGGCTTTTGATGGAATAGCTGTTCCTTGAACATGCTTAGCACCTGACGTATAGGTTTGCTTGAGTCCTTTTTCCCGCACGGAATTTTTCCCAACTACTTTCTTGCCTTCTCTGTCATAACCTCATTTTATGATATCATGAGTCATCTTATGAGAGGTGCGGAATGGCGGCATTCTGATCATAATGATAACATTAGGAGCGCCTGTGCATTATCAGTGTTTTCTGCTTCAAGATGAGTTGTTGAAGGTTCTAACCCGGATTTTCATAAATCCTCGTCATATGAGCGAGTGACACTCTTGTTGACTTCAATTTGGACTCCCTCCATCCAATAGTCCATGAAGTCCAGTAGCAATGCGACCTCGCGCACGAAAGTATCCTGCGGGCATCTCAATAATGCTTTGAAAGGTCTGTAGTCTCGCTGCCACATGGCTAGACCCCTGTCGAGCTCGCCTTTCATATGTTTGATCACCTTGTAATCAACCTTATGGCTATCTAACTTTTGAAGATCATCTCCCAGATGATCCGCCGTATACCCTAACTCATGAGTTTCAGAGATAGTGTCTAGCCTTTCCCGTTCAAAGATTGGCCAGGGCGTTGTGGCAGGGCCGTACCAGCCATACTGGGCTGCGGTGAGATCAAGGGCGTAACTTTTGTCGTTCGATAGAGTAATCTGGAAGATGTGGTGTCTAGCAGAAGTCTTGAACGTCGTACCATCTGCTCGAAAACACTGTTGTATAATGCGCTGATTCTTGGGACGTATACAGAGCTCATGAATCTGGACCTTTGTGCCTGTACCTGCGTCAGTTGCGGTAAGATCCTATTTGCACATTGCTATATATACCATCAAGGAGATTTTTGATAAGACGATCTGTCATAAACAAAGCGGTTCGGCAATGTTCATAGGTCAGTATGGTTTCTTGAGCATCCGCGGAGAGAGCCGGCTCGATCTTGAATGGAATGAGATAATTTTTTATGCTTGGTGTAGACTTCCCGTGGTAGACACGCCAGATTTCGCCAAAATATGACTTCCCTATGTCATCCCATGTAATCTGTCCGTATTCAAAGCTCACCTTACGGTATACTATAGAGCAATCTCTCCTCAAGAAAATCATGAACAAGCGCCGAGCAATATCACCGGCACGGAATAATACCTGGCGATCTTCTGAGATCTTGCATCTCGGTTTGTGTAACACCCAGTCCTCCTTCTGACATTCAGAAGAGCAGTAGTAGACGATTGACGTACGTCCTTCGCTATCTGGCGTGCCCTTACAAGCTTTGCATGCTAGAAATGCATCCTTTTTACATACTGAGCATTGGTGAATATCTGTTTTCTTCATTGCGTCCATCGAAGATTTTATCGGTGTTCGTCTGGTAGACTCCGGTACGCGGTGAGGGATGGTAGCCGGAAATCTGAAGTAGTTGACGTCGTCTAGGTTATTTGTCTCGAGGATAGATGTGACTTGAGGGATTTCGCAATGTAGTGAGGGAAACTTAACTGATTCGTGCACTGCACTGCAAGCGTTGGTGCCGGCGTCGAGGACGTGTTCGAAAGTTCAAAGTATATCAGAAGAATAGGCGAGGTTTCAGCTCAGAATGAGACGAGTTTGGGTATCGAAAGGTGTTTCTGTCCAGACCTTTCCGCGAGAGCTAATACTCAAGCTCTGAGGAAATGCGAGAGGTAAGTTAAATAAAGCCAAAGTTGGAGGTTTGATGGAAATGGAGGAATAGTAAGTAAATTTGAGCATACTACCCTTATTGCATTGACATCACATTCACCACATCTTCACTTTCATTCATTCACGGGACCAAAAAACTCTTGCCGGTCATTAGCTGTGGCTCTACTAGATGGGATCACTTAKGTGAGTTGTTGTCTAGCAATGAATGGATCAAGTTCTCACGAGCATAGATGAAAGTGACCATCTAAGCCAATAAATCGTTTGCGATACTGAAGATCTAGCCTTCAGTGTAAGAGTCCACATCACATATGAAGCTAGACAGCAACACGGACAACAGCTCAGAGACAGTCATTTGGCATTGAAATGGCAGCTTAAATCTTGTCATTCGTCACTGTTAGTACATTCATTAAGCAACTAGGGCTTGTGAGCCGATAATGCCTGTTGAAATTTCCGTTAAGAACGACAGCTTGGTGACAGAATCAGCCAAGAGATTGTGCTTCTGCGAATCATCGAGATAACTCAAACTCGTGAGTATGGTTAGCTTGTGTTGATCAGAATTTACACAGTACGTGATCATCGTTGTAAACGTCAAGCGGCTACATGATCATCATATCTGACAGTTTTGCCTCAATGGTGCTGTGTAGCATGTATATCGAAGTATTATCCAATCGAGAAGACTTATGGTTTAGCATCTCAGCCTCTTACCGTTCGGCTTAGAAGGCAAGTCAAACCGGCTGAGCTCATAGATCAGTTTGATTGGTCAAGCAAGCGGGCTTCTCGGTAATCTGATCGGCAATTGCATGAGGCTGTCATCGTTCCAATAGATCAGTATTTTTGTTCAACCTACGAGCGACAATAGTGGTTATTGCTGTTCGTCCATCGCTTTGATTGATAGGTAATATACCTTTCAGTCCATGATCCCACAGAAGCTAGCATCTTGGCCTTATGGTCTCCATAGTATGCATTGAAGCGGAAACAAGATGCTGTATGCGTTGGGTATCAGAAAGAAGAAAGGAGTACCGGAAGCTACATACCTGATCGGAGTCGAGACCTTTATTGTATAGACTGCAGGTCCGACGAGGCTATGACAATTATGGCGCCCTTCAAATACACGGATTTACCTGAAGGTTCCTTCCGCCTTCTGAGGTTTGTGACTAGTCCAGCGACTGCAACGAGTGCCTTGATCGAATGTGAGCTCGAGACAGTCGCCATATCATCGAAACCAATCTACAATGCACTGTCGTACACGTGGAATAACGAGAAGTCAGAGAAGATTATTACTTGCAACGGCCAACATCTTCAAGTCACTCCGTCCTTGTTTGAAGCACTACTCGTTCTCCAAGCAGAATCTCGTCATCCTATCTGGATTGATGCGATCTGCATCGATCAGTCGAACCGAATTGACAAAGAGCGTCAAGTCCCACTCATGGGGGCATATTACTCCCAGGCTGCGTCAGTCATTGTATGGCTCGGCCCTTCCGGACCTTACACGGATCTCGTTTTCGAGGGCATGAATCGACTGTTGAAAGCTTTCCAAACTATATCAAGCCATGTTGTAGCATCTAAAGCCGTCCTGGAGTCATGCTCTTTACCAGGCCCGGATGATGGCATATGGCGAGGTATAGGTGATCTATACTCCCGGTCTTGGTTCCAGCGGTTATGGACAGTGCAAGAGGTCGCTTTAGCCCAACAGACATTGGTCTACTGCGGCTCCAAAGTAGTCATGTGGCATCACCTTGCAGAAATTGCTGCTGGCGTGTCTCGTGCCGGTCTGGTCAACCTCGCTCGAGGCTTTGAGAACGTGGACCCCAGTCAGACAGACGGCTTCTCAGGTGCTATGTTCCCAGACTTCATTGCCGAGTTCCGGACTAAGTATAAAGGGTATCCATTGCATAGCGCTCTTCATTTCGCTCGATCCCGTCAAGCTTCTGATACCCTGGACAAGGTCTATGCCGTCCTCGGACTTGTTGACGAGGATGCTCGTAATCAAGTACGCGTAGATTACTCGGAAGAGGCTCGGAAGGATCTTTGGAGGGKATATGTTAATGCCGTCAGGGTCGCCTTGACTCACCCTAATTGCGGCCTTAGCTGGTTACTGATGGAAGCTTCCTCCCAAGAAACATTACAGGGACTGCCCTCATGGTGTCCGAATCTCAGCTCAAGGCTCAAAGCTTTTGCACTGCCCTACCAATTTTCTAATGCCGGTGGTCCTTCCGATGACAAATTAAAGTTCTCCATGTCGGATGATAACAAGCAGTCGTTCTTTCAAGCATATCAATTTGACACAATCGCAGAGACGATCCCCGGTACTTGGCAATGGCACGTCGACACTAAGCTCCAGGGCGGCCCAGACGGCTGTGCAGCGAGAGGGTGGGCATGGATGAACAAGTGTCTTGAACTTTCGCGGAAGACTTTGAATCAGCCTGGCATCATCCCTGAACCTCTTGTCCGTACCCTTGTCGCGGATGTCCTCCACGAACCGCCCACTCCATCACCAGACATTAAGCTGCTATTCAAATGTCTCTTCCCCGCCACGGTGTACTTGCAAGCACTGAGAGACCTACCTCACCTGGCGCACAAAGCAGTCTCCGACGATGAAAAAGTAGCATTACAACGTTATCTTAACCCAATGAACATKGTTTGTGGGGGCAGGGCTTTCTTTGCCACGAGTAGCGGACGTATTGGCATTGGGCCTACAGAGACGAAGCTGGGTGATGTGATCTGTGTGTTGAAGGGTGCTCGTGTACCCTTCGTTTTCAGAGCTGTACCTGAGTGCGATGGCTTTCATGAGCTTGTAGGTGAAGCATATGTCCACGGCATTATGCAAGGTGAGCTTTTCGAGGGCCAAGAATTGGCTTGGAAATCTTTCACGCTTATTTGAATTGCTGGATGTTATGACTGATCGTCTGGAATACTACCTGTTACAACGGATGAACTACTTTGGAGCTGATGATGACAGGATCAGGCTAAATGTTCGATGCGTCGTTTACTTGAAAAGGAGCTATAGAGCCAGTCGATACAGCGACTTTACTGCCTGAAGATAGAGGAGGATTGATGGACTCCCTACAAGCGTTTCTAATCAGCCCACTGAAAGCTTCATCCGGTATGCCTTCACGTCTACAGAGTCCCGCTCTCGGGACGTCTACAGCTGGGATGTCAATTGAGGATATCAACCAGACTACAGGTACTAGACCGGAGGATCACGGTCTTACTCTGCAGAGCGTCAATCAGACGAGGACCTTATGACAAAGCTACCTACCTTATATACTACATTTAGAGACGTCATCGCAGCGAATTTAGGGCGGACCGGGCGGATCTATTGCGCCCTGAATAATTGCCGTTATGATCCACAAGGGAGAGACGTGCAGCCTCCGACGCTACACATTCGCTTCCTACCACCAGCTCCCTGATAATGAAGCAGAGAACGATCTCGATGCCTATTTCCGCTGAATCCGATATTATATAAATGGGAGCAGAAATAAGCAAGTCCTCTATAAGTCATCCGATAAACCTGATTCTCTCCTCCCTCTTGGCTATAACATCGAGTCCGACGAAAATGATGAAACAGGACGACTGACTACTGATACGTCTGGGCAACTAAAATTACCATGAATCCCTCATCCCTCTGGTGATAAGTTGCAACTGTTATTTCAAGGACGAAATCAGCTTTGATGTTACGTTCAAATAATCAGATGTAAGATAATGTGCAGAATTAACGCGAAGATCGGCCGTATATTTACGATAGTGGAAATTTCCCGTTCCTCAGTTTTGTTGAGATGCAGTGAGTATTACGATTAAAGTCCTCAACGATTCCGTTGGTCGGTAATTGGAATCGGGAAGATCCGCGTCGTTTGGGATTCGATTGTTACTGATTAGCGAGGACGGCCTTTCATGGTATGGCTTGGGGAGCTGTTTGAAGCGTATATGTTGATGGATGTTACTCGGTCGACTTAAAAGGTTTGCCGCCGCTGGGATGCAGTTGGATAAAGTCAGCGGTTTAGATTGCTGACGGTGAGACATGTCAAACGGTCTCCTAGCTAGCACAACAGCTTGGAAATCAATATGGGTATATCTGGTATGTGGGGAGTGCTACCATGAACTTGGAAAATAAAGTAAGGTCAAATCATACTCTGCATTCGATATATCGACGTCCACTATTTAAGTTCACGCACTAAATACAAGGTAAGAAACTTGACCCTCTAGTTCGATAAATGATGATGGAGAATGATGATGGTATGTCTTTGTTCTTGGCGCACGATCAGGATTTTCAAAGAAATATCACTAACACAGTGGTATCGATATCACGTGAGCAAGGATCTATCAATGTGCTCAAGCAGGTCCTTTTTCTGCGCTTCAGTAAGCTGCCGGAACGCTGGTAAGCTGAGCCACGCCTTGGTGGGAAGATCGGTGATCGAGCCAACGCCGTATCGCTCCATGATTTCCAAAAACGTATCCGCGTTCATGATATGCCGCACCAAAGCATACTCTCCCGACATTTGCGCAAGTGTTGGTTTCGGATCGGAGACTGCAGGGAGAGTTGTGTCAGAGGCAGCTGTATCGGAGGGTATTGTAATTGAAGGTATTGTATTGGAGGGAGCTGTATTAGACAGAGCTGTATTGGAGAGAGCTGTATCGAGGGGAGCTGCGCAGGGTGTTTCGCATTCGTTACCACCGAGCTCGTAGTAGGGCTTCCTTTCGTGTCCTGGCTGTCGAGGAAGCCGCGGAATTGCTTTGAAGTTGGGCTTGTTTACTAGATTGGATTTCACCAGGTTTCTGATAATAGCAGGATCCGTCTTGTAGTCGAAGTCCGTTTCATAGACATCCTCAGCGACTGCCCGCATAGAGTCCACCATCAAGTTGTCATTGTATCGCTCTTCGATGTCGTAGGGATCTATCGAGTGACCAATGAATGAGTCTCCATCAGGATCTTTGGCTAGCTTATAGCACTCTGCGGTTCTGTTTCTGTTCCACCAATATGGCAGCATTTCAGCGACTTGAAGCTTGCGAATGTATCTCTTGAAATAATCGATTGGCTTTTTGCCGCAGTACTCAGAGGCCCAGTGCATTTCCCGGCCCCCATAGACATAGGAGTCATCTGCGCGAAGGCGATATACGTCGATCAAACGACGATACGTCTCGGACGAGCTTAGGTTGTCGCCGTCGAGGACTCGAAGTGCTAGGACGGTTCTTTGATATACTTTTCGAAATAAAGCCTCTCGTTCGGAGTCCATCGGAGACTCTTGGCAGGATTAGAGATAGGCTTTCGAATTGTGTGTCGATAATCATCAAGTACGACTCCCGAAAATTTCCCATATGGACGCGTCGCGACTTCATGGCGCGCTACCAGAATCGGTTAGTCCGCCTTGTTACCGCCCTCGCCGCCTGATTGATGTTCTAGACTAGCTATATCAATCAATAAAGATGAGCGCGGATGAGATATAGTAGAGCTCGCTATAGGATTATACAAATAATTCGCTTATGCATCCCATATCTTGGGAGCAGGACGCGGAGGACTATTTCACAAAGTCACCCACGAAATCTGGTTGCCAGAAGGGACTAGGTCCACTGACCAGGTGTTTGAATGAATATCTGTCGATCGATACAAAATAAAAAGCCGAGCTCTGACTAATCGAGACTATCTAGCTTTTACCTAAGGATACAATATCGTTTCTGCAGATCTTAACAAAGTAAATTGTCTTAATGGACATATACAATAATGACGACTGCAATACTGACTTCGATTTAGAGGAATTCCTTCAAGGCCCTTCACCATCAAAAGCGATGCGAGAGGCCTGCGCTGCTGGAGATGTAACCGCAGTTCAACGCGTGTATAAAGCTTACTGGCTTGACCAGCCGGCCGAACAACGGATGGACAATGAAGCCTTCGGAGCCGGCGGCCTCTGCAAAGCTATCGAGCACGACGATGTCGATATCGCACACTTCTTACTGTCGAAAGTAGTATCGATGCAACCCTGGCACTTTGCCAAGGCCGTTGAGTGTCGTGCTGATTCAATCTTGCAGCTCTTCCTAGATCTGGGGTATGATATCAATACATACATAAGTCGAATGGACCCTCCAGCGCTCGCGTGAGTCCTATTCCGGTCAAGTCAGAGACAAGCTAATCGTGATTCAAGGCTAGCGATCACAGATCTCAATCTCACCAAGTGGTTTCTCTCCCATGGTGCCGATCTCAATGCAAGGTGCGGGCTTGCCATAACTCCACTCTCGATAGCCGTCCGCGATGCGCCCTTCGAGATTATTCAGCTCTTTTTTGATCATGGCGGCTCCGTCAAGCAGGGTCAACTATTAAATTTCGCAGCGAAGCGACTTCTCCCAGACCGCCTTGACGTTTTGGACTTTCTTCTCGATAAAAGAGCTCCGATTAATCAGCGCATATTTGATGATGACAGGGATAGCTACAATCAGGAATATCTTTCCGGCATGGGTACGCCTCTTCACTCAGCAGCCAGGGTTGGACATCTGGATATAGTAATCAGATTGATTTCAAGAGGGGCAGATCCCTTGATCAAGGACTCCTATGGGAAAATTGCTATCGAGGAAGCGGAGTACGTGGTTAATCATCTCCGCTCGCTTTCGACGTAAATTTTACCGTGTATGAGTGCAAGGACAAATTGATATCTATGTTACAGTTCAGCTCCATATAAGAGGGCTTTGGGAGATGTTTGAATTTGTCCTCCTTTTTCCAGTCTCAGAACGTATTAGCATTGCCTGTAGATCAGCCTAGTACTTTACTATATGTGACTGCCCATTTTACACTTTGCAGATTCTTTCTATCTTGAAATCGATGTTTCGAGCTCACTGATGGCAAGTCGAGCTCTCTATAGGGCTTACAATGATAGCTTAGAGTACCTCATTAGTGTAAACATACATTGTGAAACTCCTTGAACTATCTTTCACTTCATATGCCCCCCAAAACACGTTCAGAGTAGATCTGACTGAGGGAAGAAGTACCACTGTTGGAGGACATGGGACGGCCATACATGCTGATGCAGAAATATATCGTTCCGTACACGCCGGGTAAGCCTTGAGGAAATTGTTAGTCCCCAATATACTCCAAGGCTTCAGAACTTTTCAAGACTGCTATTTGACTATACAGCAATGGTCGAGCAATCAAGCCAAATGTTTTGCTAAGTCGCCGCACAAGTCTCCTACAGTATCTATATCCCACATCCTCTACTACTGAGCATCTGCGCGTGGATAATCGATCCTAAACGTAGCCTTCATATCGGGCACAGGCCTTCCATCGGGATCACGCTCCCGTCTTTCAGGTGGAATACCTTCGATAGTCATATCAGCCTCGATCCAGCCATACAGCTCCATGAAACTTCTCATCCCAATCAACCACGTCTGCAAATCTCTTATCTGAATGCTGCCGATATCTCGAGGTATAGGTAGTAAGGTGAATGTGCAATCATCCCGAGGAAATTCCTGTGGTACAAGCATCGCGTCAGGACCCTGTTGC
This sequence comes from Opeltia flavorubescens, assembly GCA_000442125.1. Taxonomy (NCBI): domain Eukaryota; kingdom Fungi; phylum Ascomycota; class Lecanoromycetes; order Teloschistales; family Teloschistaceae; genus Opeltia; species Opeltia flavorubescens. The sequence goes on from KE546969.1 coordinate 1,874,417, forward strand.
CGAATGAAATCTTCAAGGTCTTGCAACATCATCGTTCTGTGTAAGTCCCAAGTCAGTCTACACGGTGCGCGCGCTTTTATTTGCGATATGCAAATAAGGGCTTACACAAATATTTGGCCGCGGAGTTCTGGGATGCGCCTTCTGTAGCGCGTGAAACGGATAGTCAATTCATCGGAAATACGAAATCTGTAAGGGGCCCACGGCCGAGAATGGAGCGTTGGCGGCGATTTTGGTAAGTTCTCGTTGCTGGGGAGTAGACTGCGGTCTTCAACAGTGTTCAAAGTATACGGATGGATCGGGTCGATGGGAGACGACAAAGCTGAGGTTATGAAGGTTATATAGACGAAGAATGATAGTACAGGGGCCAACATGTTTGCGTTGGTAATACAGAAGATGAACCTTTAGGTGGATGATGGACGAAAGGACAAGGATCTATCACTCTTAAGTCAACGTATGTCGCGTAATCGCAACAGAAGAGCGGATGTCCCGGAGTCTAATAGCCGCGGAGTTATGCTAATTTTGGTGATACAGTGTATTGAGATGGAGAATAGAGAGTACGAGAGCATCTCTTTGGTTGTCCTTTCACTAAGATCATTTTTGACCACTCCAGAATTGACATGATGGACGCTAATTTGGGTTTTCGGCGCTTCTAAGTAGAGGCAAAGTTGCGCGTGCATTGGGGGATAAAAGGGAACGGTTTCTCACTTCCAGAGGCTTCCTGATTCTCAAGGGTGAATAAAATCTTCCGTCATGAAAAGGAGATAAATAAATGTTTTGCTGAAGATCACCTATATAGAAAGTAAATAAGATGGAGCTCCGAATTGCAGGAAAACGGAGTTGAGCAACGATTGGCTAAAGCGTATGCCAAGTAGATTGCAAGCGAAGTTAATCAGACCATGGTATATGTAGACTTTTTTCTCGCTGTAATCATTTGAAATAAATTGGCAATGGATGTAGTCCCTTTAAATTAGCCAACCTCGTTCGTTCTAAACGGGGTACGTCGGTTATCGCAAATATACATTTACGCGAATAGACGGTCCAGCTTCTTTTTTTATCGTACCCAACTTTAAGTCAATCAATGATGTTCTCTTGGATATTCAGATGAGAATGCGACGATGATGCTCCTCGTGATCTTCGTACAGATAACCGCCCTACTGATTTCTCTTGTGTGGGTTTCACACACAAGTCCTATCATCACTCCTGCCGTACCCGACAAGCTGCCTTTACCGCAATGTTGGCTGTAAGCAAATGTCTCTATGCTCTTTCATATGCTAGCGGAATGTCTTCGGTGATAGGAGGCCGCTTTCGAGAAAGCGACTACCCGAAAAAAGCTAACCGATAGAAATATATATCCAGTCCCTCCTCCCCCAACCTCACCGCCCCCGTCCGAGAACTCGCCTTCCAAATCCGCCCTCACGACCCGCACATCGAACTCGAATTAATCTACTGCGATGACCTCAAAGTCCCCGCCGATGACTTGCGCGCAACCATCTACGCCTCTTTATATCTAATCAATAGACGCGTCCTGCGTGACGGCTATGGGGCGCCGCTTGGAGCGCCCTTTCATAGTCCTAGAGAGGCGGGTAGGAATGCTGAATTCTCGATTAAGAATGTTGGTAGTGGGGATGGTGGGGAGGTTAGTGTGGGTGTGGTCGCGGATGTGTTGGTGTTTTTGAGGAGATGGATGGTTAGGGATGGGCATTTGGGGAGTAGTATTCTTTCGGTTTGGGTGGATGGGAGGAAGGTTGGTAGTGGGACTGTTAGTCCTATTACTGATCCGTCGGTTGTGGAGGGGCGGTAGTTGGTGGTAGGTTTTGAAGCAAGGAGGCTGATAGCGATGAGAGGATGGTGAGTTCACATTCCTGTACCGAGTTGATCCGGGTCAAGCATTTTTTTCTTGAGAAAACTCTGGTTAGTTCCGTCAACCTCGCTGGCAATTTCTTCCTCCACTGCGTTGTCCTCGCTTTGCGGGCTCTTTCCACGCCTGCTTTACCTGTTCCGGTGACCAAGGTTTCCGTTCCATCGTGACGTGCAGATGACCGAACATTCCAAGATGCGGTGCTTTAGCATGCATCTCATCAAAGCTCATGCCGTGTGCAAACATGAAAAGCGGTTCGAGTATCCGGCGCCATTCGGATTTGGCCCACCATGCATGGACCATCTTTTCCGCGAATGAATATTTGTCGTGTGGGAACCACTTACGTGTGCGGACATTCACCAGCTGGGCATTGTCAGTCGTGAGCTAGACGGAAACGGACGGTGATAGGACTTACCCTGGAGAAATTCTCACTCATGTATTCCTGGTATCCAGGCAAGCCCCAATCCTTATATATACTCTCAGGAATGGATGCGACAAAGTCTGTAAGTGCTGGGATCCGGGATCGTGAGCTGTTCATAGTAGGGACAAGCGATGGGTTGCTTTTGCTCAGCAGAACGATCGCTTTCTCAGCAAAGGCTAGGAAAAGGTCGGCGATTAGGGGACTCAGAATATCCATGTCGTTCGACATACAACGTCGTGTCATACTGTCGATGCTCTTTTTCATTTCAGCCATATCTCTTTTGAATTCGGCCATGCTATACTTTAAGCGAGTATGATCGCTTTCTAAGTCGTCCATGCTTTCCTTCAAGGAAGACCGTTCGCTTTCTATTCGCTCCTCTAATCTTTGGAATCTTGCGTCTATTGCGGACTGGTCCATTTGACTTTTAATAATGCTTTAATGAAAACGGTGATATGAGAGCAATACTATGCCAAGAGCCTTTAAAAGGGGCAGTTGGTGCTCAAGAAAGATCAGATAGGATTAAGCTTCTTTCTTTAATTTCGTTCGCTTCCTGGGATGGCTGATACGTCTTTGTGGATGAATGACGAAGAGGGGAATGAGCAAACGAAAGCCGAAGTAAGTATACATGACCGATGAGTCACCTTCGCAGAGCTCACAAAATTTTGAATACTTGGCGCATTCGACCCTTGGGAAAATTGCTCATCGTACCATGTTTGCCATCTGTGACACTGTGAATTTCCCACTTGCTCTGGGAGAGTCATTTCATGTATTTCGATACAGGTTTAGATTGTAGCGACATTTCACTCGAGGCGAAGGTCACGTAATAGAGAGCCTCCCCGGCATGGGATCGTCTTGTAGCCACGATGATTAGGGTTATTGAAGGAGATGTTCAATTCCTAAGATGAGGCTCACTAGAGCATTTCAGTGGAAAAGATCGCCCATCAACTTTTCTGGTTTTGCAGTCATAATAAGATGTGAAGTTTTACTTTACCAGGATGAACCTTGAAATAGAAGCAGTCTTCCATGATGGTTGCAGTGAAACTGCTATTATACTCGCGATTACTCATCAACATTCAGATTTTATGCTTTTGTAGCTTACAGGTGGGAATGATTTGTCTGATATCATCTAGAAAATCATGATGTGTGTTACGATGATCAAGTTAAATAATTTATGCCGGATCGGGAAATGGCGTTTGAGATAAATGCCCAAATCCAGACGATCTTCATTAAAAAGAGTTTTGTCCGTCAGACATTTAGAATTTTGCATAAGCAAGCTTATGTAACATAATACGTCGTTAAGATTGATCGCAGTAAAAGCGACTCGTCCCCTCAGCCGAGTATATCATCTGCGATCTCCATCTGCTTCATCGATTCCTGCAATTTCTCTGCATCATCTCGCTTCTTGCGACTCGCCTCTTTGATCCCCTTATCAATCGCATCTTGAATATATTTTTGCTGGGCTGGGAGACCTATCACGGCCTCATCTACCTGAAGCAGCTTCTTATCTAACAAGCTGTCCGTCTTTTCCAACTCTTCCGTTGCAAGAAGTAAAATGTTATCGGCACACTTGTTGGTGAAAACTTTCAATTCGGCGGTGAATTTGTCTTGTTCTCTGGTCGAGGCTTCGATCGGAAGATTCGCCGCGAGGCGCATGCTTGGCTGGATGAATCTATTGGAAATCCCTAGATAAAGCCGTGTGGACTCTATGGTGAATGTCACTTGGCCACGGAGTGTTAGGACTGTCTGGCGTATGAGGTTCGTTTGGCCTTGACCATATGAAAGGCCGTAATCGATGCCTCTTTCGGAGATACCAGACTCAATATTGGCGAGGAAGCGATGTGCCACGGTGTCCATGACTATCGATAGTGTTTCTGCCATGAAATTGAAAAAGAGATTGAATTGTCGAACTTCGGTCTGTAGTTGACTAAGGTTATCGATCGCCTTGAGGAGGAATTTCTTCAGATCTTGTATCGTGGCCTCCTTTTCTTTCAGAGTTTCTAGCGACGAGGACAACTCAATTGCCCTACGTTGGCAGTCTCTGTAGCGTTCTGTCGTCTGTCGGAGGTTATTCTTCGAGGTTTCCATCGCAGCGCGAATAATCAGTAATTTCCGCTGTCGAGCGTTAAGAATACCCGTCATGTCGAGATTCGTGTTGTTCGGATCCGCTGGAGCTTGGATTACCATATCGAGTGCGGCGTCCCCAAAACCATTGCCAGCTTGGGTGCTTGCAACGGCTTGGAGATGTACTGCGGCATAATGGCTTTTGCTTATCTCTTGTCGCCATCGGTCTACCTTTTTCTGCCATTTGGCATCACTAGCGTCACGGACAGAGCCAGCGAGTTTGTCGCTCTTTAGGATGTCATCTACCGTATGGATACCTTGATCGAGCATTTTCTTCGCCTCGGCGACGTATTGACTTTTGTGACCACCAAGATCAGACTTGTATGCCTTGAGTTGTTCCGAATATAGAAGTAATTCCCGGTTTTGTCCATCTTCAAGAAGAACAGGCAATAGATCCTGATGAACAATCTGATAAATTCCATAGATAGAAGACTCCATGCGGTCAATCGACGTAAATGCTGGATCAACGCGCATGTTGGACGTATTGGCTGAGTTCGAACTTTTTTGATTCTGGCTGTACTGGTCTGGCGTTTCACTCAAGGTTGCACCTTGATCATTGCCGGGATCCGAGGCAGCTGGGCCTATACCCGTCATCAATCGCGATGCAGCACCTCCTAGAACTCCAGCTGCCGTGACTGCTTGAGTAGCGAATCTGGGCACTTCTCTTACTATTCCGACCACACCATGGAGTAAGCCTGCGATCCCTGCTTCAGCATCACTCACAGTCTTGAATCCAAGCGCTTTCCATTCTGTGACTATGTCAGCCCAAGGGGACACTTAGGAAGCTTGAAGAGTGGGCAACGATCACCTCCTCTTTTGGCATATTTATGATATAATTTACTGTCTCTTTCTGCCTCTCTCTCGAATCGCTCGTACTCTTTCTGGAGTGAAGTCCGAAGTTCATCTTGTATCTTTCTCTGTTCCTTAGCTCTAATGATATCATCGTCGGCCTTGCGTTTCAGTGACTCAGTAACAGCTTGTGAGAGTATTAGTACCAACCACATATCCGGACTCAAGGGACATACTTGTCTGGTGTCCCATGGCTATATTCAGCTCGTTGGACATCGCAACAAGCTGGTCAAACTCTTTCTCGATGTCCTTCGCATATGTAGAACACTGCTCCACCCCAGTCCGAAGCTTGTCCATGGAAGGTCTCAGACGCCGTTTGGCTAGATCTTGGTCTTTCAGGCACTCCAGGATGTCTTGCGCCTGTATCAGCGTTAACAAATCTTGTAATCTGGACAGCGGCGGAGCATGCATACGTGACTGTCCCTACCAAAGAGACTTGTCATTCTCTTGTCAATTGACGACATATTCTTGAATGCAACATCAAATGCGTTAGCTGCCTGTTGCAATATCTGTTGCATTGCGCTCGTTAAGCTCGGGTATCTGCAGGAATCGATTAATGCTGTACTCGACAATGCCAGCTTTCAAGGCTAACTTGAGATAATCAAAACCTTTATCCGGCTTCTCCAAGCTAATCTTGGAGGCGGAGTCCGAAAAAGTAAGCAGTCTGAGCTGGCCCAAGAAATTGATAGCAAACGGAGCGGCCATTAGCATCTCAGGCAAGCTGTGCTCGGTCTTCATGCTTAGCCTCAGGTGCTCCTGTAGCCGACTCGCTGCTTTTTGCCTCTCGATAGTAGCGTCATCTGTGGTTGGAACTATAGCAGATGCCATGATGTGTGTCCTCGGTGTGAGCCCAAACAATTTCCTGGAGATGATAGTAGCAGAGCAGTGTCTGTAATCAAGAGGCTGTAAAGAACGTAGTGGGGGAACATGAGATGATGGCTGACCCCTCCTTTCGATCGGGTCTACTTTGGGTGTGGTTACACAGCAGCTAGGCAATGTGGTCGCCACTCGTCTCGATTGGACAAAATTCAAATGTAACTTATATTTAGAACACAGCTCTGATACCTAAGCGCTTTGCTGAACCTGCTTTATCACACTCAGCGTGCCTCCAGGGTAATTCCGAAACAAAGTCCATCTGCGAACAATTCACGTTTTGGGCTCTGTCTAATAATGGCTGACCAACACCAAGAGTTGCTGGAATCGGTCGCTGAGATCTACCAAAAAAGCGTATCTCTGGACGAGGAAATATCAGTGCTTCATCAACAGCAAGAGGCCCTGGAGAATAATGCTGACATCAATCTTATGCTACCGAATCAAGCACTCAAGCAATTGATTTCTCTTCTCAACTTATCTGCTCTTCAAGATGTCACCGTAAGTTCGAAGCTAAATCCTATCGAATAAGCAAAGACTAATGGTGATGAAAAGACCACGAAATCCAGGCAAAAATGGGTTTCTAGGCGCCAAAAACGCCGGGACCGCCGCAGGCAGGCTTCGAATGAATCGCTGGTGCCCTTGGTGAATAGTCTAACCCAGATTGAGAATGCAGCCAGGGCAGCAGCGAAAATTGCAGATGATTGTCAGGTTACGGCAGCACATCTTGTTCACGAAGCGGCGGTACAAGTAAATGCTTGTGAGACATCAATCGAAAAGCTGGATCCTAAGCAAAAGCAAATCCAGCTGGAGATTGCAGATTACACAATGAGAACGCAGGCTATCAGATCGGAACTTATCACGAATCAAGAAACCATACGACGGTATGAGGATGAGGCCGAGGATCGTGCGGCACGATCAGAAAAATACGAAAAGGTCGGCACCATGGGCTCAAGTTTGGATACTCAATAAAGCTAATGAATTCCCATCGCAGTGGTTCGATTATACGAAGTATATTCCTGGACTTAATCTTGTAACAGTGCCTATTACTGTTGGGAGAGGATGGTAGGTATACCGCACTCTTTTCCCCAAATTCACTGATTCGTGATCTTAGGCACCACTGTGGCAAGGAAGAGAAATACAAAGAAAAAGCACAACAGCTAAAGTACCGTATGGCCAAGTTGGAGTCTTACGAGGATAAACTCGGAATGTGTACCAGTAAGGTGACCGAGGCACGAGAGAAGTTGGAAAAGGCCAAGACACTCTGTTATCACACCAAAGCACAATCCCTACGACAAAAGAATGAAGCCAAAAGATTAGTCGACCAACTGCAGGTTATCTCTACCAAGAGCAAAGATACAAGAACTGCTCTGGAGCTGTTCCAGATCAATACTGACAATGATAGTTCGCGAGATCGTCAATTTACGATACTCAAGGTTGTGGTGGAGCTTAGCAAGCAGCTTCTGGATCACAAAGTTTTGGTGGAGAAGGAAGAGCAGTCGATGTTACCGCTTCTCAGAAAAGCGCATTACGAAGCTAGGGCAAGAATAGAAGAACGGGAGCCTTTGGTCGAGAGCTCCGAGAGTGCCGATTCCCAACTTAGCGATTTCTAAAGTCTGAATAGCTACAAGTGTACTTTTAAGGTTGTTATCCACAATTGGATAGCTGGAAAAGCTTAAGAAGGGGGCGTGGCACGTACGTTCGACCGTGAGATGAATGCATTGAAGTATTGGTGGTTTTGAGTAAAGTTGTGATGGATTTTATATCGCGGATGGGTCTCTAGAACGCATAAAGCGAAATTGATCCGGAAGAGACGCCTTCGTATTGTGGGATGGATTGTAAGAAGCTTCTTCTATTATAATCATCGGAGGACAAATGTGAGAAAGATCATGATGGATCGTTCTATCTTCCTTTATCCACCTGCACTCTTCGAACCTCTAATGATTCTTTGTAGCACCCTGTGAGGAACGTCACCGAGAACCATCTTCTATGTCAACGTGATTTTTCCAAAGAGATTCTACCATCGATTCTCCTTCAAGACCCTCTCAATCTCATCACAAAAAAACTCAGACAGTAATCCAACTACGTCGTAATCTCCATTACAGGACAGCTGCTTACTCGTCTGCACATATTCTTCGCGAAACGTTCGCCATGGGCTGTTCTCCACATTCGGCCTAGGGAAATAGGGATTATTGTCCAGAAACGCCGGTACCAGCTTCGTTGTGACGTCTTCCTTAGTCGATATAAAGGTCGACATCTCGTCGAAACCTAGCATCCAGATTTGTGTTGCGATGATGTGGTCTGCGGGCGCGATGACCTCGTGAGGAGGCTCTTCTAATTGGGTGTAGTCATCATCCCTGTAGCTCTCTTTGTCAAGTCCATGTGGCGAGCAGCCTAGTACGAATTGCACGCCCTTAGCATCGAGCTGGAATTCCCAGTGTAGGAATGCGAGGCCGATTGCCATCGAGGTAGCGGGGTCGACCGTGTTGAGCCCGATATCTTCGATTATATTTAGGCGGAGGGGGAAGTTGCGTAATGAATCGTACAACTCTCCCGGTCGCTCCTCCGGCTCACATTCACCGAGGTATACTCGCAAGAGGCAGTCGGCGTTGTCGGGGTCTTCTTTTGCTAACGATTGCGCCGCATCGCCTTTTTCAAAGTATAATTCGATCAGTGCGTCTCTGGCTTCTTCAGGAATAGGGAGGATACGGTCCATTAAAAACATTGACTCCGCACCTCGGTGGCTTTCGGGGAATCTGTGATTGGTTTGGGAGATGAACTCGTGATCATGCCTGTAGAAATCATAGCACTGAGGGATCTTGGGGACCTCCCAGTCTTCATACGAGTGCCAAAACATATGTCTGTCATTCGTCATCGCGTACTGGATTGTATCGTGAATGCGTTTCGTGAGACGAAAGTCATTCCATATAGCGGACGTATTGGAACCCTTCTTGAGAGCATTGAGTGTGCCTGGAACTTCGAAAACGGCACTGCGAGCTCCCTGGCCGATGAGGCGGAGATCTGTAGAATAAACACCTGCTCGTCGCCGCGCCTCTGCTTTATTCGCATCGGTCGATGGCTGTCTTGATGCATGTCCTGAAGACTGGTCAATGTCGAGAAATCTTCTGAGGACCTCGAATTGTGGTAGGTCGTGACGGCCACGCGGTTCATCCCACTCAGGGTCTATGAAAATATTCGCTGCTGTACGAAGCATTGTGTTAAAGGAGTTCATTTTTCGAGTGGTGTGGTAATATCTATTGGGTTTCGATTGTGGTGGTCTGCAGGGTTGGTGCTAAGATAACGTAGCGTTTCAATTTCGATACTTCGAATAAAGCAGTGAGGAGAGCGAAAAGCGATTCATAAAGCTCTGGCTTTAAAGGATTGAGAAGTCGTGGGGTGGCAATTTTTCTCATGACTTTGAGATACTTTAGATTTTGAGCAGATTTGAGTTGATTAACCTCTCTCCATGAAATGCTTAAGATCGCTATGTGGAGCTAGGAGAGTCCGTTCCCATTTGAGAACATCTCGGAATACCGAGGTCAATGATTTTTTCATTGTTCCTTCTTTCCATTTTGGCGAAGCAGTAATTGATAGACCCGACGATGTAGAGTGCTCCTCGGACCTTACGTACACTCAACATAAGCGGTATAAAGTCCGCTAGCAGCACTAACATACTCGGAGGTTCAGGCTCATGGTTGGGCATGGGATCCAAGATCCGCATCCATCTTTCCGCCACATTTGTCCATATATCTCGTCCGACCATGCATCGCTTGGGAGGCTTGCAAGTCTTCAATATACACCGACTGTAGATACCACCCTTGATTTCGACTGACAGGTGTGTTCTTAGGATACACAAGTATGGGTGTTCTTGCGGCTTTCCCCGTCGATGCGAGATCCAGAACTCCCTTGAGACCAACGTTGGTAAGTCTGTTCACACACACACACTTATCAGCTCGACTGTCCATCAATCTAAGAAATTGAGATTCGACAGGGAGTAGTCTTACACAGCAGGGCGACCATCAACGCTTGCAAAGGTATCAAAATCCATCTTCCAGCGAGCTTTCTTGTCATATGGTGGGGCTTCGACGCCACGGGCTGGCTTGGGACCTGGAAATGAAAAAACCATCAGTGTTGTAGGCGGCATTTGGATGGGTGATCGTACTTATGTTGCCTGCCAGAGCAGCTCCAGTCGCTTTGTTGAAGATCATGTACTCTGGAATGTCATTCACAGCTGCGATGAGCCAAGCTTGAGTATCGTCGTAGTCGGCGAGAGGCCTGCGCCATAGATTAATTACTATTTTCGTACTATCTCACCAATAGGCTTGTATAGAGATGAGGGTGAAACAAGAAGAGTACTTACATGGAAACGATTGCAGTTCCCATACTTGACTCATTGACACTTGCGGCAAATTGATATCCGTAGTTGATGATGCGATAAATACCTGGACGTTTAAATCCGTAGGATGCCCAAGCCGGCGGGTCTACATTGAATGGTACTTGAAGAAATGTTTCGAATGAAGAAACAAAAGAGATAAAGAGGAGAATAGTCAGCATAAATCGTGCAAGTCCGTCCATGATAAAAGCACGGCTTGCAATTTGACGTTGGAAACAATCGGTCAATTTGCCTGGAGTCCAGAGCTGTGCTCAGCTTTTGATAGCTTGAAGTGTTCTTGACTATGGGGCTCGAGGGGCAAGTCTGATCGGCTTTGGGGGCTGAAACACGATGATCTGGATTGTGCAGAAAATGCCTCAGTCGTACAGCGACTGTGCGTGTGAAGATCCATCTTCATGCCTGCAGTCACATAATCACACACCTCATGCGGGGTATCCTGCGCATCGTATCTGCTGTCAACAACGGAATTGTGTACCAGAGCTCGGTTAAGTAGAATGTGGATGTTCTCAAATGGGACTTTCCGAAAATGATAATGATTGAGGTGAGTCTCGGTTCGCAAATGGATCCTGATCCTACATGATAATCTTCAAGCATGCCTGTGTGGACTGGGGAAGCATGTGGCGTTTGTCTTCCTGCATTCCATTTGTCAACAACCTCCATTGCTGGTCAAATTTCTCCACGTGGATCGCATATTGTCCAAACCGTGGCGCGTGGAGCTGGCGCATCGGCCTGTTAACACTCACTGTAAATGATCAACATTATCAGGTCAAATCAGTGGGCGCTTATTGTGAACCATGGTAGCCAAGACTAGCTTGAATTCGTTCCGAGTACGTACTTCATTTAGAGCCTCTTTCTGGTAGAGAACTTCAATCTGTGAGTATATCCATTTGTTTCCAATACTGCCTGCAATTCTCTGATGCACATCCCCGGTATACTGAGAGGAAGCTGCTTATCGCGCCACGTCACACTCATCTGATGTATGGTGGTTTATGGTATATGAGGGGAAAATGCGGGGTCTGTACATATGTAGACATGTGCCTAAGGGCTTGTCGACCCCCGCAGCTTGTACACATTTGGTAGCTATTGGTCAATGTAATTCATAATGCATAGATATTGGAAGGTGAATGGTGGCGAGGATCTTCGGTATTTGTTTCTTTCTGCATGCTGCTGGCGCATGATGAACGACCTCTACAATTTCTTTTGATTTGGGGACAAGTAGGGTAACCAGAATGGACATACTGCACTTTTCGATCATTGAGTCAGAAACGAGAGAGTATTTTTAACGATCATGGGAAATGCAATCGCTCAGTATGATCGCTACATTTGAAATTTCTGGGATCCCTAAATCCCAAATCTGGTTCTCATATTATTAGAAAATAAGCGTTCGATCCTCGTTGCTTAAATTCCTTCATGTCCCAAGGTACTCGGCCATCCAGCCTTGACTCCGAACCTCTCCGTGGTAATGGTCTTCACCCAGGATGATAGGAGCCCCAGGCGTTTTGTCAGATCCCACAACCTCAAGCATTCCGCCAAACTCCCTACAGCCAATTCTGTGGATGATTCCAAGTCAGTCTCACGACAAAAGTGGTGGTCAAAGGGATTGTAGCCATACATTAAGGGTCCACTGTCAGACCCACCAAATTCGTTATTATCTGTCGCCCAGACGGCTAAATAGTCATCTATCACGGGTGCCACTGCCTTGACTGGCCCTAGCTCTGTATATATCATTAATTGTTGCAGGTCAGACTGTGTGGTGTCTTAGGAACATCGAACCTTCAAAAGCTTTCATGAACTTCCCTGTGCCGTTGTTGACGAGCCAGACTCCTAGACCACCTGTCATATCCATCATATACCAAACTTGACTATTGTCATTCTGTGCAACGGGCCTTTTTCGATTGAGCATCCGTGAAGTCTTGCATTTTGGTCATAGGAATTACGCACTTGGCGATTATGGCTGAGCCTGAACTTGTACCGTTCATACTGAGAGCGGTTCCCGTTGCAAGATTGGTAAAGCGGTAAGCTCCCATCTTGGAGGGAGCATAATTCCATTGAGGGACAGGATAGGACGGTCGCCGGGGAATGAGAGCTGATAGCGCGATTGACGAAGCACAGAAGATATACAACAACGAGTTCGAGAGAAGTCGCATCTTCCTTGATGCTTCAAAGATGTTTCTTGAATGGTATGGTGAGTAGAAATTTCGATGAGCAAGTGGACGAAAATAAATCCTTTAGGTCTGTCATCGATCATTTCACCATCGGCTATTTCCACCCTGCTGGCATTCCTTAGCTTCACGCATGCAAGATGCATGCAGGACGGCAGGATGTAGTTTTCCGGACCCGGTTCTCCAAAGTATCGAGATCTGCAGCTACTCAGATTCCCAAGATCGCGGACATGTGTAGCTGCAGCAATGCGAGTCCATTAACCCACGAACCTGTTGACCAGGCTCGCTTATCTAGGTTCTTTTGCCTATAGGAAAGGCCGATTGGAATCTCGACCATGTTTTTCTCTCCGTGCATAGATGTGCTTCTCCAACTAATTCAATGCATCTCGGAATACAGATCTGTAATCGGTAAAGCCAATTCAGGACAGGGTTTTCGATCGTGAGTATCCTTTTCCTCTTTTCAGCACGCATTCGAAGGGGGGCCTTCTTCATTGAAGATCTCGTTATCCAGCCAATCTTGAGTGACGAGGTCGTACTTTGTCATGTTCTCTTTACGGGCGTAGAAAAGCAAGATCTGCCTCGCGTTCCTTGCGGGGTATCGTTGGTGCCCAATATAATGAGTGAAGTATGGTTATTGAACTCGCACGTTTAGATGGGATAATGTAAATGAAATACCTTATCAAAGTAGATTTCCTGCATAGATTCTAGCGAATGTGCAAATGAATTTGCCAAGCTCTCTACCAAATCAGTCCTTAACAGTTCATTCGCAGCGTCGTAATCACACCATCTTCCCTTCGTCTGATGTCGATCAAAAGCTTGGCAATCATTCGACGGCGAAAAACAATCCGGAAGTAGAGTCTGCTAACTTACTATCCCAGATATCCAGTCATGAAACATGAGTCTCAACCAGTAATACACCCAGCTCTCCATCCTGCTCCATTTATTGCAGCTCCGTGAGCTTTATAGAGACGTCTCCTACAAATCCTCCACCGCTATGATCTATAGCCTACCCACCGATATAGCTTTTGCACGACCTCTTTCCCGTCTACATTCTTCAACTGTTATCACGTGATAAAATGGGTTTACAACTAATTAGGTATCACTAGTTCTTATTATTGTATAAAAATTGTTTTTTTAGAACCTCAGGAATAATACAGAGAGCCTTGAGCATACAGATCAATGTGGATTAGTATATCACAAGCGTTGTTGTGATGAGATTCTCCGGGTGCCAAGGTGTCGTTATTCTTGTGAAAGCTTGGCTGTGCTTGAGCTACGGTTGGGCCAGCCGAGCCTCCAATTCGATCTATGATGGAAAGACAGTTGCCTCGGGTATAGCTTATTGTCGAGTGAATGTGTGTGAAATTACCCAAAAGTTGGTGTAGAGGCGCTAGTGCCTGATCAAGATTAGTGCAGCGGGTAGCCACTGCTCGGTGAATTGCGCACGTGATTGGCATGAACACTACGAGAATAAATCATCTACGAGTGCATGAGTCCAAGCTTCCTAAGCAGTTCGTATGAAAATTAATACCGAAATCTGTCTGGGCAGGATCGATAGGCTTCCTTGGTTTGGATAAGCAGGGTACTGTATCACCAGTACAGTGGGTAACCCAATTCCTTCGTCTCTATGACAAACTTCGGTGCTTGTGCGTCTAACTATTCCACTTGGTAGCAGGTGCGGTGCGCAAGAGAAAGGAGGTCGTGAAGAACTTTTTTGATGAGTCTCATGTCATCGCAGAGTACTAGACTGCATTCTCGGAAGGATCTGAAAGTCCTTTGAAGTGCGCTGTTGCCTAGCGTCCTCAAGGTATAGAGTAGCTCCTACAGATCGACTGCGCTGGGTATCTACTCATTTAAATCTTAAATCCGGTATGGTCGGTTTATTTCAGCTGCCGAATGAGGTCCTCGGGCGAATAATCCAAGTAGCCGATCCTTCAGACCTCGAGTCCCTCGCCTACTCGAGTAAATTTATGTACGCTCTCGCTGGAAGAGCCTTGAAACGACATAGAAAACTGGAAAGATACTCCGTCCTTGATTTTAGCCATTTCAGAGATTCTGCCGAAAAACCAGTAGCGAACGATAGGACTAATCCTTTGCTACTGCTTATCAGCATCATCCAGGACCCTGAGGTAGTTGATGGGCCTAAGAAGCTGCGTCTGGGCCCTATACTCGACGTTGATGATATCCATGAGAGAATTATGCAAGAGATTAAAAAGCAATCGCGCGCTATCGAGGCGTTGATCCGAGAATGTTGCTTTATCCCGGAGGCCAAGCGAGAGGAGTGGTTAAACAACTTCATCAAGTGGAATGATCGCGACGCCGCAATTGCTCTACTGATTACTCTACTTCCAAACCTAGAGATCCTMGATGCTTTGGACTGGTCTTATCTTGACGGAATCATAGCGACCCGCAACATGGTTGATAATATTACTAAAGCCAACCTGGACAAAGAGTCGCCTTTACATGGTAAAGCGATGACACATTTACAGGAGTTCCATATGTGCCGTTCTGACGAATATGCCGAGAATATGGATGACTATGCCCCTTTCGCGATATTACCGTCCATGCGGGTCTTGAGCGGCAGTCATATTGCAGGTCTAAACTTCACATGGGCTCCCAGCTGCATCGGCGAGTTTTTCAACATCACCGAGATCAATTTCACCTACAGCGCCATAGAGCTAGATTCGTTCGAGACAATGCTCTCCCGGATTTCGGGCCTGAAGAAATTTACCTACAGCCTCGGAGATTACATGGTAGCACTTACGTCCTATAGTCCCTGGGGGTACGTCGAAGCGCTCCGGAGGTATGCGGCCTCGACCCTGGAACTCCTGGATATCACTGTAGAGGGCCCCCGATATTTACTCTCGCACGAGGATAAAGAAAGAGAGTTTATAGGATCGCTGGAGGTGTTCAGATGCTTGAAGTTTGTCCGGCTGAACGACGTTGCTTTCCAGAAGATTAAAGAAATAGGTAATGACCATGAGCCTTTACTCGAGGGTGAAATCCGCAGAGAAGACTTGGATGGCTCTGTTTTCAAAGTGGAGATCTATCGATTGATTGATGTACTTCCACCCTCTGTCGAATCTGTGACACTATTAATCACGACGGAGGATCAAGATTTGTGGCGAATGTTCCGAGGATTGGTGGGTAGGAACCAAATTGATTTACCAAGATTACACAGTATCAGCCTTGAAGGCTGGGATCCATTGGAGATGGAAATGAGGGGGTCATTGAAAGGAGTAGGCATTGAGTTGAAGAACTGGGATGTTACGCTTTAAGTGTGCCTTTCTGATCGCGGAGTTCAGAAGGCGTTCCTGTTCTTGCCACTGATCAGGAATATTGAGGCTTCAATGGCAGGTAATACTTTCATCATAGTCGTCTTTGAGACTATTCTATTCTGACTCACAGCGTTCCACTGGCAACAGCTGTCTGTTGGCTTATGACAAATTTAACGTCCAAAGGTTACGCTCGTAGCGATTGATGTCTATACCCATAAAGCACAAGTACGAGATCGTACGTGAATACCTTTCACTTTTCCGTCAAGCGGGGGTGATGGTAATGCTCACACCAGTGAATTATATATCTACTTTCAAAGGAGGTATTGTTAGCACAAACTTGCTCAAAGGAGCTCAAAAAGCCCTAAACTAATTAGGGCTTAGCATATATATAGGCAACAGTATATAAGGGTCCTCCGGTTGAACATCATACTTCGAATAAGATTCAAATCACTGACTGCCCTTTCGCAGCAGTGGACAGAGATATTACGAGACCTTGAAAGATGGCGCACACCTGGTTGCGAAATGATATTCAAGAAAAGCACCAGGCTAAATCCCCCCAGTTAATTCCCATCTCTCCTCGTTCACCTCAATCGGACAGCGCATTCTTCACGTACCTTCCTTCAGAGATACGCATAAAAATATATGAAGCTACTCTAACTCCCAAGCCCGCTTTCACATCGATCAATTTCCGACGGAACAGGACGCAGCGAGCCGATGAGGCTAACAACGCAGGTGCTAGCACCTCTCTTCTCGCTACCTGCACACGCATATACACCGAAACATACTGTCTTCTCTACAAGCTTAACGAAATCAACGTATCGCTAGAAGGAAGTTACAGCGCAATGACTCCTCTGCTTGACTCCATGCGCGGGAGACAGCGGAAACAATACGTTTTTCCGCCACGAGGAGACCTTACTTTTTCCGATGCCGGTGATGTGCAATTGCCAGAAATTACATATGGTGGTTGGCGGCACTATCTTCGACCGGAACAGTGGGCGGTAGCAACCTTGGCATTTTACATCGACCCGTACTGGCCTTCGTGGTCGAATCTGGGGGCTGATTGCCTTGCGTGGTGGACGAAGGACCCAGTTGTACGGCCGAGGGAAGTCAGATTGGTGATTTGGGTGGTCGCGCAATTTGATAGTACGTAAGCTTCTAATGGTTCAACATCCATGGTACTCCACAGTCCAAGGGCATTTACTAGACTCTTTTCCACGAAGACATGCCCCCCAATTTTAATTACGACACCGTTACTGGAGTATGCTAATTCCAGAATCCTGACAGGCATACCCTTCCAAATGGGCAGAATCACCCAAGCTATGAAACATGCAAAGGGCCTGAAAAAAGGCGTGCTGGAGCTAAGAACCTTGAGGGGAAGGGAGAAAAGGCTGGATGAGTACATTCTTAAACTCTTGGAGACACCCATCGGCTTGGCGGAAGGTGGGGTCTTGAAGTGGGATAAAAAGATTCCAATCGTGTGGGACGGAGAGAAGGAGACAGAATATACGAAGGTGGGAATGGATCCGGAAGATTGTGTTGTTGACAGCTTCAGTATTCCGTCTGAAGAGAAGGGGTATCAGCACGAGCCGGAGGAGATGGAGTGGATTTGGTGGATTAGGATTGGCTGGATTGTGACGGATCTGTGAAGTGATCAGCTCATGTGTTGGTCCCATGCAAATGATGCATCCCCAATGAAGTCTTGGACTTAGTAGATTCTCAAATTGTTGAAGTCGAGACTTATTGCTGTAACCAAAACTGGGTTTTCGAGAGGAAAGTCCGCGCGATGGAATGGTTGATGCCAACGGCTTCCAAAAATGACAGAGTATCTTTTGATAATGGGTGTCAGGTAAGCACGAAATCTTATCTTTCAGACGTCTTCTCCCGAAGAGAAAAACATATCCAGTCGTGTGCGGAGGCAATACAATAACCGGATGGACTAATTCAACTGATGGACCGTTCGATAAGTTGATTCCTGCTTCGTATGCAGCGGGTATGATAAGACCGATTGAGAAGAGCTACTTAGTGATGCCGTTACTCGTGAGTGCTACCGCCATACGAAGGTTGTCAAACAAGTTCTCAATCATGTAGCAATGTCTAGAGCCAGTGAATGCGTATATCAGGACAGGGTGTTCGATTCCCCAGCCACGAAGTTTAGGTTGGATTCAACGTCGCATGTATGTACAGCTTTAGACCCAAAAAAAATGGAGATCATTCAGAATTGGTTGTGATAGTTGCTTGATATCGGCCTCTAACGAACGAGATCTATATTAGTAAAGAGGGGAAGATATTTTGAATGCTACACTAAAGCTATCGACCCACTCTTCTACGCATTCAATATATTCCTTTTCATTTGAATTAAGGTATTACTCAAAATATATAGTATGCTCATTCGTCAAATTCGATGTCGGGAAAGCTTTGACAAGTGATAATTTTGCTATATCGTAAAGCGGGTAATTATCTGGCACCGTAGTAATCATGAAGACCTCGGTTCGGAAGAAATCCAGCATATCGGAAGCAAGAACCGCAATTTATCAAGGATAAATTTACCGAGCCGTCAAATTCAAAGCGCCTTACAGTGCATAGAGTATAGGATATCCGGATAATACACTCTTTCGCGAAGCGACTTAGCGAGATTGCAGCGCTTGTTACATAAGCCTTGGCGAAGGATTCTTAAGTACGCGCATTCCAGCAGCCATATAAAACTACGCTTAAGCGATAATGCACTAGAGCTGTCAAGGCTGTCAGCACTAGCTGATGAAACAGCGGGAAAGGTGGATATACTAGCTTCAGATAGGTTGATAAAGTGTAGTGGTCCGCTTCTTGATCTTCAAGCTACTGGCGTCAACGTTGACATCCACAAGACTATCGGGTATTCAGCCATTCAGCCTAGAGGGTGAACCCAGGCGTAAATAGTATATAGCTACAGTTCGTCAAGTTTCAGGGTTCAGGTTTTGTCTTTGCCCTGATGAAGCCTTTTGATCTACACAGTCATTGATCATCCTAATAGTCGCTCTTTCCCTCAGGAGTCACGGCTGGAATATCCCGGAGCCTACGATCATTTTACAAAACTTTATCGCAACTTTTCACCACTCGATCCTTTATAGTATAGTTGCATAGCTATGCTTTACCCACAGATCTTAACTCTCTTAGCTTCGACTTTACTGTGCATCCAAGCTGCTTCCATTCGCCAAATAGACCGGCGCATAATACCAGGTGGACAGCTAGCCAATTTCTACCAAAGCGCCCATAACTTCTGGTTCAAAGATGAATACGGCGGTCGCTATAGCGTGGAACTCGACGCCGAAACTCTCTGTGGCGACGAGATCATCAGCAATTACTTCTCAGCCAGCTCGGGTGACAGTAACGCCGATCGTTCGACAACCTTGGCACATATGCTCCAAGATTTTGATGCTGGCTCCAAATCATCTGCGTACGATTCGGCCCTGGATGCTTTAGAAGCAGCACAATCCTCGGCTTTTAATCAGTTGAGCGCTTGTAACGAGCTGTCGTATGATGGGACGACGACTATTCGGAACTCGGCTGCTGATCGGCATAATTGGATTAAGGCTGCTAATAATGGCTCTATCACGGCCACGATGATCAAGGGCACTGGTACCGTTATCACGGCTGGACTTAGTCTTACGGCTACTTTTCTGTCCGACCAAGAGGCTAAGCTGGTAACCTCGGCCATTGCAGGAGGAGTGGCGACGGTATTGCTTTTTATCTTGAACGCTATAGTCGAATGGGTTAAGAATCAGGGTGCTTTGGATAAGAGTGATGCAGTGATACTTAAGACTTTTGCCGAATGGTCGAGGTCGACGCTTGTGACTACGGAGCAGGAGCTTATGTGCTATTCAACCCACGACGCTCTTGAGAATGCCAATCAGATTGTTGGACAGGATAGTTCTTCTTTGGGGATGTTTGGGTTGGTTTCTGGGGACCAAGTAGCCGGGGCATTGAGGACAAGCCGAAGCTGTGGCACTTTGAATTATTAGCTTGGATTTTAATTGTCCGTTCCGCCATATGAAATTGGAGTTGGCGAAGTCAAGCCAAGGCAAACATCTGGGAGTGACCTGTACAGTGAACCAAGTTGTCTAAACGGTGTGATGCAGCAAGACCACTGATCCTAGTGAACAACAGCATTTCCAATGTATGAGCAGCTCGTTAGGACTCGTGGATGAGGACCATACCCTGCCGATTTCGCTCACCTTATCAAAAGTATTCAAGCAACACAGCAATGTGCATTCATGCATCATCTATGACTCGTTATACCGCAGAGTGATCTAATCTTTGCTTACGCCAGTATTGATGAGTCTGCTATTGTGTCCTTCCTTTTGTTCTTTCCCAAAAGGCTGCCAGGTACTTTCGCCCCAGGGTTCAAAGAACGCGCCTTCGCCGTTCACATGGACTTGATGCCGGAGCATTACTTGGTTGGTGATATTGCGAGTTGCTGATACGATGCTAAACTACCTACCGTATTGACGAACAAGCGTGTATCGGGTTGTCGCTTCCGCCGACGGGCGATCTGTAGGACTTCGTATGAACTTGTGAAGATGAGAAATGGGGGACCAATAGGCATTGCGTTGTCCTCATGGTAATTCCTGAGCCGGATAAGGTACTGTCGTAGTTGGGTTGGTTGTTCCGAGTGTAACGGAGCATTTCGTTCTTGACGTCCTCTATTCGAACCGACTGATCTATGCCGCTGACTGTGACCTGCTTGTCCTCAATCCTATGCGCACTTTGCTTGTGTACACCTCTTCAACCAATTTCTCCTCTATCTCATTTCCCACTTTCTGCATGGGCTGCTCTCTTAATGCGCCCTCGCCTCATTACACCAGATCTTGCTCTGCCAGGGTGTCTTTCCCTGTAAGACTTCAAACCACAGATGTATTTTTCCTTCGAAGTGAGATCTTAGCTGTGTCGGAAACACTCGTCATGGGAGATTTAAACAAGCGCCAAAGTGGATTCGGCTTTGGCTGCTTTTGGGGGCTTGCGGGATTCGATGACTGCGTCGCACTGAGGAGTGTTCTTGGGAGGAGTCTGGTCAATAGACGATCTCCCATCGAGTGCTAGGAGAAAGAGGCCCTACTTCCTGACGTCCATCGCAGCAGCCTGAGTTTGAATAGGTCATTGCGACCAGTAGTGACCAGATGCCCATTATTTCTGGTTAAAGCTACGGCTAGGGCCTGGGAATGAAATGCTCGTTGACAGAGGGTTTGCAACAGATGAGGGTACTCCGGACAGTCAATATCCGCCAGTTTAAAGATCTAGTATCGAAATGAAAGATGCCTCATCCCCGACCTCGCGGAGACTTTTGCATTTGGATCAAGGGCGACTTCAAGAAACTCGCGGTTGGAACGAATAGGATTGGCGATACCTCCGGCAAATAATTGTCTAGCAGCCGATGGCCTGGTGCATTGACAAGATAGTATCGACATGATTCGAAAAGAAACCCCCCTCAACACAGATATCCCACCCCAGTATCTCAACAGCATTCATCAAAGCTGAGCTGAGTATCGCCCAACAAGAACACGACTCCAGTCTCCACAATCCTATGACTCCTCCAGAGTCTCCACATCATCCATTGAAAGTAGCATCTCTAGGACTCATCTACGTCCCCATGATCCTATCAGAGCTGAAAGCCCAGCTCCCCAATGTCACCTGTAGCTGGGAGCCACCAACATAATTCTCAACGGCATCTCCCAGGGCTGATAGCTGACGGACTCATTCTAGAGGTCCCAAGCATCCACTGCAGCTGACCAAGCTTCCATCTCGCTTGTGTTCCGAAAACATCTCTTAGCCGAATTGCTTGACCCTTGCATTTCCGAGCTCGAAAACCAGCTCCTAACACGAGTACGGGTGAATCTGTACTCATTATGATCTGGATAATGTATCATCCCCCCAGATTTCTAATCGTTCTATGCCCCAAGCAACATCCCAGTTGTCTGGGCACAATCATCGCAAAGGCTTTATGAACCTTATACCCTTTTGCGCCTGCTGCCTGCACCCTCATTCATCATTGAGTTATACGGTAAAATTAGAAATGATTAGGTTTCGACCCAGGATCGATGCCAATACAGTTGTTAGATCCTTAGTCCTTTGATATCAATTTTCCTACATCAATTGGACTCCAAGGTCTGCAATCCATCCCGTCCAAAGTCTGAATAGTGCCCATTGAGCTGGCACGATTCCTTCATACTCGACTTCCCGCAATAGCAGAGCTGACGGTCTAATCAACCTTTCAGCCACCAACGATTGCTGGTATTGAGCACCCATAGTAAGCTACTACGACTTACGCGTTGACCAGCCATGACTTATGACCTTGCGCACCAGCTAGCCGTAGCAATATGAGATACTGTGCATGAGTGACATTTCGCTCCATACGGCCGGGGCATGGGAAGGAGACAGATAAGGCTGACGTTCAAAGCAGTTGAGCATGGAGACCCCTGTATTAAGACTAACGAAACAAATGATTGATTGGATGTCATGTTCTGAGGAGGATTCCCAAGATAGCTAGTGCTTACGCAGTGTTAGCTGCGCCCGCCCCTCATTTGGAAAATGGTCCCTAATTTGGTGCTTGACAAGCCATTAACCAATCGGAAGCGTTTCGTCGTCTCTAAAAGAGACTCGCCCATTTCCAGGTTTCATAATCTCTGCCCGCACCGACCGGCGTCTACCATGCCTGCTGACAGACGCCTCCAACTTTCTGACCGGAAAGCTTCTTCTCCGTCCTATTCTAGAGGATGATCCTGGTGACAGCTCCACAGCCTTGCCGTGCGATACAAACTTGACGGACCTCAAACAAGTATAAGAGATGCCTTGCGCTCTCTCAAGGAAGTATCTTTCTCTCTATCGCAATCTACATACGTGAACAGCCTTTCCATTGATTTCCTTAGTCGTTTCCTTATTTCCTTATTTCCTTTGTTCTCTTGTGGAGTTCGGTCTCTGCCCTCGCTTTTCGTATCTTTCCGAAGTTTTTCTCTGTCCATTGATTCACCACCATCATGCACGCCACCCTTCTTACCGCCCTCTCCCTCCTCCTCCCATCCACACTTGCCCTCCCCACCCTTATCACCCGCGACCTCTCCACCGATGAAGCAGCCAAACTCGCAGTTGGCGGTCCACCCAACGGCGGCGCACCCAAAGGCATCTCCCAAGCCGCAATCAAAAACTTCCAAGCCGTCAACTTCCTCGAGAATATCGAATCCTCCTTCTTCGAAACCGGCCTCTACAATCTTAGCAAAACCTGGTACCACCACAACCCTTTACTCTTTACCGCCATCGACGTCGTCACCAATGTCCACGCTCAAGAGCTCATCCACGTCGCCACAGCTAAGGGTATCTTAGAAGCCAACAACGCTACGACATTTGATCGATGCGAATACACGTTCCCCGTGGATAACTCTGCCGAGTTCCTGAGCCTTGCGAATATTATCACTAGTGTGGGTATTGGCGGTGTCATCAATCTGATCTCAGGCCTCGCGGAATCAGACGCCAAGATCGTGCAAGGTCCTGCTTCTATACTTAGTGCGGAAGCGAGACATGATGCTTTCTTTAGAGAAGCACTTGGACTTGTGCCTACGCCTACACCGTTTGATACCCGCCTGAGCGCACAGATGGTTCTTAGCTTCGATAATCAGTTCATCGTGCCTGGGTCCTGTGGGACGAATATGCCATCTTTCACTCCGTTGCCGGCGCTGAGTATTGTTCCTAGCGAGGAACATCACCATTGGTATCAAGTCCCTGCTACTGGGACCGGGGTGTCTGTGAAATTTGCGTTTGATACCGCGGAGGTCAAGTTGAGTGGGAAGCCGCTTTTCGTGGGATGGATCAACCAGGCGAATAAGATTGCCTACAGCCCTGCGACCTTAAATGGAGATGGAGTTGTGGAGACGGTAATTCCCGAGGGGTTGGCGGGGATGGCTTTTGGTGCGCTGACGGAGCAGGATGCTGCGTTGGATGTTAATGCTTTGACGCCGTTTACTTTGGCGGGGCCGGCGCCGGTGCAGATTTCTTGACTATGCGGAGTATGGGGATTTGGTGATTATATGTCTTTTATGAGTGAGCGACTCTTATTGTGAGCGATGGCATTGTATGGTGTTGGATGGCGTCTTAGTATAATAGTATTTCTAGTCATTATTTAGGCAGACTTATTCAATGTCGACGTTCGCTTTTGTGCCTCTGTTAGCCGTATAGCAATTCGATCGGTTTACTCAATGGTATCATAGTCCACTACATTATGTAGCAAACGTACCGCTTCAAAATTTGGCTATGGTACCAATATCATCAATATTTATTTCGAAGGAGTAAAATAAACTTATCATGTTTATCGGTACACGGTTTCTTTCTTGAGCCCTTTCCCCTGCCGGATAATATCGGACATAGTATAGACATCTTTGGTGGATCAACCAAATCTAGATACCCATCCACTTCAGCACTACCAGAACGTTGCAACCTCTAGCGTCAACATAATCTATCGACCTCTAACCCAAATTCCACTCCTGGCTCTCCGTCCCACTCAATACCTAAAAATCTAATAATAAGCCTGTATCTCTCCTTATTTTCTCTCAATATCCTTCTCTTTGACATCAAAACTCCTGCAGTGGCCGTCGATTTCCTAAATACACTCCTGACCTTCTCATCTATCTTCTGAATGGAGTACAGTAGTCGATGCCCAGGATTCAGGAAACGGCCGTATGCGAAAGCAACAGTTTATATGGTCCCGGTGATAGTGACGACTAACTTGATTAGTCTCCACACTAAAATTGCAGCGCGAATGGCCCGTGAGAAGAGTTGGAGGGGGAGACATTCAAGTTCTTCGTGAAGCAAGTCGGTCTCGTGGTAAAAGGGTATCTTAGGGTGGTAGCCAAAGAACGATCATCGACTACCTGCTGGCGGGTTATAGTGGGGACGTCGTAGTGCACCTTCTGTCAGGTTTCCTCCCCTTTGCATGTTTGTGAACTGTTTGGTCAATTGCCATTATTTTTGCCAGCATAATATGGAGAAACTTTAGGTTTCCGGTCAGAGACGAGTGATTGTTTGATATGTCAAGCACGGTTTCATACTAGTTGTCTGTATCAAGCATTTTATATATCGATGGTTTAAGAGCTTAGAAAGCTGCTAGCACCGGGGTAATCTCTATTTTGATCAAAGTGCGCGCAGATAGAACTAATGCAACTTTACTGTTCCAAGTCCTCAATTTCTACACCATCAAGCACCTAAACACTATGCAGGCGAAATATCCAAAGGCCTCGGCTCGACGAGGGCTTGTGTACGCATCCCTGCCAGCGATTGGAAGAAGCAAAAGTGAGACGCTAATAAGAATGCTACTGACTGCGAAAGCAAGTACTTTGATTGAGGGCGATGGCAACGAGTAGTAACAACATTCGGAATATTACCCGTGTATATTCTTTGGTATGCCGTTGCCTACGGAGGCAATCAAAGGTGCAATATTGGCGACGAAATGTAGTAATGTAACTTCAAGAATTCAAGAGAAGCAGCTGTTCTTTTAGCTTAACAAAAAGTAACCCAGACGTCGCTGAATGAAGGGCCCATACTTACCTAGAAGCTCCTGATAATGTAGCATTCTTGTTAAGGATATGTAGCCGTTGATACTAGTCATGGAAGAGAACATGGAAGAGAATTCTCGGCACATACGACCATTACACCAGTAGACATCAATTGAAAACCGGAACATCCTCATATATAGGTTACGTATGCTTAGAGGAGATTTGATAAAGGCTAAGAAATCAAAACCCATAGCCGTCGATATAAGCGACCAGGTGACGCTACATCCCAAGGCTGATTTAAAGCCTGGACAGAACCGTACTTCCGACGCCAATAGAGCACAAAAGGCTAAAATAGGCCAATCTCAAGCCTCATGGCGCGACAAAACTAACAATCAACATCCCTTCGCCACCAGGTCCAAGCCCCTTTGGATGTATAAGAAAGCGAAGTCTTGGCCATCTTTTACTACTCCACACAACAATTTTTTCCCACCAAATATATAATCTATCTCATCTTGCACAAGCAGTTCAGTTTTGATCAAATTTATTTGACGATATGTCGGTCAGCGATGGAATGTTCACGCCTTTCCTTCCTTGCCCCGATAAACTCCGCACGTGGGACGAACACGGCAATCGTATCGCTACGCTTGAGAAAGTCAATGGGGAGGTTGTTGCGATACCGTATCATGGTCCTGAGTAACCTATTCTATCCTACCTCGCCTCCAAACGTCTAATGAAAAATTTTCTGACAAAAAAAAATTTTCTAGGTCAGGTTTAGTACATCCATCAAAATCCGATAACAACGATGGGAATTTACAGGCGAGGAAAGAGGGCGATGACAATGTTTCGATAACATCCAGACTTAGCGGAACGACTGTTGGCGAACATCAGGCCCGGGGAATTGATGATGGTGGGAAGAAGGACTCGTTTCTGAGACGGATGCTCCGGAAAAAGAGTCAGGGTAAAGAGGTCTTAGTGGATGCATCTCATGGCGTTAATCGCCCGGCTGCGATACGGCATGGGAACCTTGCTACGAGTATCTATGACTAGGATATGGGATCTAGATGGCGAAAGCTTTAACTTCTGATTGGGCTGTCTGGTATGAATTCCGATCTGGTAAAGAGTTCGTAGTTCAAGATATATCGGCATGTTTATAGTGTCTGTTTTCTTTTTGAATTGATGAGATTTTCGGTATCTAAGATACCTTATGCATCAAGTATAGCGCTGCTACGATGAGACTCGTCAACTGACGTCTCTTTAGATGCGCTAAAATAATATATTTTGTTGAGGTCAAAACCCAAGTTAAGTATCTCGGCAAATGAATTATTGCGTAGAGGAAATAAAGATATCTTCTTGACGTAGTTGATAATTCCTGAATCAGATCACAAGACGCTGGCGGGAGTCCTTTTCAAAGCTGTAGAGGGTAGACAATTTTCCGTTGACTATGTATCGATGGGATTATCTGATGCGTCTGTGCGGGTTCCTTTGAGGGATTTGAGGGAGTCTTCTATGACAAACATCCAGTGGAAGAATTTACGTCGTGCTTGAAAGACGCTTTGAGGGCTCCTTGAGTGTCCAATCGTTCCATCCAAAGAGGCTCGAAGATTCTAAGCGTTGCTCGAGCATCGATTACTTGTGCAATTCAGTCAGGTGGTAAGAGCTCCAACCGCCACCAATCGCCGCTACTTTGGTAGATAGCAAGCCCATACTCACCCGGGATTTTTGTCTGGCGATTTACATTCACGTGGTGTTTACGGTGACCTAGGTGCTCGGCCTTTAGTACAGGTAGGAATTTCAGTGTCGTATCCCTCGATGAGGTCAAGGTATGGCGCCAGCTGTTGATAGATTCCATCACTGAGGCGCCGTTGGCAAGAGATTGAAGCAGAATCTTATAATCCCCGTATTTCGTGACTGCGTGCTCCAGAATGAAGACCGGTGAAACTCGATTGGTATCTTCGATAGTGATGACCGCGAAAGCGGGAACACAAGTAAAGTACATGTTTCTGCCTAATATAGGTTGCAGTTTGACGTAACCTGGCGGCGTGACATACCAAACGTGGATGCCATCTGGGATGGATATCTCGCTGAGGGACGACTGAGGTGATTTTTCATCAGTAAGAAGTGGCTGTATAGGCTCTTTGATATAAACCGTCCGACGATGCAGTTTATCCGAGCTCTGAAAACTTGGGGCAGGAACATGTTGACCTGGTAAGAGCCTTGTAACTATATTCGAATAGTCCTTTTTCTCCAAGATGATGACAAAAGGCTTGTCCGTATTGCCCCAGGCACAGTTCAGCGGGCAGAGGAGAGCTTTCTTCGATTGCAAAGAGCCCTCTTTGATATTAACGTCGAATGTCTCTGTGATATTCGGTGACACTATTTTGTACACGGCTTTAAGTTGAAGCCCTCGATTGGTGACGGTGAAAGGTGTTCTGTTGTACCTTGGATGAGACAACGGAGAGATGTCGCCACTCCAAGCGAAGCTTCTGGGCGACACTGCGAAGATACCAGACTCTAGTACAGGCTCATGCCACGCGAATAGCGACTCATCTTCTATGCTCCGGACGATTTCATGCTGAAGCCTTTGGAATGCCTTCTGGCCTTCTCCATATAACAAAGGCATATTCACGTCGAACAATCCCATCAAGCAATAAGCCTCATCTTCCACGCGAGTGGTCTGCCGGTGCGCTGCCCAAGACATCCGTGTGGCAACGCTGGCGTACGGTAACCACTTGTGGTCAAGGAAATACGTCTCTTCAATACCAGTCGCCAGGGAAATGTCGTATTTTAGACTCGTCTTGTCACCCACATAAACCCATTTTCGGTCATAGAAGGCCACTACGACTGGCGCTAGAAGCTCTTGTAAGGTCCMCCCCCGCCGAAACCACCGACTGCGTCGAAAGGAGGCTCCATCGATCTCAGTCCCATCCTCACCACGATCAAAGTCGCCCAAGTAGGTATAGCAGCACCTTGCATTGCGGTAATATGCGTACATGGAGTTGATGGCTTCCGATAATTCAGCACTGCTGGATTTATCAATACAGCACGTGTCGATCCAGATGTACTGGCAATTGTCCAAGGAGGCTAGTTCACAAGCTTTTTGGATTTTCTGGAACCCTTTTAAGAGGGAACGATATTGGCTTGAAATATCGTGGAAAGAAACCTCTTCCTCGCCCCAAGTATGAGATAAGATGCCGTACTCTTGGCTCCTGTGGTCGATGACATGATGGAGTTGTAACTCGGTTGTATGAAGTAGATACATGACTGGACAAGGTCAATGTCCAAGAAAGGCTTATTGCCCAACGTCTGTATCGCGCGAATCCTCGATAGATATGCTTCTGGAACCGAATAGCTCCTGAAACTGAAACTTGAGTGGTTGTCTCCTTATCACACTATGCGTCTATGAAGGACTGGCGACGAAAAGAGCGAGAGTTTGTGGTTCAAGTAAGGCAGGTCCAGAAGTGAGAAATCGAGCAAGGCTTCGAGCCTCACTTTGCCCAGCTGTTCCGATTGGCTGTGATTTCGTAAGACCTCTTTGAGCCACTAGCTCGCGATTGACCAATTAACCACTTGTATCATGCAAATGGTATTCCTATCCACGACAAGAAATATAAACAAGTTAATCAGTGGGACACAGCGAGTTGAAAGTATTGAGGACTGGTAATTTACGAATCTACTTAAAGCATACTAAGCCCAACCAGCTTCAGCCGCTAAGCCCCCTTGCCGGGCCACCATCTCAATCGGGATATGGCTTTGCACTACTCCGCCCCCATCAAACAACCTCAGCCGTTCTTTTATCCTTTCTCCCTTTGGACTTGCACGTTACTTTGCGCGACTTAGGAATGATACAAAACCATGTCGTATAGCATCGTGACGACCACTGTGACAGCCTCGGCGCAAACGACTGGTATCTCCGGTGCCAGCGGTTCGATCATTGTTGCCCCAATTGCACAAGGCACATTTGGTGTCGAGCCTCAACAAAGCGGGACCCCTAAAGAAAGATAACAAAATAACCACTGCACCATGACTAGCGCCATTAGGACTCGAACCCAACGTAATATACTAAGCACTCTCGGCACACCTAAGTCTATACCAAACGAATTCCAGCCTCCTGGTGGTATTCCAGTCCAGCTTTCAAACACCTCCTTAGTACAGTTGGGGGTTTTTTTTACCTCTTGAATATGGTTTTGTCGTGAACAGTGACGTCGCACAAAATCAACTGTTCAGATACCTTCCTGGTGGTCTTTCTTATGTCACCGTCATCAAGGGTGAGAACGTCGTCATGCATTCTCTTCGAGCCTACGACACCAGGGTAGACTATGGCTATATTACGACCCTCGCTTTGGTGTTCATGCCTACAGATAGCCTGGATATACTAAGATCCGCAATTCGAGCGCCTGATAGCCCTCTCTACAATAACCTAGATGACTCGACTAGAAAAATCTCATCATATATTAATCCTACAATCCCCGTGGACGCAGACGCTATTCTTGGCGCTACCAACCCACCGAATACGACAGCTTCGGCATCTTCGAGCCCAGCATTCCCGAGTGCAACGCTTCCCATGTTGGGGTCCCTGAAACCGTCTTGTTCAGGCTTGAACACTGGCGCAAAGATTGGCATTAGTATAGCTGTCCCAATACTCGTCGTCGCATTGCTTACGATCTGACTAATTTCCTGGAGAAGACGGAAAGCGTTGGCAACGGTTGGGCCTGGAGAAAGTGAGAGCAAGATATATGACATTCAAGCAGACGAAAAAGCTTGCGAGCTTGATGTCGAGTATAGCCATGAATCATCTGCAGAAGAAAGACAGGAGCTGTCGGGAGAAGCGTGGAAGCGCGAGCTAGGTGGACCAGAAATTGCCAAGGAACTTGAGAACACCAATTACAAGGCAGATTAGACCGCGAGATGGAGCTGGGTAAGGATGACTCACGATAAAAGATCACATGTACACCAACGGGCGCCGGGGAGGTAACCGATTCTGGGACTCTTCGAGGATCGAATTACCTAGATATCTATTGTTTCGGTCCCCATGAAGTAGATCTCTGTACCTAGAGCAATTATTAAGTGATTCTTAGATCGAGATGCATTTGATCAGGCTTACGGGGTCAATCGCGGAATGAGAAATTTAATGTATACGGGGTATATCTGCGTATCAATTATGCGTCCACCTAGTTCATCATCAAGCCCATTATTCTCAATAATCACTCCTGGTGCATATTCAGTTTGCTTGCCAATACTGCATGAACCATCCTCAAGCATTGTAGTCAATGAAAAGAACATCCCTCCCAACGATATAAACATCAAATCTCTTTTTCTAGAATATTATCTCCATTAGCATGAGGTCGTGAGTCTGATCCCAACACATCCCAGGCTGATCTACTAACAATAACGTAGCCGAGTCAAATGAACTAGATCGCACTCAGATTACAACACTGATTTGTGGGTCTAGATACTCGCGGATGAACCTCGCAGCATTGATTCTCAAATTATCTAATAAAGATACAAGGATATTTATTTCTGCAATCGATACTTTATCGAAGAACTTCACTCTAGATTATACGCTTCAACTCTTGTGGCAAACGCAAAGACGACATGTTCAATGCCCTGTCATCCCATCAATGATATGATCACAGCTAAATCAGCTAGACGAAGATTGGAAATCCAGGCTCGGTAGTGCAGAGACTACAAGCTAGGAATTCAAACAGTGCAGAACGAATTTTACCGACAACTTCCACTGGCCTACAAGCTTTTCCCCGGCTCCTTGACCAAAATACCCTGCTTCCAAATCCACTTGACACCTCCTTCTTGCACCAGAATCTCAATATTGTCCAACACGCTACCTTCAACAGCTACTAAGTCGGCATCCCAACCAACTTTCAGTTGTCCACTTCTGGGTGCCATCTTTCCCAATGTCTCGGCAGCAGTTGCGGTCGCCGCCTCAATGGCTTGTAACGGCGTCATGCCTGCCTCAACCGCATACCGCAGCTCCTTTGCATTACTTCCATGACTAAATACCTTCCCTCTTGGTCCTTCCATCACGCTTCCACTCACACCAAGATCAGTCCCAAGCGCGATCTTCACGCCACTTCTAACCGCAAGCTTGTACGCTGCTTTATGCGTATCAGCTGCATACTTCAGCTTCGCATAAGATTCCGGATCCCAGAGTTCCGGGACTTGCAAGCCCGCTTCGAAAAAGTTACGCGTTGCGATGAATATCACATTCTTCGATTTCATGAGCTCTAGACACTCAGAGTCGACATAGGTGCCGTGCTCGATGGTTCCAACGCCTGCGTTCAAGGCTGCCATAATTCCAGCTTTCCCATGACAATGCGCGGATACAGTGCGATCACTTCGCTGCGCTTCCTCTACCATCACGCGTAATTCGGCGTCGGAGAATTGCCGATGTTCTGGGTCGTCGACGAGAGATGTGCAGCCTCCACTCGCAATGACCTTGATGCAACTAGCACCACGCCGAAGCTGAGAACGTACAGCTTTCAGACATTCGTCGGTGCCGTCGGCGATGCTCAATGGGAGGCCGTGGCATTCGACTGCCTTGTTTATATCGGCGAGAGGTGTGGCGTGAGCGTCACCATGACCTGCAGTCATGCTGATCGGGGAGACGGAGCTGAAAACATTTGGACCCGGAATGGTGCCTTCATTGACAGCATCCTTGACCTGGTAGCCCCAGCCGCCAAGCTCACGAACGGAGGTAAAGCCAGCATTGAGCTGGAAAGAATGGGATTAGCTTAAATTTTCCCTCAAAGTACGATACAATAGATCATTCATTCAGAACAACGCCGGTTTGTGTTCAAGCAACCCTTAATGTCTACAGAGGAGATGATCGTCAATCTGACGGAGCAGAATGGTGTTTTGTACTGATCCCGGCACCACCCAGTCCTTAAAATGCCTCGCCAATTTTGCACTTCACAAAAGCATAAAAGGTAATACAACGACTCGGAACATAACGACTTACAGTACACCTCAGATCCGCTGCAATCCTCGCGCCAGCCGAAGCGGGCGGTGTTCTATACACCTCGTCAATACTGATCTTCCTCGCCCCAAAATAATGCACATGCGCATCCCACAATCCAGGCATCAAAACAGGCACATGTGTGGCTTTCAGGTTCTGGTACGTCTCCGGCAGCGATGCTGTAGGACCTACGTAGCCGATAGTCTTTGAGTTGATGATCACGGTGGCGTCTTTTTGTGGGGCACCACGGCCAGGGATGAGGATTTGGGCATCAATGCGGGTGGGAGACAATGAAGCCATTGCTCCAATATGTAAAGCAACAGAAGCTTGGATAACTTCCAGGTGATTGTTTGAACGGCCTGTTCAAACGAAGTTTGATGGTTCAGATAGGATAGCAAATTCTCTGCGTAAGAATACTCCAAGGGTTCCTTGGATTCGGCTACGGATGTTTTTTGACCTCACAAGAAGAATTCAGGTCGGATGTACGTTAATATTAACTCAGTGCCACTTTTGAGTATTTATGATGCATAATTGGATTTGTTTCCAGTCCTCGTGACTAACCTCAATCGACCAGCGCTGGAACCGGAGAGGAGAAGGGTCTGAGTAGTTTATGTGTCTAAACGTAAGTACTTGCTGCCTGATCATCCAAATTCGCTAAACTATTTTCATCCTAGCTAGTTTGAGGAGTCCATCTGTGTAACGGTACACTCATGCAAATCTTTGACTAGACGCTTCGAGAAGGCGTTCTGAATGTATAGCATGATCTGTAGGGTTATGAAACCCCCCCGAATATCAAGAAAAGGAATCTTATCTACTGTAGAATGCATTCAATTTTTCCTGATACATGACTATGGACATTTCCTCCACCAGTATGCCCAAGACTTCATGTACTTCATCGAATCTATGTACGGGGGAATTCCCGCATCCAAACCTTAGAAGAAGAGTGGGAGGGAAATACTAGAGTGTGTAGATGAGTTCTGGATTCTCCCTATCTGTGAGATCCAACCACTCGCTATACTCAAGCTTCTTGTATCCCGGTTCGGCACGTATCGCAGCCTTTCGCTGGTTTTCTCGTCGGTAATACCACCATATGAAAGCCAGGATCACGACACAGAAACTCCAGCAGACTATCCATTGGATTTATCAGCACCCTCCATCTCAATCACCACTCAAATAACTGCAAGAGATTGAAAGTACCTAGAATTGTAATCTCCGCTCCCCTAAATCTTGGCGCCTCTCTGGCAATGAACGTCTGTGGTCCAATGATATTACCAGCACAGTAAGCGATTAGGAAGAGGGCAGCAAATGTTGTCTTCTTCGTGTATCCGGCAACATTACTGCTGATTAGGCTCAAGAGGCCAACCAAGCTCACTGTCGAGATGTTCGAGATATAGTAACCAGCCAGCCTGCCGCCTTTGTTCTCAAGTGGTAGGGCGATGATGAGGATCATACCAAGAATGGAGATCCATAGTCCGACTGATGAGACTAATATTCTTTGCTTGAACTTGTCTCCCACGTAGCCGGATAGTAGGATGGCTATGGCACCAATGGCGCCGGCAGGTGTTCCATAAAGGAGCGACTAAAATCTTGTGCTTCAGTCAATGCCACAACGATAGCAGAGGTGACATGGAGTAGGAGTAGTTCACCTGCGTGGGTGTAAAGCCAAAGCTAACGATGAGTTGAGAGAAGAAGTTCGAAACACCTCCTGCTCAGCAGATTAGTTTGATAGGAAAAAGCATCGTAAAATATCTTTGATACCGTTTGGAATGTCCCAGAGAAGAGCAAAAAGGACGAAGGCCTTGTGCGATTGTCAGTAAAAATAGCAGTACGGAGGAGGTATATAGTCACCCAGGTTTGAGGATCCGAGAGTGCTTCCTGCTCATTGTTTAAGCGAGGAACCATCGTGAGATCTAAATTTCCACATACTCTGAATTGGTAGGGTTTGAAGTATTTGTTGCCAATACCTTGTCTTGTATCAGCGACGAATTCTGCATTCTCATTGGCCGCTGACTTACCTTGCTGATTTGACCTTGTCCTCTCGACAGCAAGTCTTCTTTCTCCAGCGTCGAGGAAGCGCGCCTTCAGCGGACTATCGGGCATGAATATGACGAAGAAAAAACCCATGGTGACCGTAGCCAAACCCCAAACAAGGAACAGAATCTTCCAGCTTGCAAGAGCCTCTGATTTGCCCACAGTTCCCTTAGCGACCGCATATGCAATGAGACCACCACATACGTTGGCGAACCCATTGAAGCTGAACCATATGCTTGTTCTAGTGCCCTGCTCTTTCTTTGTGTACCATTGTGAGGTGAATAGTACGAAGGCTGGGGTAACGGATGCTTCCAGCATGCCGAGAGCAAAGCGCACGGTGGCAATGCTGGCGAAGTTGGTGCATGCTGCAGTACAGGCGAGGACTAGTCCCCACAGGACAATGTTGAGCCCCGTATACCTCGCCAGCGGGAGTCGTTGGAGAAGTCTGTTGGTAGGATATTCGAAACCCAAATACCCAAAGTAGAAGAGAGATCCCAACCATTGGTAATTGTTCTTCGTCAAATGGAGCTCCTCCTCAAGTCCCATGATACTTGCATAGGAAAGAGTTGTCTTGTCGAGATAGTTTAGCCCATAGACCACGCACATGAGGGGGAGTATGTGCAAATCAATCTTTCTCAATAGTTTCTTGTGAGTCTCTTCATCAATGGCTACTGATCCGGCAATATCCTGCGTTTGGAGAACTTGCAAAGCTTCGTCGGCTTCTTTGGAACCTTTCAACTCGGCTTTGCACGCTGGGCTTGGTTTGTCTTTAATTTCGAGTGTTGATTTGACCTCAGTACGGATGTTTCTTTTCTCCACATCCATGATGCTGTTATAGCATACAAGTTTCTCGACTGTCCTTCACGAACGATCATAGAGGAGAAAACCATGGGGTGAGCAATTAACCTCGTACCCGCGAGCATGGCGATTCTGAAGCGAGGTTCAATTTCTTACATGTCCAATAACGTCATCTTCACTATCTCCGAGAGTCGTGTAACCACACCTAGCCGACGGCGAGGACACATCGACACCTTCACTGACGCACATTGTTCCGTGAGACATGTACCATCAACGATATGCAGCGGATTCCCCAGTCCACCGGGTCAGGAGCGACACAACGACATCATTCATTCCAATATAACACAGTTGCCTTCATGCAGACAGTAACCGACAAGGAAGGTACTTTTCAGAAATAAATTAAACAGATGTATGTCCCTGTCGCTGTTGCGATCGTGACGTGAGAACCCAGTAAGGCTCAGCCAATC
Source organism: Opeltia flavorubescens (assembly GCA_000442125.1). NCBI lineage: Eukaryota > Fungi > Ascomycota > Lecanoromycetes > Teloschistales > Teloschistaceae > Opeltia > Opeltia flavorubescens. Next base: position 1,910,141 of record KE546969.1, read on the forward strand.
TCCTCACGGTCGTTATGCAAGGCACCAAATGCGGCTTGCAGTTGCGTCATATGCCAGTCTCCTGTTAAGCGATAACGGAACGCCGGGATATGCTTCCGATCCTCTTCACATGCTGATAGCGTTTCATGCCAGATTAATTACTTTAAGCGGCAATGACCATGGAATAAGGGTTGCCAAACCTTACATCTCTGGAGATTGACTTGCCTTCGCCGCAACTTCATGAGGCTTGACGGTTTCTGGTCCTGGTTCTGTATCAATATGACTGCAGTCATCCTGTACAGAATGTTTACAAGCTTGTCTCGAATCTGTAACCGACTATGTTGTACAGGGGTGCTTCATCACCGCCGTACCCTCCAAGCTGGAACCTTTTCGAAAAGACGGGCTCGTTACCCTCGTTAGGTCCTACTGATATAGGGACAATGTGTCTGCTTGACAATGTAATTCTCTCATCACCAAAGTCTTGTCTGACAGGATTTCTGTCTATCAACCCTTTCGTAGAGGGATCAAAGGAGCGATATTGGCTGAGATGGGTGGAAATTCGATTTCTGAGACAGGTTTGCAAGTGAGAAGCATCATACTACCAATGATGGATGGTGATGACGTTCTAATTGATAACAGGTACTCACGTGGTGTCTAGCTAGTTTTGCCATCCTTCTCTCAGCTGGCCGTTATATGTTACGATATCGAAAAGTTGGCAGACTGCATTGGGACGATGCTGCTCATGGTATTGCTTTAATCTTCATGATCGGCTTGTGTGGATTATACAGCAGTACATTCTTCTACGCTAAAATCATTGATGATTATGCGCTTGGTTTGACGGGGCCGCCGCCAGAATCCCAATACATTGGTTTCCTCAAAGTCCAGCTTGCGGTCTCGGTCCTCTTCTGGATATGTGTCTACATGGTCAAATTGGCTTTCCTGGCTCTATACAGGATGCTATTTGTCGTGTCATGGGAGTCGAATGTGGTCTGGTGGGGAGTCATGGGATTCACTTTTTTGACATTCTGGGTCTGTCTCGCAGGAGAGCTCACAACCTGTGGTCCATCCAAGAACCTATTTCATCCGAGTAGGTACCCCCTGCAGGTGTAGTCGCAGGAAGGCAGCGGCAAACCGCTTCACAAATTTCATCTCGTCTCATTCACTAACACGGGTTATTAGAGCCATGTCAGTCTACACAAAGTGAACGCGGATTTCACAAAATCCTCGAGTATAGTTGTGCCGTCAACGTTATTTCTGATCTTGCGATCATGGCTTTTCCGATCTTCAAATTGCGCAAGCTGCAAGTTCGTGTCACTCAGAAGACCATACTTGCTATCATCTTCTCTCTCGCATTCCTCGTCATTGCCATTGACATCGCGCGTACCGTCATCAGCATTCGAGGTGGAGCTGTCGGTGCCAAATCCGCTGCCTGGGGCGTTGCAGAAGCCACTGTAAGTTGGGTTATCTCATATTTTCTTACATATCTGAACGGGCAATACATGCCCTGAGGGAGCCAGTACTCTGTAATACCTATTCGACTATTGGTATGCAAGGTTAATCGATTTTCAGGTAGCCGTAATCATATCCTGCCTACCAACTTATCGTTCGCTCTGGTCTTTGAAATGTCCTACCAAGCCGGAATCAAGAACTTACAATGACGCTTCAAGTCAGAAGAACCTTGTCAATGTCCAAAGATCTTTCGAGTTAGCTGTTTCTCGCAAGTATTCCGAGGAGACTGTCAATGTACTGGGTGTTGGTCAATGGGACACTCAGCCAGTAGGGCCGAAGACTAAAATTCGAGGGGGGGTGTCTCAGTCTTTAGCAGAGCGAGAGTTTCCTGCAGCATATCATGCAAATGATTAGTGTGCTCCTCTTGGTCGCTTCAGCGGGAGTATTGGGCGGACATATCCAAACTTTTGGCCCACAGGTAATGAGCTTCATGTATCGATAGTTTTTGTTCAATGCAGATTATATAAAATTTGTGTCAAGATTCTATTTCGCAACTATGCCCAACACAAACACTCAGGTACCAGGTCGCGAGTCGCCATCGTCACCTACTCATCATATCGACCAATGAATGTACCAGACTCCAAACCCTCAGTACCTTCTGATGATCTTTTACGTTGGACGCCATCGCCTGTCAAAGTGTAACGCTTCATCAAACCATCATCAAGAACACTGTCCCTTTTGCGATCATCATAACGGCCAATGTATGGCTTAGCATCTATGATAGCATCATCTTCCTCTGACCTCCTCCATGCCCCATCGCTTAATGGCTCAGGTCCCTCCGAAAGTGTGTCGAAATTTGCAGCTCGAGGCACAATATCTGCTGTAAGTTCTTTATCTGTGGAATCAGGAAGTGTTAGTATTGGGTCACAAATTGCAAAGAGCCAACGTATCAAGAGCGAAGACATACTTTTGAGCTGAAGAGGAGCCGCTAGGCAGACACCCAACAGGGAGGCACATATGAGAACTTTTCGAGGGTGCATGTTCGAGGGATAAGAATTGTAAATGACTAGACTGTGTTCAATTTGGGTTGGTGGAGGTTGAATGAGCTTAGGTCTTTGATTCTCGAGATTGTTGCGACTGTGATTAACAACGTGCGACAGTTCTGTCATATTATATGCCATTTTAAATTTCATGTTCGATAGGCTATGATATCATCTGCAGTCTGTCATCACCGTGGGACATCGTGCCACTTCGGGCGATTTCAGAAGTGTAGGTCTTGAGACGGGAGGGCAGATCATGCCGCTCGTGGCCCTCAACACACTCCTATTAAGGACTCAATGCACCGGTTATCTTTCAGGGCAACCACGGTAAGTCTGACAGCATTTCCATAAGCAGGCAGGGATTAATGATGCACTCTCCATTCGTGGATCTATGCATATGCAAGTCAATCTAACAGACTGACCTGACTGTCGGGTCAATAAACATGAGACATCGGCGTAGTCAGGCAATTGTCCCCGGCAATCGACGCCATGCCACCTTTTAGACCGTCGATTACTAAAATCTGATCAATAACAGAATGTTTATGTCTCGAACAATGCTTTCTACTCCCATGATAAGCTTTTTGTGCTATAATTTGCTCGACTGAAAAATATGTATGATCTGACCGACCAGCGTGACAGGTTGTTATACGACGAATCAAAACCAGCACCAGTCTCGCACAGAACGAAGACATCCAACCCGAGAGTAAACCTTCAAGTACTCTCGTGGACCGTCCAAGCCATCCTCTTTCTTACGTCTTTGTACATCCTCTACGGATCGAGACTTGGTCAACTATCCACGACGCAGCAATGCTTAAGGAAACACTCAGTATGGTGTGAGTGCCCAAAGCGACTCTAATACAAGGCAAAAAGCTCATACGTTCCCACAAAGCTCCCGCTCTTGAGGCGATCGGGGACGATTACGAAGTTCGCCAATTTAACGGGACATTCAACAATGGCTCGCCGTACAAAAGCCCTCCGAGTGATGCTGTAGATGCTGCATGGGATAGTCTGATCATGGGTGGGTGTCAAGAAGATTCGGCTTGCCACAAAGCTGACCAAGATCATAGTCGGAATAATGGGTATCAGCGATGAGGTGATGGAGAAGATTGGTCATTCGAAAGACTCAGCACGGCTGCCACCAGAGAGCGGCGGAGGATACATGGCCAGCCTTGAAGTAAATCATCAGATACATTGTGTGGTTGGTTTATCTACTGCAGATTGCCATGACACAGCACTAACCATTTCCTCCACCTAGAATCTTCTCTGGCAAGCTACGCATGAAGAATACTACATCCGTAAAGGAGACCCAGCGTGGCAAGACAGCAGATCGACTCGGAGACAGCATTTAGGTACAGGATGAATCCCCTTGAGGACATCGTGAGCTACTAACGCATATACACCAGATCATTGTGCTGATCTCCTACGCCAGAAGCTCATGTGTGACGCTGATGTAGGTATCTTCACCTACAACTGGGTCAAGGGTAGAAAGAGAGTTTATCCAAACTTCAACACTATGCATAAATGCCGAGACTTTGATAAGGTTCTCTCTTGGGGGCGAAGACATCAAGCCAAGGCTCCGCAAGGAGGCGTTGTTACAAAGCCGCCAGATGCAGTCGAGCTTGATGTACCACCCTGATCTCAACTTTCGGTCCTCAGAAGACGCACCAATCCATGGAGTAACCTCTAAGCCCCATCTGAGCGCGGGCTACTCCTGAATGCTCAAGCTTTACCGTGCACATTACTTTTCCTTTGTTTTTAAACACGCGATTTACCAGTGTCGACGACCGAGATACAAACTTGATAGTATTGAAATTTTACTGAATATTCTTCGCTTTATTTATATTCTCAAGCAACTATGGGACCGCTCCGGTGGCAGTGTATTCTTGGTATCTAGGCTAATCATTCGCCTAGCCAGTGCTGTAATTCAAGTCTCCAATGTTCCTGACGAAGGATGAAGGATAATCTTACGATGGGCTAGCTCAATACGGAGTAGCTCAAAATGGAGATAGGGCTAATCACATGGACAACCCTCACATAGGAACCCTAATACAAATGTCTATAATATGAAAATAATTCACCGAAATACAACAGTATAGGTAGGGAGATTTTTTAGCACTTCGCTCTGGATATTGAACTTCAGTGGCTTGAAAGTGCAGATATCCAATCGTGGAAATGAAAGAACGGCTAATCCCGATGAATAAGACGTCTTCCCTCTGCTCTAGTGTCTATAGCCTATGATCAGTCGCCCCATCCTCTTCATCGACTGATACCTAGGATGAGAGTCAGCTCCGGAAGAGGTGGTACACCTTCTATATGTTTCGTCATGATGACCTTGGAGGTCAATAACGTGACGAATTGGAAATCGATCAGAATAATCCTATTTTCTATTTGTGGACTATCATGAGGCAGTTCCCGCCCCCATTCGTAACCCCTAAAAAGCCAATGAAACCATTTTGACAACCCAAATTGTCGTTAAGAGGTTTATCTGGATAAGGTTTATTTATATAACCCGTACTTTCCTTGCCAGCTCTAAAGGGAGATGAGAGCATCACCTTTTCATCCATTTCTGTCACTTTTTTCGATTAAACATTGGAACCCCAATTGTTTATCATTCCGAGGAGAACCATTCTGCGAAGAATACCGTCCCCAGTGTTCCTCACCGCCAAGGCCTGCAAGCGTGCGTTACTGGTGCCTTTACCCGAATCTCTGGAAAGTAATGTCACCGTTCCATGAGTATTGTTGCTTTCTCCGCCACTGCCAAGCATCGTGCCGCGGATTATGCATCAAACACGCTATGCCGCGTTTTGATTGGTCAATCCTGCACTTTTAGGCGAGCGAAAGTCGTGAGTGGTCGAGCGTGGCTTGCATCTTTTCCGCTTTGAGCTCGTTGGTCGTTATTGGCGTCTCTAGGTACCTCAGATGCTTTTTCAGCATGTCAAGTCAAATTTGCTATCAGGTAAGGCTATAAAGTCAACGCCCACTGTAAACAAGATGAGATCGCCAAAGAAGATCGAAGATGCTTTCCCTAAAGTATTTGTCATTGTCCTTGATCCTATTGTCGCTCGGGCATGCTTCGGCAATCCCAGAGCCTGTAAATTTGCAAGAACGTGGTATGGTACTCTTTCTCATATTGGAGGACCCAGCTGATAAATTGTTCGTTAGCATACCTTGCGACATGCGGCAGTGATAATCTCTATCGGTCTTTTATCGACTCTCGATACAGCTCAAGTGCAAGCGCATTCTGCAGTACCTATATCCGGCCAACGATTTCCGCTGTCCTGACGACTACGTAAGACCACTATCCAAGCTCAGCTGGAGCAAGGTAGATGATTTTCATGCCAGGAAAACCAATACCGTGACTGCTACGGCCAGAGTAGCCAAACGAGACTTGCCAGCAACAACGGCATATCCTCCTTCCCGACTAAGCAGCGCTTGTTCCTGTATTCTGACCGCAACGCCAACACCTACAACGGTCTATTCGTCTACAAAAACAGTCTCGAAGGCCACGACCACAACCATCTCCATACCTCCAAGCTGCACAGATGCGAAGCCCATCATCAAGAACGGTGATTTCGAGACCTGTACTTATGATTCATGGGGAGTCCTCGACGAATATCCCTCCCTTCCCGGAAACTCCGACGTATTCGCTTACGGTGCCGAAGCCGGTGGTTTCGGCAAATGTGCCTTTATTATGTGGGACAAGAACGCCACGAGCGCCACAGTTACCATCGGGCAAACCGTTTCTGTATGCCCAGGTCGTCGATACAAATTATCCGCGCAAATCTCCATGACTGGCGGTGGAACACAATACGGATCGGACAAACTCACGGAGTTGTATGTTGATGATCTTCTGGTCGCTTCACGGTTATCATCATCGAGTCAGACGACTCCGGTTGTGTTTACGGAGTTGAGTGGAGAGTTTTACGCGAACGCTAGCTCTGATACTGTAGTCGTGAAGGTGCATTTTACGACTTTGAGTTCTTATATGGTTGCGCAATGGCGCGTGGACAATGTGGTTCTCAGTCCTGTTCTGGGATGACTTGGTATGTAGATATCGAAGCATAGATGTTCGATCGATTGGAATTAGGTCTTGGTCATGCTTTTGAAATCCTGTAGATAGATCGAGATATGATCTGAAGATTTTTGTCCAAGTATTATGTTGATATTAGTTGTATGATGAGCCCAATCTTGCTCTTCCGTTTTCATAGCTATTCTGTACGAAGAAGATACCCCTGCATTCATGTCGCAAAAGCTTTCATGCAATACTTGCCATTGAATTGTGTCCATGGCTGCAAGACGATAGAACGATTTACTAAAATTCCCGCTGCCAGCATAGTCATCGTCCCTCCATCAATTGATTACTTAGTGTGAAATATGGAACGGTCACGGCGAATGAGCTGGCAGAATCGCTCCATGTCTTCTGATTACGACAAGGGTTTGCGTGAGTGAAGTGGGTTCGACCAGCGCGAGGTTGGCCAGGCTAACGTTCCCCTTGATTTGTGCCGCTCGAGATAAAAGAGGCTTTCATCTCTGCATCGGCTCATGGGGAGCTAAATAGATAGTCGGCAAATATGGGAGCGATATCAAGCTTCTCATCTTCCGGCAAGAAGGTTTCAAACGCTATGTACCTATACAGGTCTAGAAAACTTGTTTCCGGCTCCTGTAAAAAACGTCAGGCGAGCTTGACTTTATACTGTCCTGTTCCACCAACTTATTACTGATGATTCTAACGACATTGGGTCAAGTCGTGGCGCTGAATCCATCCAAACCCGGGTTGGCAATGGATATCTTTGGACTGAACCAGAGAAGGAAAATCCGGTCGTTGCTTCGTAGAGCTTTATTATCCCGTTATAAGCACCCCAAGTAATTGTTTCAAGCGATAAGAGTGTTAAAATTCGCCCCAGTAGTGGAGCTTGCCTGACTGCGCTCGTGTGCGAGTCTAGCAAACATAGCTGTAAAGGTAGAAGGAAGGGGGTTAGAATTCTCTCGAAAAACTCCTGTGACCAACGTCCTATCCGACATGGATCTCTGAAAGCTACGAATGATGAATGAACACATGGACTAGACCAATCATTACTTCCATTGGGTGACAACATGGCTACGTTGCCGCCTGAAAGCATGGAATCTGAGGACGATGAGCGCCGTGAACTTCGTGTATGGTTTAAATGTATTGCTGAATGGTGGCTCATGGTTATAGAGTAGGGTTCTCGATGAGAGGATGACGTGCCAGCGAGCTGGTTGAACAGCCATTCTGATATACCGCTACCAATGTTTCAGATTGTAAAGATTCTATAAAGGCAATCCTAGGTTGGTAACGTCGAAATATACTGCTGAGAACGCCGATGGCGGTATCTTAAATATACATCCCTCCATATCTTTTGTAGTACATATATTATGAACCTCTACGTATACGGGAACACTACCTCAGGTATCACGGGGAAGTCAAGTCTAAATTCAGTGGTAGGACTTCTGACCTAGTCCTGAATGCACCCCTTCATTCTTTGACCACCGGTTTCTGATTAACGTGTCGGAGCTTTATCTGGATTGCAGTAGGATATAAAGGTCTCTTTTGGATAGGAGGAAAATGCACTTCCCTGAAAAGAATGGAGCTATGCGAACCTTTCCTGTTGTCCATGTGTGACGCCGTTTCGCAATTTAAAAGTCAAGATTATGTTCAATAAAGATACAGCACAGAGCCTGGGCGGCAGTATTCACCAATTCGGAACAAATTGATGTAACCTTAGCAATAGAGATGTAGGGATCTGTATATATAGTTACCTGTTGAATTGAATGAATTCTGGAAATCACAGCCTACAAAGATCTTGTCACAGAATGCCTGTTGATCAATGGACGGATTTGAAAATCGACATACATATAATCACCAGCACCTAGGACACTTCGTTACATCCTTTTCTTCCCGCTTCAAGAGGCATTTCCAACCCAGCGTACAGCAAAGCTCCTAGCATTTTAGTCTCCTTGAAACCTTCGTTCAGAGAACCAAAGATCCGATTTACTAATATAATCGACAACTTGAGGATTAAAAGGTAAATCTAGACGTTGTAGACATTGCTAAAAGGATAGAGGGCTTGAAGGAATAGAGTATAATGGCCATACATAAACTATTGTTGTTTAAGTGATAACTATCCCCGGGTATTGTCAAAGCTACAAGATTTTGACACCAATCACGAACCCAAAATGATCGCTCACCCAGACCTTTTTTCTGCTTTGCATAATGTCCATCTGCCGGTAATGCTTTCCCTCTTTCATCTCCTCCTCCTCGTTCGGAGTTAGGATCATCGTATCGGCAACCTTGAAAATTCGCTCCCCCTTAGAGGCGAATTGCTCAAGAGGGTACTCCCAAACCGTTGCTTCAGTTTCGAGCCCTATCCCGATGCGACCGATTTTGCCGCTCAAATCGCCAACTCCTGCAAGAGCCACCGTCTCGATTGAACCTGTATATAGGAACTTATCCAGCCGATTGCGCGGGTAACTTTTACTGCGACTCTGAAAGCCCCACGTGTTGCCTTTGGCGCGACCAAAAGTTAGATCTTTCTTGAAAGGTCTTTGTGGTTCGCCTTTTGGGGCCGGAATGTCTTTCCAGGCATCAATCAGGTTAATTGAGTCTTCAACGTGAAGATCGTGTTCCAGCTTGTCGATGGAATTCATATCACCACCCACGATTCCACCAATGACTTTACATCCAAGGCTCGAAGTTCCTCTGAGCAACTCTGCAACACCGCTAAGCTGGGTCGGACGAAACCGTTCTCTTCCCTCCCGAAGAGATTCCAAATGTGTTGTGCAGAGGCGAAGAACTTTTTGCGCTGGACCATCTTTCGCTGCATCCTGAACAGCGATGTCTACTACGAGAGCATCACGACCCATACGACTGACGAGAGGAGTGCGAAAACAGTTGACGACGGCAATATCGTTTGATATCATTATTGCTGTGAGGTAACGGGCTGCCTGCCACTCTAGAGCTTTCATAATGAATGTCTCTCCAGGGATATCGGTATATACTGAAACTGGGCCATCCACATTCGACAGAATAAAGTTGGTTTGCACCCAGGGGTTGGCCAAGATAGCCTGAAGCATCTCTCCGTCGCGCACCTCTTGAAGCATGACGACTAGATTCTTTGGGGTTTTGCTAAAATGCCCTTCGAGATGTTCCATGGCTGCAGCCACCCGATCGCGTAGGCCGGACCTAGACATATCTAGGTTCCATGACACGAGCCGAAGAATCCTTCCTCGTTGCAATGATTGTTGGTGACGGTTTGGACTAGGAATCCACCTCGATACAGTCGCATTATAGATTGATGGTTGCAGATGAGTGATAGGGAAGGTTCTTTGTGGGACAGGTATGCGAGGTAGCTTGGCTTGTTTACTGGCGCGATGTAAGATATGCCTTATTTCTGGAGATAGTCTTGAGGATGACCGCAAGGCCAACGTCCGAGCGACCATAACGACGTCCGTAGATGATGTAGTATATCAGGCCAAGGAAGGTGATTGTTTGCAACAGACCGGGCAGACCTTATGTAGCTCGACTGATGTGATGTCTCAAGTAAAGGATTAGAAACAAAATTTTGTGTTGCATGAGTATCTTGCCTTCCGGTCAGTCAAACAAAGGGCATTCAACATAAGTTTCTAAGATATGTTTGCTGCTCGATGCTCCCTGATGCCTGAACGTTGATGTAAAGTAGATATAACGACTCAAAAGCCGGCTTTTATCATCCGCCAAAACCAGAGTACAGTGTCATGGAGTGTACAAAAGTTCCAAGTTTAAAGCTTTACGCAAAGTAAATAGACAATCGTGCCACTGACGGAAGCATCTTTTGAGGACTAAAAACAATTTGTGTAAAGAACCAATCATAGACGCTAGTTCATCAATTACATCTTGAATCACTCTTCCCATTCCGCTTCACAGCAGCACAATACTCAGCCAGATTCTTGCACCCTCCATTGCCACAAACATCACTACCGATATAGTCTGTGCCGCCAGCAGCAGCGGGAGCAGCCGCGACGCGATTCCGACTTCTACTCTCTACCTGCTTCACAATGTCATGGCCAAGGTCGCTTTCGTGGAACGCGGCCGCTGTATCGGGTGTACCACCCACTCCTTGTATTTGAGGACATTGGGTATTGGCTGGGGCTTGTTTGCCGGAAAAGCCCTGGCCGCCGCAGATGGGCTCCCAGGCTGCATCGGGGGAATTGGGAGTCCAGTCGCGGTAAGGTTCTATGGCGTTGCTTTGGCAGGATCTAGAGGAAAGTCAGATGGGTTTATATGTAAATGATTTGTCTACTGGGTTGTCATAGTGGATGGAAGGAATTTTCTGGATGGTTGACTTACGTATTATAAGCGCAGTTGGCATGGCGTTGGTTATCAGGAAAAAGGGCTTGGTTGATCCGATAGATGTCGGTGTCAAAGTCCATTGTCTGGCCGAGGTTGTTGTAGAATTTGGGGCGAGCAAACCAGTTCTTGTCATCATCGTATGCGTCTTGCACCATGCCCTAATTCGCACTCAATTAGCATTGCCCCAATTTCTGCTGGCTTCTCAGACCAAGTGTACAACCAAACAAACACAATCAGAGACAGAGAATGCTGATCACCAACTTACATCAGCCCAGCAGTCCCGGAAGAACCAAATGGTAGGCTGAGCCCATGAATCTCCACCCAAGCCGGGAATGTCTTTCGCTTGGCGTGGATCACCACCCTGACCGGACCAGATCTTCGCTTTCGTGCGATCAATCTTGATGTCACCTGGCTGCCGACAGGAATTTGGTTTGCTGGGATCCGTGCTACAGATGTCGGTGACTTTGAGCATCATGTCCGTTTGCCAGTGTTCGTCCCAGAATGAAATGCAGATGTCCGGTCGACAGTATCCTACGGTCAAGCTTAATCTAATTTGTTCTGACTATGAAGATGAGATTCTACGGATGGGGAAGACTCACGGTCAAGAGGAGCGTACTTGAGCCAGTATGGATGGATGGCGACATGGCTGATTGAGTATGCATTGTGTGGGATTCCGCAAGCACTTTGCTTGGGGTCATCGATGCCGCCTTGATCGCTGCGACGGGCTATATCAGCGACAGGATATCAATGAACTAGGGAGAGATGGAGCGTACATCCATTGATCGGTGACTCCATCGGGTGTGTTCCCCTCTCCCTTGCCATAGAAGAGTAACTTGCCCCGGTTCGCTCGTGAGAAAGGTATTCCAGCTTTGGCTTGTATACCGTATGGGCCATGGCAGTAGAGGCTACCAGAAGGATTTGCTGGGAGACCAACTCGTAGAGGCTTGCCATTGTTGAAGTCTGAGGCGCACCGGGGAGCAATATTGGGAATAGATGCCGCTGACACCAGCTGTATGAAAAGTGAAAGGAAAGCAGTGTAGAGGGTTGTGTCTGCGAAGAACGAAAACATCATGGCAGGGTCCTACTAGGCTTGTGTAGAGATAGCTGCTACAGGCAAGAGAACGAGACACAGATTCAAGAATTGTTGGATAAGTTCCACACATCTTCTTATAGCCATTTTCAATATGGCAGCGAACTACGGTATCTTCGAGCAGGACGGACCATGCAAGTTGGGCATGCTGTCCATTGATGCTAAACTACTTCCAAGCCAGACCCAGGTCCCAACCTGATGCCGTTCGTGAAGTTCAGCAATGAACAGCGGTAGGAAGGTTGTGCAGCTCAGTAGCGTTGTGCATAAAGCGTACTTACTCAACTGACTGCTGGTTGAAAGATTTGCATCTCTAGCTACAAGCTATTACGAATCCACCAACATGATAGTACGAAAAGGATCTCCTGAAGAGGACGGAGGTACTTGCATCACCTGCACAACCCATGAGGGGTGCAATCGGACAACGGGAGATATGCACTCGTTCGAACTTGCGTCCGTTAATTTTACTCAGCTTGGCCGAGCTTTTCATTACAGTGTCTGATCCATCGAAAGGTAGCATACGTACTCTATGATCGATTTATTCCGCTTTAATGGTTCATTGAGCAAAACAAGAAGATCTCTTTGAAGTGATTAAGGTCAAGAAGGAGGAACATGGTGCATCCGACTAGTTCCCTTCGAGTACACTTCAACATGAAGGCAAAGACTTCAAGGAAGGTCAACATAAACCACAAGGTTCAATCCTTGGTATTTTTAATGCAGCGGGCCACGATTGGTGTGAAGAGGGTCACCATGCCCGCATGATTCAAGCTTCAATCCCCAGATGAGGAAGTTGGACAGGCCCGAGGCTGCTGGCGAGATCAATATGGAAATTTGTCAAGGAGGACTTTCACCGCTGTGGCCCTGGGAATATGCGATGAGTAATCGAGATGCGGGGCTACTTTCGTTGGATCAAGATAGTCTCCGGCTTGGGGCGGCATGAATTTCTGCTGCAGCGCCGTCGTACATGTCGCTTCGTAGCGTGGGTTGGTTCTCACCTCGGTTCCCAAGATCTTCAGAGAAGGATAGTGGATAGTTGCTGTTTTCAGCGAGAGTGGGATTCGAAAGATTATCCCGTGCTGACACTGCAGGAAGGACGACCCTTGTAAATAGCGCTTGTGAGATAGATCCCCACCAACCATTGACTGCACAGGACTTTTAAGGTTAAACTCAAACCCCTGTGGGGTGCATGCGCAGAGAGACATCTACCGAAGTTTTTTCAACGGTAGGGGTATCAACCTTATTTTGACAGCGCTCATCCTGGCCCCTATCAGGTAATTCCTTGCACAGTGCTGATCTCTGCCTCCAGGGCCAGTGCGCTCTTAAGTGGTAAGTGCAGCATCTTAATCAGCTTGGTGCCTGCACGCGGTCTAGGTCCAGGAGATATACTAACGTCGGATCCACTTGGCTTAAATCGCAAACGTTGCTAGACACTGCACACTAGGGGAGCACTGATGCTGATCCCAACAGTCAATCAGATATTAAGTCTCCTGTCCGAATACTGTTGTGATGATAAATAGGAATGGAGCCACTAAAGCGTTATCAGCGCAGTGTCTTCGCCTGCATCCTCACGACTACCAAGCACAGTAAGGAAAGTGCACCGGGCGAAGTAGACCGTCAATGGGCTTCTCCGCGCACGCAAGGTGCGCTGAAAGGCCTTCAACATCATGGTAGGGCATGCCACACGGCAACTCACAATGGTGTCGAAGCGTTCAACAGGCCTGTCCAATAAATTTTGGCCTTTCTCCATGATCTTCCACTGATCCGTCTTGTCCGTGACCTTTTCTGCACCGGGCGCAAAATGTGAAAGGACCTCTTCGTCACCCTTCCGGGGAGAAAAGGTCATCCTGTGACCAAGGCGACGAAGTAGCTCCACCACAGATCTGGCCCTGAATGCGCAATAATCTTTGATGGAGTCTTCTAAAAATTTTGATCCACAAATCAATGAGGCACCGTCGCACAGCCAATTGATATAGCGTAAAAGGGGAAAATTGAGATTCGTATTCGTAATTTTCGTAGGCCAACGTAACAAGGCCAACATAGCGATGTTTCGTTTCGTTATAATGATCTGTGGACTTGGCGCACCGCAGTCACAGACATTCGATGGATTTTACATGTCTTTTCGATATCATATTATGGTCAAAATCTTTTTTTTTCTGTGAGATCAAACAAAACATTCGAACTTTAATTTTCCCCTAGCAACCACTAAACCTAAAACGCGAGGTCGTGTCACGACCGAGTGTATTTTAAGCCTGCGCGTCACGCGGGGTAAAAAAATATTTGGACACTCTAAGTTCTGGGCGTGCCAACACTATAAGTTTGCTCGATAGAATAGGCAACTTCTTAAACACTACCCTCTAAAGAAACTCCTTTAAATATTCAAGAGTTATGGAGTGCTTTATTAATTATACAGCATTCAACTTACAGCGATTTTCTAGGTGAGGAGTGAGTTTGTTGTGGTGTATAATACCTTAAAGTGTCCAAATATTTTTTTACCCCGCGTGCGCGTCTTCCGTGGCGTGTCATTCTACTTCAAATACAGCTGCGACAATTGTCATCGTAAACATATTTTACAATTGGAAGCCTTGCATGGCGAAGAAAAGTGCATAAACTCATTTGCAGTCGAACAGACAGAAGCTGACTTTGGCCAGAGAACAATGGCCGAAAGGCTTCGGCGAACAAGAGAAAGAGACAGACTGAAGCCACTTCGTATTCTCCTCCATCTACTGGTTCACTCGTGGATGAACTTACCGCTCTAAATCTCGAGGTATCAGTATCGCTACTTTTACTGTTGCCGTTTGAACTCCGGGAAAAAATATACGCATATCTCTTGGACACCAAGTATGCCAGCTCTTCTCGCTCATCCGAATACCATGGCTTTGTGAGGCTGCAAGCGACTTCGCCTCCTTTCCAGATTTGCACTGAAATCCTTTGTGTGAACAAGCAAATGCACAGCGAATGTCTCAACACCCTGTACTCTTCCAACATGTTTGTCCGCTTGAGCATGTACAACGATAACATCGAATGGACACAGTCACTGCTCCAGCAATCGGATGTAGGATTCGTATGTAGTAACCCAGATTTGGTTGAGAGAATCAAAGGTCATGCTCTTGATGTCAGGCTTATTCAGGAGAAAAGTAAAATACTGCGGGGTCAAGTTGTTTTTCCAGCAATCTTTCTCTCTCGCTTTGTGAAGTTTTTGAAGACTATTTGTGATGCTGTACCAAAATGGGGCAAAGACCATGCTATTCACTTGTATCTACGTCAGAGATACCCGACTGGTCCTATGACCGCCGAAGGTCTGCTGCTTGAACCTTGGCGGAAGCTGCACGGATTACAGAACGTGGTGGTTGGGACCACCCTTGTCGCCACCGAATATGCAAATGATTTGAAGACTGCGATGATGGAGACATTCAATCCTGAAAGATGGCTGGAGTCCGTCGTCAAAATGAAGGATGCCGGAGTCCAGGAATTCTCAATTGGAAATTACGAAGGCGCCATTGAAACATGTACGTATATCCTACTTTTTGCAAGTCATAGCATTCCATGGTATCGGCATATCTCATGACAGGGTTGCTAATGTTCATAACATCAATTGCAGTCGCCAGTATCGGCCCATTGCTCGAACAGGTCCTTCAGAGTAGCCACGGTGGGACTCTTGTCTCCCAGTCTCAACAATTCAGTCAAGCCATCAACAAATTGCGATACCAATCCGAGCTCAACCTAGCGAAGTGTTACGTGATCCGACCAAAGATGCCCTGGGAGGAAGCCTTCGGAATCAAGTCGCAGTGGAAGGAGGTCTTCCTCGCAGCCTTTCGAGCCGTCACTCTCGCCGAGCACTCCCAAGCCCATATGTTGTGGGCCAAATGTGCGCCATCGATTCCTGCCAACGATCCAAATGGTTACACCGTCGAAGAACGAAACGACGCAAGACTCTGTCGCGCAGCTGTATTGACCGAGATTGGGTACGTACTAGGCTATCCGCCTTTCCTATACCTCACATGGTCAAATTTCTAGCTTTGTATGCATCCGCTGACCCTCCCGAATAGCGAACACAACATGGCTATTCTTGACCTGCAGGCGGCGTTGGAAGATGCTCCGGGAGATATTAAGATACAAAGTGCCATGGACAAGGCAGTGAAGAAGTTTGATTCGCGTCAGCGCATGGGTGCTGCATTACGAGCCTTGGGCGTGCCCGGTTTCTAGCACACAATCATTGACTTAAGCTTTACGAGGAGCACTTCAGCCCCAGCCAGCTTTATCTCCACCTGAGACCAAAGTCGTGCCTATCGATTGCTAATGTGAACTACGTGAGAAGAGCGGAAGGATTCAATCCCGGGTACATTGAGTATCTCTTCTGATCGGAGAGGTAACCGAGGCTGAGCAACGTTCTTAATAGGACTTGACGCGTGATACGGTATCGTACGCTCTCCAGAAAATTACCCAGTAGGTAGAATAGCAGATCATTCAATCTCTCTTCAAAGAAGCCGCTTTGAGAATTAACATCGACCCCCTTCTTGAGCATCTGTACCACCTGCTTCACCGTCATCACCCTCGCCTTGCTCCGTAATATTCGCCACTGCTGCACCACTCGCAAAGTCCGAAAGTGAGATCGTTGCTCGCCGTTTCCTCTTCTGCAATTCCAATTCTCCGAAAGAATGTCCGCCCGGCCACTAGTATATGCTGAAGCTTTTGCGCCGGTGGTAGATAGGACTAGGTCGTCGAAATGCGGGATCTGTACCAATGTTGCGAAGAACACGTCGCCGAGGGACTATAGTAGGATTTCTTGAATGATCACGCGGAAAACCTCGCAGCAGGAAACAAGATCGGGAGAGGAGGATCAGAAGTTGACAATAGGCAACTCGAATCTCGGAGGAATCAAGATGCTAAATAAAGATTAGAGATTTTTTTGAAATTGAGAAACCCGAAAATATTGCGTGGTACTCAGTCTGCCTTAGATAGACCTAGTCTCGATACAATCCTCTATTTAACGACTCCAACAGCGATTTGTGATATCTAGCAGAAAATTCGTCTTCGCTGTATCCCGGTGCCTTTCGTAAGTGGTTTCCTTAGCCGGGAGATTGATCCTGGAAATCTTGGCCATAGGAAGTCTGCGAGTAATACGATGCGGTAGAGGAACGTTCTTTGAAAACTAGTCCGTATTGATCTTGTAGCTTCGTGACCTTCCTCTTCCTTCATTAGTGGGTCCTCGGTGAAGCGATTACTGAAATCCAATATCGTTTTTATCTTTGAAGTTCGTGCACTATCACAATACCTAGTGAGAGGATAGCTTCGAAAGTATCATATCGGCTGCTGAGTTATGGGTCCGAATTTTATGATTATATTTTCGGAAAAATCACACTAATATCAATTTTAAAAGAGACTCGGTAGCACCCGATGGAATAAAGCCTAGAGTGAGGGGGGTTACTAAAAAAAGTCGATTTTGCCGCCAGCTTTTTTGCAGGTAGGCGTAGCATTGAGGCTGAAAATGCCTCAAATCCTGCGCACCCAAGTATCGAAGACCAACCACTATGAAAAAACCCCGGCTAGGTAGGGGCAGATCTTACTGTTTCCCGAACATCTGTACGCGAGGAGCTGCAGGCGCAGGGCTTGGCGGGGAGATCAAAGAAAAAACAGAGGACTTCGTTTTCGGATTTATGCTAAACGACCTGGCCGCAGCTCCCTCCTGTAGGATTCTTCGTGTCCGCGGGATCATTCAGGTTTTGACATGAGCCTCATACTATAGCGGCAATACGAATAATTTCAGCCTTTCAAGGAAGGAAGGGAAGGTCAAATTGAGTCAACTGTAGTCCCCTACAATGGTGATGTATTATAGTAGCACCTCCGTGCGTTTATAGGTAGCTTTACATTTGAGTATACTTGGCTTCACGACGACCCAGTGTGAGCTGCTGCGTTACTCTGTATAATACATATCTACACTACAGGCGCTTCGCGGGCCATCCACCCTGCAGTTCAGTCATCTCGGATCGATAAGAGCAAGGTTGAGCTCCACGCCCACCCTCTAGTTTTGTGAAGATAGGCTGGTCTAGGTCGTCCAGTACCATGTAGCCTTGCGAACCCATTGCTTTTCTATTCAAAACGGGGCAATTTCCAATCCCTTCTTTCTGTTTTGTTGTCTGATCGCATCAACCTGAGGAAGGAGCAAGACCCCTTCAATATAGGACAGGGATTTTACGCCAATCGAAAATATGAACAGTCCAAAGAACATAGCAGTAACATCTTAGGATATTCTGCTCGACGGTAATGATCACTCAGAGCAGAGTTCGCATGCCCGATCGACAGCTGCGGTATACCTCCTGCTCCCAGCTTGTTTAAATGCAAAGATGCGCTTGCGACTGGCGGTTGTGCACTGGCTCTTGCTATTGCATTGCTTGTCGTCATCGAGCCAAAGATCGCTTTTCATTTGGGCCAGACTAAGCAATTCGTCTGGATTGGCTTGTGTTTGACAGCGAGGGCTGGTGTGTTCAGCGACCACTCCGAAGACTATTTCTGATAGCCTCCACCAGTTCGAGAACGTCGACTCTTCAGTCAATTGATACAATCTTACGGTCTGATCCGTTCACTGATCAAGCAAATTGACGCGTTCGCTCCGTCATCACTCTTATACTCGCTATCGGTGCAGCTTTGAGCATCGTATACAAAGCTTTTGGAGGTGGAGAGTCTACAGAAAGCCGCTCAAGGGTCTCGGCGCCTTTTGGTATGACAGGGCCGCCTGGGACTTAAAATACTGGCTATGGAATTTCTTAGTTTGTCGATGCGACCCTTCCGTGGTTTCAAGATCCTGGCTTCGATCGTGTATTCGGCTTCGACATGCACGTTATCTCAGAAAACCGTTCCGCTTTACTTGACGGGCCCATGCCAGATTACATCCGCAATATCCAAACTTCCATAGTCGTCAGTCAGTCAACTGTGATTACCGCGACCGTTCCTGCCATCGTCTGTGAGTTAAGTCCCGGGCTCGACCACACGGTGGAATACTACCAGGACCTGAAAAGTATCTTCCCTGAAAACACATCCTTGCCTGCTTTTACAAAAATATAGGTTAAGACCAATAGACAACACGTGGCGATATTGCTGCCAGTAGAGTAGGACAAATCGAACATTATCGTGGGGAATTGGAATGAAGATCATAATAAAATATTTGGCACTCATCTGCGGCAATACATGTTATCAATGCCAAGCTATCGAGCCTCCTAGAAAGTGACGAGGGACTTGGTCAAGCTGGACACCGCCGAACCAACAAATAAGCCTCTAGATGACTGTTATTTGATCACTAGCAATTGGCTTGCTCTGGCCGATCTCTACACGAGGATGTTCGTGGAGTAAGACTGGCGCTACAAGCACGCATACGAGAAGGCATCCCTTAGCAAGAAAATCAAGAGTGATTCGACCTTGCTGGCCTGCATGCTCTGGTCTCGCATCGTCGCCACAGTTCCATATACTTCCATCTCGTTGACCAGTAGCCCTAGTTATTCCCGGAATGGATTGCCGGACCTTTAATATAATATTAACATTACTGAGGAGATCACTGCCATGACTATCCAGCCTGGTTAACCCTATGGTATCCTGATTGTGCTCCTCGTGTATCCCATTATTCTAGTTAATTCATTATAGCTCAGGGTTATGGTCTGGCTGCTTTGTCCTGTGGGCGATGGCTTCAGTCTCATCTCCTTATTAGCTAGCGTGAAGAAACGCAGTCTTGGACTCCTGCACGGTCCCGGTTTCTCTAGCAGGCTAAATCGTCCTATTTACGTTAGCGTCGGGTTGGATGCAGGCGTCTCTTCCAAAGATAAAGCAGTCGATGGAGCTATACGCTCAGAGCTTGGGTTGCGGACAATGAGAGGGGTCAAATGGAGGAAAAGGGTCAAATACGGATGATGTATTGGGTTTGGTTATTCAAAAGCACCAATCTCAGGCCAGGTATTGAATAAGCTTCTAATGCAGGGATCTGCAGACCAGTGCTTGCTCTCAAAATATCTCAAGAGGAAAGAATTTTCTTCATTATTTTTATAAGTTTCGTCAAGACGCCTCCGGGTATGCTAACTTAGGTCTATTAAGGGAGATCGACCGGCATGGTATCTTTGATTGTCTACGAAAAGCTATTTCCTCTCGCGGCTTAGAAAGGAATTCTTGACTCGTTCACCGCTATAGTTCGCGGTGACAAATGCAGCCGGCGTTGTCCTTGTCCTATTAATATCAATGCCTAGGACAAATAATACAGCAGTCTTGATCTCCATGGTTGGTGGGGTAATGGTTGGTACGATCTCATTCCTCGAAAGCGGCCACACTCTCAGCTTTCACAATGGATTAAAGCTATTATTAATAAAGTCCCCTACAAGTCTGAATTGAATTTGTGAAAGTTCTTATTGAACAGTCTGAAGTCGCTTTTGAAGGGAACCTTTGGTATCGTTTCCCCCTGCGATTGAAGAGCGCCTTCCTCGCAGTTTTTCGTGCCCTGAATCTTGCCGAGGACTCTTAGGTAGATAATCTGTGGGCCTGGTGTGAACTACTGATTTCTGCCAACGACTCATCTGTCTGAAATATGGGATGGCTAAATGGCGTAAGAATCCTTAACACCGAAATACAAAGTGCTATAGGCGGGGCAGTAAAGCACTTTGACTTAAGACAGCAAGTGCGTTCTGCATCACGAGCGCTGGGGGTATCCGGTTTCTGACACGAATTCAGTACATTCTCGAGCTTAGATGCGAGTACCGTTCGGCAGATCTAGTGAATTACCATTCACCTATACTTCTGGGTCCGATACAACAAATGTAATCAAGACAAACATTTGTTATGTTCCACGCCTAGGTGTCAATATTATTATGAAGCTTGAATTCATGCATTTGTAGATAGTTTATTTTCATGTTATATGGAATTACAGGCGCCAAGCACGCTTACTAAGCACTAACCTAATCAGCTAATCAGCTCCTCCACACCAAGTGCTAGGCGATTTGACTTTTCTCCATAGATTTTTCTTAGCAATTAATTCACTGTTGCACACACGCATTCATTTGACACTAGGGTAAGATGGAGCCGAAAAGTTACCAGGATACATGTTGCTGACTTGCGAAGGTAACCGGACACGGAAGGTCCAAGCTGGAATAAGCTGACACGATATTTCTGTAAAGGGAAAGCATCTCACCAGAGCATACTGCGAGTCAGACTCTTTTAAGCAAGCCAAATTCCTGGTTTATAATCTGTGGGAGAACCTCCGATGTGGTTTAGGATGGGGTACAGTGGCGGTGTTGATTATACAGCGCTTATTGATCGCTCTGCATCTGACCCATTGAACTGTAAGCTACATCTTCATCCTTATATGGCGCGATCACTGGATATAAATATACATGTGTTCAACCAAATTTTTCTTGAGAACGCTTTTTTATAGTCCGAGAATCGATCATAGAACAAGCCAGCAAATATGCGTTACACGCACTTTTTCATTCTAGCCCTCTCCGCGAGCAGCATTGCAACTCCTGTTCTTCAGACAGCAAATAGAGAAGCATCTCGACCACCGCTCGCTCGCAAAGACGTTGTCTTGCAAAACAGAGAAACTGGCCTGACGACAATCGGAGAAACCGCTGTAGGAGCTTATGACCATGAGCTCCACAAGAGGTGGCTCGCTCTTTTTATCACCGCTGTCTCCGTCTTCAATTCAATTCCAAGGGGCTGGCAACTATTCATGGGTCTCTACTCTCTTGGAAGTTCCGTATATTCTATCTACAATGATTGTCATGCGCCGGAGGGAAAGAAGGGTGTATTCGACTGTTTCAAGAGCTGCGCCGATCTAGTTTTGGCTGCATTCATTGGAGCTTACAAGATCAAGAGTGGGTACGTCAAATCCTCTCATCTAAATGTCTGGATGGTGGTTACATATTGCGCAGCTGATATGAAGTCTCCATTGCAGAATCAGCCGCGACTCTCAGGGTTTTCATAGTCTTGCCGTCTACGAACATCCGCAATTTCCCTCCCTGGCCATGCACGCCCATATCTCCCCAACTAACGGTTCCCTCGCTCAAAGCTCAATTCGTAGCGAGAATAACGGCACATGGCAACGGCACGCCACCGTCTACGCTGGCGATGTCGCAACTCACCACTTGCTCTACCGCCAAGCCCTCGAGTCGGACCTAAGTTTCGAGAACGATGGATCATATCATCATTACCGCCTTCAACCGACAGAAGAAATGATGCATATCCTTAAATCAGATCTGAGCAAGAGCTTGTCGGAGCGAGAGGAGAACAATGTCCAAGGACTCGTTACTGATTATATCTGGAAAAACAAGTACGTTTCGTGCATAACCATCCCTATACCTAATCACAGGCGTTTTCACAAGTCAAGCAACGAATTCGTACAAAGGCTTACATTTGTGTCTTATCTACAGTGACCAAACCGTCTGGCAAGAATTCCACGATTACTCCTACAACAGCGGCGACACTGTCGCAGGGTGGATGGAGGACCACAATTCTGAAGCCAGCTGCGCTGTCCCCATCAGATACAGTGTGGTCTCAGAAGGTTACTATGGGAAACTCTATGGTGACCAGGGCGTTATAGCTTATGGTATGTTTTCTCCTCATATGCATGCTTCTGCCTCGTGGCCTTCAGACGCTGAATATATGTACAGGGTGGAACAACAAGCCCTATGGCTTCAACGGGCGTGCTGGAACGTGGATTAACGAATGCGGAGGGACAAATGCTTATTGAAGATAGAAGAATCATTTTCGATTTGGTTTCTTCAAGCAACGCTAGCTCATGCAAGAGCTCACATTGAAACTTCCACTGCGAAGGCAGGGTTATAACATGCAAAAGTACTAATATCATCAGGAAGACAGACACAGTCGGTCTGAATCTTAGAGAGCTTTGAAATCGTGATATGAATACTGCAAGGAACGTATTAGCATGCGGCTTTAGATTTAGATATTGCTTTCGGCCCGCTGCCTATTCGTTACTCATGATATCCTCTAATCAAATCTGACAGTGTCGTGTCTTCCTTCATGTGCTCCAGATTACTCCCGATAGCCTAAAACCTTAAAAATAGGAGCGATTTTCCCCACAGCTCATGCGGGACGGTTGAGGAATACTTGGAAAAGAAGGGACGATCTCACGAACAGAAAGATTTGAAAAGAAACGCAGGGCAGCAGGAATCAAGCCGGCCGACATATGCCACCTTCTCTATTCAGCCGTCATCGTATAAACATACAATGGTACGAGCGCTCAAATACGATCAATGCGCTCTTCGTTCCAATAGCGCGACCGCTGCCTATTGTAGATGGTAATCCTACAGTATCATACTAACCGTAGCTGGGGACGAGGAGACCTTGGACCTCATAAGCGCCCATTCTGTAAAATCGATGACCTTGATAGTCTAAATCACGAGGAGACTATTTGGTTTGAACCAAAGCGTAGTAAACTACTTGTATGCAACCATAATTCTACATAAAATATACAGCTCTCGATTAGGTTATTGCTGTGACACTTTCATTTTCGTACCAAGTTTGTCTGTATAATGGCGCAGAATGGTCTGCAATAGCGCGCTTGATAACGAGAAGCAGAGATAGAATTCATTCACACCTTTCAGCCTTATCTCAAGATGGCAGAAGGCTTTTAGAAGACAAAAAAGAAAACAAAAAATGCGCGGTGTTGCGGGAATCGAACCCACAGACAAGTATGCCACCTTTACCATTCGGCCAAACGCCCGCGCTTGGGAGGATGTCAGATATTAGCATTTCAATAGTCATATTTCCACCCCCAGCGTATATTGGTATCTCCAACGGTCAATGCAGGTTGGCAGAGCTCGATTGTAAACCATGATCACAACCATGCCTTGCATGTTATCCTAGAGATGACTTTGAATCTATGCTCTGCTTAAGTCACGTCAATTGGTAATGGCGATGGACGAATTCACACCGAATGTCATCAACAAATTCAGCCATTGCACTCCGACGCCGCTCGTGTTTGAGACTCTGGTTTGGACGGATATACACAAGAGTCTCTCTTGCGCTTGCAATCCACATTCAGTGTTCAATTAGCATCGAGATGATATCTGGAATTCTGGTTTTATAATAAATCTACGTCCGCGTATGAACTGGGTTCTACGAGTCCCGAACTTCAATTATGACTTCTCCAGTCTGCATGAGCAAAGCCCTCCTCACTCCAACTTATCGTCCATGAGAAAGACGGGTAAATTGTGATTTCTCTGAACTCAATCCCTGGTAAAAATTTCTATAAGTCCGCCGTCTGACACCACAAATGATCTTCAAATTTCATCTATCTCCTATCGCCTGAATGGTTGGACAGTCATCCGCTCAGGGGCCCTCTGCTACCACACGATCAACTTGAATGGCTGTCCAAACCACACTCTGAGAAATCCTTTGGTGGGCGGTCACCGTGAGTGCTGTGGTTGTAATCGCTGTGGTCGTTTGCGCTATGGCCGTTCAACTGGTGCAGAGTATCACCGAATGATGGGCTGGAGGCATATCCGATAATGTAGCTTGCTGATCGGAGGTGTGAAAGATCGCAACGGATTCTCGCCTGAGCGGGCATCGAAGGGATGTCATAAATAGCAGTCGCGCTGTAATGCCCGACAGACTGGGTACATATCAGTAATGATCGAAAAATTGCCACAGAGAGGTTATGCTCAGATCAGCCTTTGGATGATCCACAGTAGGTCATTAGCAGCAGAGTGCCTCGCTCTAGTGAGGCATCACCCATGCCAGAGACTGACGAGCTCTGAAACGCTGCATCGTATCTGGACCCTGCACTGATTCGAATGGTGTTAGGTCCTACTAGTGTATCTAATTTCAGATCTTTGTGAACGATGCTTGTGTGTAGGGGATTGGCTGTCTATGGTGGTTCTGTGATTTGATATTCTGAAGCCAAACAGACGATGTCCCATTGTTGAATGTTCTTGTGTTGTATATATTCATATGTCTTGTGTTGTTACCGGAGATTGCAATTCCGGAGCTACTGTGACTAGTGTGATGTCGAGCGTAGATATCAACGCCTTTTCTTTCTTTCTTCTTCCTGCTTTTTCCTTCAGCGCAGACATACGCATCAAAGGTACGTTGAGCTCCATTGCCAAATCCATCACACAACATGCTAATAGTTCGTTTACCTTACAGTTATTCAAACCAGTATTATATATACCGCATTCGATATCTTCACATGTACGTAATTCTCATATTCAGTGACTTGAACGCTCGATGTTCGATCTGATAGCTTTCCACGGGCTGGCCTCCGCGTGTCAAGTTGCTCAGTTCGTGAATCGATGTATCGAAGTAGGAGACTCTTGTAGCCTGCTTTCTTCCTTGCCGTCAAGKTTGATGAGTACTTACGATGAGCTTTTTCGCTAATCCGCTTCATGTCCACAGCCCAATGTCTACTGCAGAGGAGAGAGAAGCGCTTCTACGGGCCGAGCTGGCCACAATTCTCCATCCTGACGCCTCAGACAGCAGCGTCAGCAACAGCAACGATGTGCCTGTCGTCGCGCTCGATCGACCTACCGATGTCGGCAACAACGTCACCTCGGCTGTCGGTGGCAATGTTGGTCGCTCTGCGAGGTCTATAAACGCTCCGAATGTTGGGAACGTTCAAGGACGACGTATTCCTCGTCACGAGAGACCGAGATGTCAGGCATGCGGGAATATGCAGCATGAGGGGGCTTGTTGGCCGGTCTGTACGCGCTGCCGTTACCGCCACTTGCCAGGACCCCAATGCCCCGGTTGGGTTGAGGATCAACGCCATGATGGTAGCTTTCGGGACGGTGGTGGTGATGGACGAGGCTCTGGTTCTAGGCGAGTCATCCGCGCCCAGAATATTCACATTAACATTGCACCCGGGCAGACACTTTGGGATGCAATTGCGGGTTATGAAGTAGGACCTACTGCTCGCCGCAATCGGAGACGAGGCCAGCGTGGGGGAAGACGCCGTGTCAATCAGACGACGCAGCAGAATGGTTCGGGTGGTGTCAACCAGGTCAGGAATGATGTTGAGATGGGTGATGGGCAGTGACTGCCCTCCCCTGAGTAAGTCCGAAGCTATAATAGTGACGGCCCATCGAATCTTGATGGCAATATTGAAGAGCCACCGCAGCCATCTGCTCGGATTGGCGAAGTCCCTCTAGTGAAGGGCCCGTGGCTGGATAAGCACGGTATGATTATGTCCTCTTAATACAGGCGGTCTTTTTTGTCTTGCGTTCTTGACGAGGCAGATAGGTCTTTTGTCTTCGAATGCATTTGATGAAAACTACTGTGATTTTAATATGACGTGATAGTGCTTCAAAGTTTCAAATGGTATTCATGTAATCCCGATCCTGATTCTGGAATCAAGCCTGAGAGAAATTTCACGTCCCCTTTACTGAGATGCCGGCTACTTTATGCTTTGCCCATGCGCAATCCGGATTAGGCTATACTCACTTATAGCCATGTTTCCTTTTCTACCTAACTGCTCAATTACATCTACATTGGCTACGCGGCGATCTGGAGTAGATTTATCTGGTACATAATATGCAGTGAACATGGCCATCCCGCCCCAATCTTCGACAACTCTTTTATCTATTTCCTCCTATAGCTTATAAAGCATGTTGATCAGAGGGAACCTTGCATCCGTGGAGTTTCATCATGGATTCGGGGTACGCACATTACTATGACGCCGGCCGTACAGCATTTGCGCAACGTGATAAAGCCTAGTGCGCGGTCGAAGCATTTGGAGCGCTTAGAGCGTCTTCGCGACTGGAGGTCGAGTCTCTGGACATGTCTAGTAAGCTGGGTGAGGTAGCGCCTGCCCCATTGAAGTTTTTGCACGTGTAGGTGGTTACCGAGATCGTACAACAGCAAAACAAGGGCGTTACCGCTGATAAGAAGGTGGTCTTGCTGCAGACGACGAGCCCCATGAATACAAATACCTTAAGTTTAGAAGATCAATATCCTATCAGTGACAATATCACTTCCGATGGGGAGTCAATGTTCAAAGTTGATTGGGAAAACCACTGGCCATCTTCGTGGGAGCTGCGGGACTATACACGCGGCTTTTGATTCGTACTGTGATTAAGATCCCGCAGCTGCACTTAGATTTATTGTATATAGTGCTGATCACCAATCGATATTTTTTCTCGACCATTTATACACCTAGCAACTCTTTATCATTGACAATTGCCCCATTGCCATCTGTATATAGTACACCATCTGTGCTTTCTTCCTGGAATGCTTCTCTGTTGATCTTGACAATTTCTGCAAAATCCGCCCTGGATGGTACTTGAGCACGAATCTTMCCTTTCTGCGCGGCATGTACATCTCCCAGGTTAACAGTGCCATACTATCTATCAAGATATATTCATTTCGTTATAGAGTTCCCAAGCCAAATCCCACCTACTCAAACCATCGCACGTATCCCTTCGGCCATGAGCTACTTGCTCGTGTTGGGGTCTAGTGGGACTGCCTTAGGAAGTTATCACATAACCCTCCGTTCGCGACAGTCTCGGCATTCCACATAAAGGGTAGGCCCTGCATCCGCCAATTCCAAGTCTCCGGTCCGCGTTCTGAATCTGAAACTTTGCGCGCACAGCCTTGTATACTATCGATAATCGATCAAGTAGTCCTGCGCAGGGGTTGAGATTCAATGCAGCATCGAGAGTAGAGAAACCCTAAGTATGGGTAGCAGTGATCGAAATATTGCAGTCTTGTCATACTTTGGGTAAGGATTTTAGTAGGTATTTTTGGGCGTTTCACCTCGAAGTGGTCCAAGTGGTCCTAGATTTCAGCATATAGTATCATTCTCGCTCCCTTTTTTGTATGGAGATAGGCTACTTCTGCTACAAAGAGGGGCGGACATTGGATTTCGATGCTAGCAAGTTCACGACTTCTGTGTGGCCTTTTTCTTGAGCTAAATCCACCGCAAGTCGTCCTTTTCCATCCCGCAGCATAGGATCTGCGCCCCACGCTAGTAGAAGCTCGATGGCCTCTATGCTATCACCCTCCTCCGCTAGTATTTGCAAGGGACTCTTGGAGCCCCAGAAAAGGTTGTATATACCGAGGAATTTGGGATGATTGTAGTGCATAAGCTGGTTTATATGTCGGTCGGCGCCCCTGAAAAGAAGATACTTCATCACCTCGATTTTGTCAGGTAGCTTTCGCCATGCGGCAAAATGGAGGAGGTACCCATGGTCGATCGAATCGGATGGACCTCTTCCTAGCAAAAGCTTGGCGACATTGAAGGAACCCATGAGGACAGCATCACTTAGGGGAGTTTGACCCTCTCGATAGTCCTCGTTTGGATTTGCACCGTGATCAACTAGCCAGAGAGCGAGCTCTTCATCATGGAGTGCCTTAAGTAATGGCGGGCGATGTAAGCCTGCACGATTCCCATCGATGCAGATACCCGACTTTAGGAAGAGCTCCATGAAAGGCCACAATTTCCTCTCAACCGCCGACTCGAAATCAAGGTTACTAGGCTCTACCCCTTGATCGATAAGATACGACGCCATGTCTAAACGACTGTTCTCTATGGCTATAGTCAAAGCAGAGTGCAATGACCCAGAACTAGCGTGGTCGCCATCCGGAGCTGCGTGGCGCTTTTCGAAGACTCCTTGGGCACAGCTGATGTCTCCTGTGGCAGCAGCTTCATCTAGTCGAATTGCTTCTGGATGCCGCGGTGGGCTCGGGTGTCGCCTCCGCTGCTGGTCAAGAAGCCGTGTGATTTGAGCTCTTTGCTCAGGACTGTATTCGGAGAGGCTTGGTATAGTGGTTGGGAGGTTATCGGCATGCCCAGCATTCGATCCATTCGCCTGATTTTCATCAGTATCAACCCAGACAAGCTGTGGGGACCATAGGGGCGGCCGAGCGAGTTGTGCGTCCAAATCAAAGTTCTCTGATGCAATCGCATCCCAATCTATCTCGGAAGCGAAAAGGCTTGGTTCGGAGAAACAAATCGCTTCCGTATTTGATGAATCTGCCGTTGATTGAGGGACTTTGGAGAGTAGTTCTTGGGGGCTTTAGATGATCTCGGGCCTCTCGATGACGTAGGTTACACATTGGACGAGGAGGTTCCAATGTCGCAGGGTCATCTTATCGGCGATCGCAAACAAACACACCTATATGGAACTTAGACCACAAATGGTGCATAGCAAGCACACAGCGAATGATGATCTCATCCTCGCGATGTAAAGCTATATTGGAGTCTGTATATAGCAGAATATCAGGAGGACGAGCTGTCCTAGCCAAGCTTCAACTACAGCAATTCTTTAGTTGTACACCGTAGGAGCTTAAGGGGGCAAGCAATAACACAATGAGAACATGAAAGGCGGGGAGTAAATCCAGGATGGAAGAAAAAGATCGAGAGTCTGTCGGGCACAGGTGAAAAGACCTTTGCCAGAGACAGACACTGACCGCTCTCGTTCTCCCATCGCTTGTCCCTCGAAATCCTGCTCCATAGCTTCCTCAATGCTTGATACCTCTTCTTCCGTATCCTCGGCGACGTTTCATGGCCCGTCCCACCTTGGATTGTCTCCGTTGCGCTGCGCAAAGCTCCTGTTATGTTATTCGACAGTGCCTCCTGTCCCTTTGCCAGGTCTGCCATTACTCAACCACTACGGAAGAGGACTTGCGGACCATTTAAAGATAGCGTCTCTTCAATAGCTTGGCGCAACATACGGACTGCCTAAGCTACCGCTGCCAGATTGCGGCTCCCTGCAGGCACGAGATCTCAAGGCCATTTACCTCGCGTCTTCCCCCATAGAGATACAGACTTCCGGTATGTTTCTGAGCCTTCATCTGCTACAAGGGCTGATAAACACTCCACAGGCACCGCTTGATGTCCTCTTCCCCTCCGAACCTCGCTGCCTCCCCTCTGAACCTTATCTCCGCTCCGTCCACTCCACACCTCCACCACCTCTATTCCGAGCCGCCATCATATCTCCCCCGCCCCAGACCTCTCCATCGCTCTTGACCTACCCACGATTGCCAGCCTATCGTGGTCCACTCCGAACCTCTGCTCCCTTTCGAACCTCTCCTCCCTTCCAAGCTTATCTACCCTCCCGAGCCTCTCTTCGTCCACTCCATACCTCTATTCAATCCCACCGACGCTCCCATCCGCCTTCCAGCAAGCAGAGCTTTATCCTTGGACAGTCCTTCCACTACAAAAACTGCAACGAATATCTACTGTTCCCAGACAGCTGGAACTGCATAACAAGGGGAGATACAAACCATCTCGACTATTCGTTGATACACTGCGCAAGCTCCTGATTATACGGTCTTGGGGAGAGGTCCTTAGCTGATAGCGGAAGACCAAAGCTACATCCACATTCTCTTGGTCACACGTTTGCTACTTCGCCGCGCAATCACTTGGTGTCAAGAAGAGGAGGTCCGTAGCTGATGGAGGAACACTATGGCAGCATCCACATCATTTTGCTTACACATTCGCTATCCCGCCGCGCAATCAGGCAGCCCTAAGAAGAGGAGGTCTCCAGGTCTGGGCCCACCATGGCGACATTAACACCACCGTGCCCGCACCTCTATTGCTACACCGCGCAGTCACTCGGTTACAGAAACATGGGGTTTTGGCCTTGGTTCCACAGTGACATCTACACCGCCTCAACCATCGTTGGTCCACTCCAACTAGGTTCAATCATGAGGCCCGGGAAGAGAGGAGTTCTCTGACTGATGGAGGAACGCCATAGCGACATCTACACTACAGTGCCTACACCTTCATTGAACCGTCGCGCAACCCGTGGTCCCAAGAAGAGGAAGTTACTGCTACAGGTCCGGGATGACATCTACGTCACTTGCCTGTACATTTGTTGCTCTACTGCGCAGTTACGCAATTCTAGGAAGAAGAGAATTTTGGCTCTGACGAAGGAAGACCATGCCAGCATCCACATCATCCCATATGTACATTCGTCATTTCGCTATGCAGGCTCTTGGTCACATGGCCTTGGGAAGAGGTCATTGGCTCTGAGGTCAGAACACCACGACGACATCCACCCTGCCTCACCTATTGCTTGCGCGTTGCGCCGGCTAGGCTCTTGACCACGCGGTCTAGGAAGAGGAGGTTTGTGGCTCTGGTATGGAAAAAGAGCGGTCTTTACCACCTCTCAGCCGTTGGGCCACGCAGGTTCTTGTCCGTGTGGTCCTACGTAGAGGAAGCTGGTGACTGGTATGGGAATACAATGGCGACATCTACAACGTCTTGCCTATGCTCTTGTCATTCAGTCGCCGCACAGTCGTACAGTCTTGGATAGAGGAGGTTCTTGGCTCATCCGGGAATACTATGTCAAGAGATTGGAAGCCAATTCCACCGTGTATCCGTATGCTCAGGCCAAACGAGGCTCTTTATTGTGTGCCAGGTAGGGCATGGGTCGACTATCATCGGAATGGTACACTGATGTCGGATGGGTTGGAGGCATCTGAGGCGTTTGAACATGGCTAAGGGGCAATGCAGCTACATGATTCTTTGAAGGCCAGTATACTCGTCATATCACTTCGTGCACCAGCCCAGTGCTTCGTACAGGATGGGTGATTAGCACAGTCATTTCCAATTATAGCTCAATCGTTCCTGGCGTCCATTCTCCACTGTTGTCCATCCACTACTATCCATGCTCCACTGCTGTCCACACTCCACTGCCATCGATTGTCCACTACTACCCATGCTCCATTGTTGTCCACGCTCTATTGCTGTCCTTGGTCCACTGCCGTTCATGCTCCACTGCTACAGTTAATTGTATCAGCATGTAAATATGGCTAGAATCGAGATGTTCTTTAGCAATGGATTGGTCCCCTTCCCTAAAGAACTGCTTGCTGTGCATCAATCGACTAACATGGCATGATCAAAGACACATTGAATATATATTGCTGGGTGCAAAGCTCCATATCAAACTATCGAAAGGCATTGAGTTGGCAGGAAGGTCACATTGATTGAATGGGGTGGGTTGGTCACAATCACCTGCACAGAAGGATTCAAAGCTCGAGTAAATCCTCGATTGATCAACTATGGAATATCGAGTGCGGCCAATGCTCGCAATTCAGCTTCCAGGGGGAGAGATCGTTGGACTGCAGCTTGGTTATCACCCGTCTCAACAGTCTCAAGGACGAGCTCGTCATCTCCAGCGCTTCCAGCAGCAGGTGGCTGACTGGGTGTATTCTGGAGCTGAACCCCAGGAGCAACGGGGGCTGGTGCCACCCACGGAGCTCTGCTTGGACATCTCTTTGACAGCTTGGCTTCAATGAACCGCTGGAGATGTGATATATGAACCTCAGTCATATTCGCCATGCGGAATTTCTGAAGGTATTAGTGAGACGTGGGAATGAAACAAAGGGTTACTCACAGCTGGCTTCTTTGATCCGATGATGAGGTTGATCTCCCTGGACACCAGTGGCTCATGGTCAAGCCATCCAAGCTTCTGGAAACCACGCATGATCTCCATATCCTTCTTGGTGCTATGGGAGCACTTGCGTCGGACCTTCCTGTCCTTCTTCTCCTGCCATCGCCCCATTTGCTCGTCGATCTTAGCGCTGCTTGCGTTTGGGTCCTTCGCGATCATCTGTGCCCTCTGATGTGGGCTTTGCCGAGTGACAGACTCCAAGAGATCTGACTTGAGAGGTCCACAGTATTCCAATTGAGGACAAACCATGATGCCCGAGGCCCACGCGGAGTTCTTGGAGCCGTATTTGAGGGTCTGGAAGATCGTGAAACCTCCCATGTCATGGTCGCCAAAGTAAAGGAACGGGACACCTTCGAGCTTGGTAGATTGCGACAGGAGGTGAAGGTATTCCTTCGTCGCAGAAGAGGGGAAGCCACCAGTCTAGAATCGTCAGGGCATGTCTTTGCAACTGTTGCTTACTTACCATTACGAGCAGCACGTCCTTTATTGGGAGCATGTTTGACAAGTTCTTATGCTCAACCACGACCACCGCATCGATCTTGCCACCTGCCATCTTGAGGTTGATGTCCAGCACCGGAGACGGAATGGCAAACTCTCCATTTTGGCGAGCCGCCTTCGTTCCTGGTACGAGGTCTTTCTTCACCACCCCAGTCCTCTGGCGATCGATGTATCGAAATACATCATTGACAATCACGTTGTCAACACCGATGCTATGCGGCAACCGGATGATGCCACTCTCCTGCTGCTGAATGCCAAGAGCAGTAGGATGTACCTGTAGCGTCAGCGCAATGTCATACATGATTCGCTTGACCACCTCGAGTTTGGCATGAGGATCTGCCTAGATAGTTGCATGTCAGGACTCAMGACTCCGCAGTCGAAAGCTATCAGGCTTGCTTACTTCTCGGTATTGGATGAAGCGGGTCTTGAGTGCCTGCTTGCTGACAGCCATATCATTCAGAAGGGTGGCTGTTCTCACGAAATTGGTCCAATATCCAGCCAACTTCTTCGTACCTCGCAACGACTGTGAGGTCAGCATGGCCTTTGCATGATTTGCCATTGCAACTCACGAGAATGTCGTGCCGCACGAGCATCAAGACGCCATTTGTCTTCTCAAGTGTGACTGCGTCAGCCTTGGTGGTAGACCCCAAGCGCAGATTCACCGAGGGTTTGCTGTCGATATCAGCGAACAGCCGGCGGATACTCGTGACATTCTCCATTGACTTGGGCGCATTGCGCCAATTGAGATCGATGGTACTGGATGCAGACATTGTAGACTAGTAAAAGGTCAGTTCGTGAGTTTCAACAGGTGGATTGAAGAGGGAAAGAGCTTGAACTGAATGCGCGTGGTTGAAAGCTACAAATTCGCGCCAACTCTTAGTCGACTGGTTTGGCGCGAAAAGAAAACGCGACAAGATATCGAGGTATCGACTACAGTTGAGTCGATTGTTAAAAATCTCAATGGCTTTTCCTACTTTTGAGACAACGCGATTGTCCACTCGCAACTGGCTTAGAGGGGGCTATAGCCGGGATAAGGCTGTGACTTCGGAAGTACGGCTTGAAGTGCAGCTTAAGATGCGGCTTGGTAAGTTGAAAGAAAATTCAATCTACCAGCCTATCCTATATAAGCTTATAATTAAGGGCTGAATTATAAAATTTAGGTGAGCGCCCTATAGGGCTGCCGTACGGCCGGGGGGCTAAATAATAAAAAACCGGGGGGGCTAAATAATAAAACTTCTACTAATTAGATTCGGGTCTATAATAACTCTAATTAATAGCCTCAGCGAGCGTATTAAAACGTATTCTTTCGATTTCATCTATTAGGTCTGGTTGTAGTAGATATAAGCTAGAAAAATATCGCTAGCGAATATTAATAGGGGATGCTAAACCGGCTTCTTACGCGCTAAAAGTTAGGTTTTACCTATATACCTAACCCTAATTCTTCTATAAAGAGCGTGGACCTTAATATTACTATCGGATTAAATTTAATATAACTTAGTATCACTATAAATTCCACAGCGATTCTATAAAAACTTAGTAATCAACCTTTTTATTATATACTATTTATATTATATATCTTCTATACCTTAATATATAGTAGCAGTTGTATAGTTTATAATCGTACCTATATTATTATATAAAAGTACTATTCTACTATATATTAGTAAATCGTAAAATATTTTTAACAGTCCTCCTATACTGGTAAAAACCTACTAGCTTCCGCCCGCTAAAATCAAATAAATATCTCCCGCGCACTATACTACCTACCTACTCTATCTATTTATCTAATATTACTAATAATTCGATCGGTCCTTACCTAAATTAAGCAAAGCGTATTCAACTATATAGATATAAATAGTATCACCTCCGGCCCGATAAACCTATAATTTAAACGATACACCTAATTTAAATCAGTAGAAAAAAGAGTTTAAAGAGCCTAAAGATTCCTATAAACAAATATTTAATAATATACCTGTAGAATTTTACTATATATATAACCTATTAGTTAATTTTGATAATACTAAGAATAAATAATATAGAATACAGCCATCTACCTATTATAAATACCTATCTTCTTTAGTATTTAGTAATTTAGATAAGCTATAAAATTATATACTAGATATATATAGCTATAATCCTCGGAACTACTAATTCTTCTATATTCGCCGCTAATCCGTATAGGAATAATACGCTAAAGATTATATATATATATTTCGGCGCCCTAAATTAGGCTATATAATAGTGTAGGTATACCTATTTAATATTAAGCTCTAGGCGTATATTAATACTAGCAGCGGGGCATTAATTCTCGACAGGAATCTCCTACCTTCTAGCTTAGTTAGCTATAGCGTAATATAGAAAACAAAGCTAGTAATATTATAAGGCGTGTATAGCCTATAAATTATAAATAAAATCGCGAAATTCAATATCCGGCTAGGTAGATCTAATAGTTAAAATATACTTATAGAAGCCTACCTAGTCGATAACTTCCAGGCTGGTTTTACCTTTTACAGCTTATAATATTTAATACCGCCATTTATCTAGCTACAAAATATATAATTATAAAAAAAAAAAAGATAATTTTTAGCTCTAAATCTGCTAGTAATAAAATAACACTCCCTATTATACACACCAGTATCTTTATACCTACCTCTTATAATTTATACTAAGCGCCAAAAGAAATAACAAGTACTAACAAATTCGATAGCGTTAAAGAAGTTCTACAAACCTAAAATAGCGCTAATAAATATTCAATTTTATTCCAATCAATTAGAACTAAATATTTAAAAGCGCTTAAATACAATATAACTAAATATATTTTTAAATAATATTTATTTAAATATACGAATAGCTCTACTAGTAACTCCGCTACCCCCTATTTAACCACTATATATACCCCTAACTCGCCGCTATACCCTTCTATATATTCTCCACGGCTTTATACTATATATATAAGCGCTATACTATTATAGCCCCTTTAGATTATATACTATATCGCTCCTAATATACACGCCTACCTTAATAATAATACGATAGGCTGATTAGTTAAAATAGAATAGAGAATAGGGCTGGAAAATATAATCGTATAGTATACTAAGAATACCTTAATAAAAAACGAGGTATTATTATAGTATAAAAAGAAGGACACGGCTTATATATAATATATATATAATAAGCGTCAGCCACCCCTATAATATCTCGCCGGCGCTACTAGCAGCGAGGGCGTTATATATTTTATTTCTGGTAGGTATCTATTATAATTTTTCTAAGGTTTAATATAGTAAATATAGACCTCGATATTACTACCGGATTAGGTCTAGCGTACCTTAGTATTCCTATAGATTCTATAGCGATTCTATCGAGATTTAATAATTAACTTTCTTACTATATACTATTTATACTATATATATTCTACACCTTGATACCTTCTAGTATAGATAATATTTCGATCTTTTTTTTTATACCTTTATATATTCCATCTTTTAGGATAGTCTCGCTATATTTATAATATAGATCCTATCTTTACTTATATTTCTATTCTATTAGAATAAACTAGTTTTTTACTATATCGCTTTAATAGCGAGTTATATTTTATAAAATATATAAATATACTATTTAGCCTAGCAATATAATAGGGTACCTAAAAGGGTATTATTATAAAGTTTCTAGTAAGAAAGCTTTAAAAATTAAACGCGAGGTAAAAATAATATCGGTTATTTAAGATCCTATAAATTTTAAAATAATTCGGGAGCTGGATAAGCCTATTCTAAAGCTAAAGGTATACTATAATATATAGACCTATACGGCCGAACCTATCTACTATTTTATATTACTAGCAGTAGGTACCTTAAAAAACTATTACGCCTAAGAATATCCTAAATTATAAACACGTTCTAAGTATAAGGTATAAAAGTTCTATTATAACCTTTAAACTCGGGTTAACTACTAGTAGATATTCCTATTATTACGAAGTAGTAATTTCTTCCGTATTAACCTATTAGCGTCGG
Source organism: Opeltia flavorubescens (assembly GCA_000442125.1). Classification (NCBI taxonomy): domain Eukaryota; kingdom Fungi; phylum Ascomycota; class Lecanoromycetes; order Teloschistales; family Teloschistaceae; genus Opeltia; species Opeltia flavorubescens. The sequence continues at coordinate 1,946,932 of KE546969.1, forward strand.
CTATTAATAAAACCGACGACTCTATATCTACTAATATTATAGTAGCGGCTAGGTAGCGGGTTCGAGATATATAATAAATATTAGAGCGGAGAATAAAAATAAGAATCAAAAACTGTTAAAAAGGTACCGAGTTTATACTATAATTAAAAATAATAGGGTGGCCTAAATACCTTTAAAGATTAGACCGGTAAAAATTAATAGATCTAGTTAAAACCTTAAATATAAAGGAGGAACCGCTAGTAAATATTGTATAGAATACTATAAATAAAATACTTTTATATTATTAGCAGATAGTTAAAGAGTAAACCGGGTATTTTTTATATATCGAAGTTATATATAGTAAAGCTAAGTAAATTAAATATCGTCCCCTATAGCTATATATAGACCCTAAAGTATTAAAGGACTATACCCGGCTATAGAAGTAGATCCTCGCGTTTTTTATCTATACTCGGGCTCGAAAAAATAAAGGGCCCGTTTATAAATTCCGAGAATAGGAAAAGATAAAATTTAAAACTATTATTTAAAAAGCCCGGCGGATTTATAATCGATATATTTAGCGCGAAGGTAGAAATTAATTAAATAGTAGTAGTAGCAGCAGCAGTAACCCCGCCGGCAATATTAGTAATAACAACGCTATATCGGACCAGACTAAATCGATCCGATTATAAAAGTTGCAGGCTACCTATTTACAGTTTTATCTAGTATTATTAGTACGAAAATACCGAGGCTATAAATATAAGTTGCCTATAATATACGCTATAGCGGTTCTAGCAGTTAAGCTTAAAGGATAATACAGGGTTAATTAATATCCTTCTATTATATCCCAGATTATTAAAATAGCGTGGTTTATAGTAATCCAAATAGTATATTAATATATAGACGAAGATTATAAATATATTAAAAAGGAAGAATCTAATCTATTAAATCTAATAATTAAACTAATAGATAGGGTTATAATTTAAAAGAGCTAAGAAGCGATATAATAAATCTTTAATCGCTATAGCTATAGTATAAAAATTACTAGGACTAGTACCGTACCTAATAATATCGATTAAATAAAAGATTAGATTCGATATAAAAAATTTAAGTTTAATATAGACTAGTTACGGAGTTTAATATATAGTTTAGTATTTAAAACCTATCGAGCGTTAAAAAAGGTTCTATATATATTCGAGAAAGATTTCCCTAGTATTCTATAATATTAATTACGGGACGATCCTACCTAAGAAGGCATCGGGTATAATTTCGTCTAGAATAAACGAAACCTATAACCGATAGATAATTAAACGTAGTTAATCGATCGTTTAATTATATTAAGTATTCTATAATAACGCGGTAATATTATTAATCTATATAAAAACCGAGAGTAGTACGAGTTAATCGATTAATACTATAAATTACTAGCAATATTAGTATAATAGGTATAGGGATAGAACGCCTGTAGACCCGAGTTTTTAAATATATATAAGTAGAGTTCCGGAGAAGGTTAAAGTTATAATATATTTATTAGTAGGGGGTTCGGTAGTAATATCCCGTAAAGTAGTTAAATAGAGTTAGTTATATATTATTATAAAGGATATAATATTAGTAGCGATATAAAGATTATTTATCGCTTTTTACCGTACAAGGTAGATACTTTAATAGTATAGAATATATAGTTAGTACGGCCGGTATAGAACGCTTTATAGAAGATCTATAATAAAGAATAATATTAATAACAATAAAAGTTATAGTATACCGATACCTATAAGTATAAATAGACGCCGGTATAGATAAGTTAAAAAATAAAAAAAGCTAATAAGGAGGCGTTAGAGAAAAATTTAACGTTATAATTATAGCAAGATATTAATATCGCCGTTAGCTAAAAATATCTATATAAAGGCGAAGGACGAATAAAGTATAATAAAAAAGATTAAAATAATAAGATTTAAGAAAATAAAATCGAGGATATATAAATAAAATACAGTATATATATCGCAGGCCTTATATATACGCGTGGTATCCGAGAGTAAGATAGAGTAGTAAAGAAAATACGGTAGAAATTCCGTAAAGCTAGTAAGAACTAGTATTATTTACTAGAATTCCAGATTTTTAGGGAAGGTAGGGGGAAGCGCAAACTAATAAGATGGGAAGCGGATACTAAAAGCAGACGTTGTAAATAATATCGATGATTACGAACTATTAATATAGATATAGAGTTGCGGAAAATAATATAAAATAAATAGACGGAGTTCTAAAAGTCCTAGAAGCGTATTATAGAATCCATTCTAGCCGGCTAGGAATATATATTAGCTATTATGCCCACCGGAGGGAGGAAGAATCTATTATTTATATTGCCGGCGTTTTATAATAAAGGAGGAATTAGCGTTATAAGTTAGGGTTCCGCTAGATTTTAATAGGTAGATTATTAATCGATTTATCCAGGTAGTAGTTCTATTAGTTGTATTACGGCAAGATTTATATCAATAATATTAGAAAATAGGTATTAAATATAGGGAATAGAACCGACGGAGTTTACCGGATAATACTAGGATCGTATTAATTACGCTCGAGTCCGCCTATAACGACAATTTTATCCGGTTTATTAATCGTATTCAGGAATAGAAACGACTAGACCGGATTGTTATCGATAAATATTATATAGTATTAAATAATCAACTAGATTTCCGGCCCTAATTATAGGAATTAGGAAAACTAAACCGGGCCCAAGTCCCTATTATAATATTAACCGCTACGTTGCCTCTATTAGAAGAAAGTCGATTTATAAAGCGGATATAAATTCAGTCTAATAACGTTTAAATATTCCGAGCTATAATTATATAAAAGAATATCTAATATTAAATATACCGTATTCAAACCCGGATATCGCAGGAGTAAAAAGGCGAGTTACTATAGGTAATTTAAAGAATCCGAGGGACGCTAACCGGTAATAAAAAACTAGTAATTTATAGCGGTTTAATAAAAGATTACTAGTCGTTAATAAAATCCATTAATTACAAAACGTATTTCTATAATACTAATAATAAAAAAGGAAAATTTCATCGGTTTTAATATAACCAGCAATTTAGTACTATTATTACCACGAGTACTTTTAAAACCGGAATCGATATTCCCTATATTCGATAAATTATTTATATTAATAAGCCACGGATATTATTTAATTATAGCTAGGAGAGTAGTCGCGCGGGCCGGAATAAATAAATAAGTAAGGTAATAGTAATTCAAAGCCGTATAAAGGGGTAAAATTAAAAAAAGTCCCTTATAAATATAAAAGGTCAGCTGGTAGAGCGTTATTTAGATACCCTATATAAACGGGTAGTATTAGATATATATATAGATAATAAAAAAGATCGAGAAAGATATAAAGCGGGAGAAAAATTATATAAAGAGTATAATTTAAAGGCAGTAACTGTAGATAATATTTCTACTAGCCGTTATCGATTTCCTACCCTTATAAACCTATTCCCGGGTAGATAGCTATTACCGCAAGCCCCCTAAATTATTCTTATTATAGCCGGGAGTACGATTATAGAGCGATATAAATAGAAAGTCCGCGAATCGCAGGAAAAAATTCGGGCGCTATAGAATTTATTAAATATACTTCGGGGATAATATATATATTATTTACTTATAAAAAAAGTAGATAACTTAAGATATTATATATTTTATTATACGGAAACGGAATACCAAGCAATTAAAGCGGATTACAGCCGGTAGAAAAAACAGCTATAAGGATAAAAAAAATTAACGCGGTTCGGAGGCTATTATTAATATTTTCTACTATAAGTATAATACAATCGATAGCGAGAGTTAATAAAAGTAGGTAAAGCGGGTATATATAAAATAATCCCAGAGGAAAAGAATTGCTAATACTAAAATATAGCGGTGGAAAGTTTAAAGGTATTAATTTACCTTAAAAATAAATTTCGGGAGTAGATATAAAAGCGAATACCGGCAGGAATAGTATAAAAAGATATTAATCGATATTAGGGCGAATAAGTATAATAAACCGGTATAGATATATATTAAATAATAGTAGAAATTTAAAAAGATCTATAATTAAAGGAAAATAAATAAATAAAAAAAATTTTAAAAGTTTAATAAATTGAATAATCGATAATATAATAACTTAATCGATTCAAAACTGGATTTAATAATAAAAATAGATAAAACCGGAAGGTTAAATAATTATTCGACTATTATTATAAAACGAATCGGATAAAAAAAAATATAATTATAATAATCGGAAATAATATAATTAAACTTAAAGTTGGGTAGTAGTATTAAAAAACCAATTCGAACCTTTTTTTTTTCTGCGGTCGCGGGATCCTCGGCCTATCTATTAAACTTACCTAATATCGGAATAAAAAATATTTTTAATTAAAAAAGTCTATAGAGCTATTATATATAGAACTTCTCGGAATTATACTTTTATTACTTGAAATTATTGATACTAATTATTACTGGTTTTTATTTTATCTTTTTTTATTATTAATTTCTAACGTTTAAATTATTAATAGTCCGTATAAAGTATTAATAATCGATCGATTAATTTTAGCCAGCTTTTAAAATTAAATTCGGACTTTTTATTAAATTTTTATATTTTTAAAGCCCTTTAAATCTCGGACTATTAATACAATTCGATTTTTAAAATTAAATATAAAATTTATTCTTTTTTTATTTTATTTTTTTAATATTTTTTCTTAGGGTTAGGGTTAGGGTTAGGGTTAGGGTTAGGGTTAGGGTTAGGGTTAGGGTTAGGGTTAGGGTTAGGGTTAGG
>KE546970.1:0-169601 GCA_000442125.1 Opeltia flavorubescens
AACCCTAACCCTAACCCTAACCCTAACCCTAACCCTAACCCTAACCCTAACCCTAACCCTAACCCTAACCCTAACCCTAACCCTAACCCTAACCCTAACCCATAATATCGATCGACTAATTTATATTATTTTTAATTTTTATATAGACTAATAATATTATTATATTATTATAAAATATCTAATATAATTAAACGGTCGATTAACTATATTTAATTATTTACCGATTTTAGATTTTATTTATTCTAGACGAAATTATACTCGATATCTTTTTAAATAGAATTATTTTATAATTAATATTATAATATATTAAAAAATTTCTTTTCGAATATATATAAAACTTTTTTTAATATTTAATAGATTTTAAATATTAAATTATATATTATATTCTATAATTAGTTTATATTAAATTTAAATTTTTTATATTAAATTTAATTTTTTATTTAATCGATATTTTTAAGTATAATATTAATTCTAATAATTTTTATATTATAATTATAGCGATCGAAAATTTATTATATTACTTTTTAATTTTTTTAAATTATAATTTTATTTATTAATTTAATTATTAGATTTAATAAAATAATTATTTTTTTTTAATATATTTATAATTTTTATTTATATATTAATATACTATTTAAATTATTATAAACCGGGTTATTTTAATAATCTAGAATATAATAAAAGAATATTAATTAACTTTATATTATTCTTCGGGTTTAATTATTAAAACCGTTATAATATATATTATAAGTAATTTATATTTATAATCTTAATATTTTCGTATTAATAATACTAGATAAAACTATAAATAAATAATCTATAACCTTTATAATTAAATTAATTTAATTTAGTTCGATATTATACTATTATTACTAATATTACCGGCGAGATTACTACTATTATTATTATTATTATCTAATCGATTTTTATTTTTATATTAAATATATCGATTATAAATTTATTAAACTTTTTAAATAATAGTTTTAAATTTTATTTTTTTTTATTTTTAGAATATATAAACGGGCTTTTTATTTTTTTAAACCTAAATATAAATAAAAAACGCGAGAATCTATTTCTATAACCGGATATAATTTTTTAATACTTTAAAATCTATATATAATTATAAAAAACGATATTTAATTTATTTAACTTTATTATATATAATTTTAATATATAAAAAATACCCGGTTTATTTTTTAACTATCTACTAATAATATAAAAGTATATTATTTATAGTATTCTATATAGTATCTATTAATAGTTTTTTTTTTATATTTAGAATTTTAATTAAATCTATTAATTTTTACCGATTTAATTTTTAGAGATATTTAGATTATTTTATTATTTTTAGCTATAATATAAACTCGATATTTTTTTAATAATTTTTAATTTCTATTATTATTTTTTATTTTAACGCTTATTATATATTTTTAACCCGTTATTTAACTTTTATAATACTATTAATAAATATAATTTCGTTTATTTTATTAATAACCGGAATTAATAAATTAATATAAAAGTAATTACTATTTTAAAATAATAAAAATATCTATTAATATTTAATCTAGATTTAAAGATTATAATAGGATTTTTATATTTTATATCTAGAATATAATTATAATTTAAAATATTTTTAAGCGTAATAATTTTTTAAAATATCTACTACTAATAATATAAAATAATAAATAGATTTAACCGTATAAATATATATATTATAATATATTTTTAACTTTAAAATAAATTTATCTAGTTTTTAAATTATTTTAAAATCTATAAAATTTTAAATAATTAATATTACTTTTATCTCGCGCTTAATTTTTAAAGTTTTTTTATTAAAAACTTTATAATAAAATTTTTTTAAATACCCCGCTATATTATTAAATTAAATAATATATTTATATATTTTATAAAATATAATTTACTATTAAAACGATACGGTAAAAAACTAATTTATTTTTATAAAATAGAAAAATAAATAGAAATAAAATTTAAAATATATATATAGTAAAGCTACTTTAAAAAATAGAAAATATAAAAATATAAAAAAAAATCGAAATATTATTTTTATCGGAAAAGTTATATATATAGATAAAATTTAAATTTTAATATATAAAAAAACAGTTTAATATCTTTTATTAATATTTTTTAATAATATTTTTTTAGTTTATATCTACTATAACTAGATCTAATAAATAAAATTTAAAGAGTATATTTTAATACGCTCGCCGAGTTTATTAATTAAAATTATTATTAATTTAAATCCGATCGGTAGAAGTTTTATTATTTAGCCCCCTCGATTTTTTATAATTTAGCCCCCTGGCCACCCGGTAGCCCTATAAAGCGCTTACTTAAATTTTATAATTCAGCCCTCAATTATAAATATATATAGGATAGGATGGAATACGTCTATACTATATATTTATCCTCCTGGGTGTCCGTACAATAGTCGGGAGTCTAAATCCAGTCTACTGGCGTTCTGCTATACACAATAACGTTTCCGGCGGTTAACCGATAGCGCAATACGTTCTTGCCGTAAGTGTATTTGTTATTAGGGGCATTTTGATAATTTACAGTAGAATATATACATGCTGGACCAAGTCTCCGAGGACAGACGGCGAGATTTCTGCGACAGTAGACTTTGAAAGTAAGCTTGAGAAATTGGATTTTTGGGATAAGGAAGTTAAGTGATCGATTCTCACCTCTGGGTTTTCTGTGAAAAGAAGAAGATGCGCATGTTCTTTAATCGGCCTGCACATTCAAAGGGTATCATTTTGAGCATTTTTGCGCAAGGCTTACGTGGGCTCTAGGCAGACGCCGGGCAGGGATACTGGGTGGATGCAGATCGTCCTGAGCGATATGGATAGGCATTGAAGTATAAAGTCTCAGAACACGAGCGTCGTTACGCATTATAAACCCATTGGCTAGGGCAAAGTTCCTTGTATGAAATGCAATTATACAACCTTTAGCGGTTGGCAGAATAATAGAATGACTATATGGGAGTGCTGAATATAGTCGGGCCTTGACAGCTTCAACGAAAGCGATCCATGATCATGATCTCCGCTGCTCACAAGGATACATACATTCCGAGTTTCAGTTTCATGTCCTGGCCTTTGCATGACTATCAAAGTAAACTTCTCTGACGTATGACCTGACAGACACGTGTACCAGAGCATGCAAGCACGGCGTAGCAATGATAAAATTCACAATTAATCAAGCAATATCCAGACTAAGCGATGTGTTCTACGATAATTCGGATAAAGTCATGAAGTGGGAATCCCAGCCTTCCTCGCAGCTCAGCGTGTTTCCTTGAATCGAGTGCATCCGTACATATGATCTTGGAGATACAGCTCGGAGATCCACGATTGATAGATTCCGCAATGCTTGAGACACGCTTTCTTAGGAGGGTTGGCGTATAATGACGCTCGGCCGTATAGCCCGGTACCATATCCCGAAGCTCAGACGTAGGAGATATTTTGAATAGTGCGGTCCATCGAGGAAGTTGACACCGCCAGTCAAGCTGAAGGTCCCGTGTTTGCATGGATGACTGGAAAATCGATAGGACGTACGGCGGCAGCTGTTGCTAACTAAATTGGCTCCCAGGCGCCAGACAATCTAAAATCTCGGATCTGGTGGAAGAAGGCTTTGAGAATTTGAGGTTGTTCCTTGCTTTACTATTTTGGTACATTACACTCCGACTATTTGTCGACATGTCCTGGTTAATTCGCATAACTTAGCTGTAGCTTCTGTTCGGTGGTATGTTTGGCGGTATTGCGGCCTCTGCTACGTAATGTAGGTATTTCGAAGAGCGGATGGCTACCATCAGTAATCGATGCTATCATATGTATATCAATATCCAAGTCTGATCGAAGTTCCACGAGACCACGAGCGATGATTGATGAACATGAACCGAGATTGGATCCTCCTGCCTCGGCCGACAACCCTCGAGTCTCCAAATTCTCATTGACCGCCTGGCTTTCACACGCAATGGGCATGCGAAATGGTAGTGTCGTCACCATTGGGAAAGGAGATTCAGTACTGCGAGATCTATTCGAAGAGTGAAGACAATTGATGGTTAGATCGGGCTAAGCTAGCTTTGTGTTATAGCACAGAATGAGTGCACTAAATCGCCAATCTAGAGAATGCGTTGCTTTTATTTATCGTGAGAGATAGCACTTGCAAGACGCGGGTTCTAGTAGATTCAGTATATGAATACACGAAGAGAATCGTTGAAATACATGGCGAGGTGTACAATCTACATGGGTAGGCTATGGATGGTGAGAGAACTGCTCGCTTTGGCTCGGATCGATGCCCCATGTAGAGACACACCGTCTTTACTTTCTTGCTGTAAACAAGAAAACTTTCATATCAAAATCCCGTGCGCTTCCATACTTCTCCCTCAAGATTCTCTCGAATACGGGTCTCATTACGTGTTCCATGCCTTTGTCCCACCAAGGCTGATAGCCACGCATGAATTCCGGGTTCTTCGACTCCAAATACCAATGGGAGAATTCCTCAAGACTCACAAAGTCCCAACGTGGCCGGATGACCTTCAAGTGGACATCCTTGAATCCGACCGCCTGGATGTATTGTCGCAGACAATTTTCGTCTTGCCAGTCTGGCGTCCAGGTGTGCGGATACTGATAGGTGGACCCGGGCTCAAAATAGCGAACGGTGTCCTCCCATGGCGCGTCGAAGCAGAGCTCGCCCCACATCCCAAGTCCAAGAGTGCCTCCAGGTTTAGTAACACGGTACATTTCGCTCAGTGCTCGGAGCGGTTCAGCAGCGAATTGAATCATAAATGTGCTCAAGGAGTGAGTAAAGGTATCGTTCGCGATTGAATGGAGGTTAGTAGCATCCAGTTCCTGGCATTCAACGTGGGGAAGTTGCTTCCTTTCAACTTCCTTGAGCATGCCTGGGGAGAGATCGGCGACAACGATAGGGATATCCGCAAATCGGGCTCGCAGAGCAGCAGTGACGACGCCGCTTCCAGCACCATTATCGAAGGCAATAGCGTCTCGATGAGAAAGTGGAGAGACTTCATCAACCATGGAGATGAGCTGTTCCGCAGAAGGCCGTGTGACGTAAGTTGTTCTCGCGGCGTAAGCCGCGGAAGCAGTACCCCATTGATCAGGCTGGGTCATATTGGACTCTTCTGTCTGGCCGTTGTTCCACAATCCTGTACGATTATCTACCTGAGGATTGGTGGAAAGCATTCGTATTCTCGAACGATTGCATTGTGATGTAAAAGATGGATGGATTGATTCATTATTTGGTGCGCGAGGAAGTCTCGTCAGAGTCCGCATGACATCGCGCAGTGCATACCGAACAAGCATTGTATTTTCAAGGCGAATGTTGGGTGCCACAAGTTGAACATCTGGACGATTTTGACGGAAAGTAGGCGATAAGACAGATCGTCTGTTGAGCATGGGGAGGGGACTATGACCCAATCGCTTGATTGCTGGCTGGTAGGGTCTCGCTGTGCAAGTCCCTCGTTGCGTTGTTGCAGATTTCTGCAGTCATTCATGCAGGCTGCACCAGTGACGAACGGCTGCCCATGCCGCCTCAAATGGGTCGACTGCCGGATACTCCCTAGCCTACCTGCGGCCCGAGGGTTGGGCATCTTTAATTGCCGAGCGATCTGACAAGGGCCTGTTCCGTCGCAGCAATTACCATTCTTATACCTGTGCCGGTCGATCAGTCAGATTGAAGGATTGGGATAGCAAGTATCTGCGTTTGGCACGGTATGTGCAGCTGCATAATCAGCTATGATCGTCTGCCTTGCTTCCTGCGGGGTCGCTCCATCCATCTCATATTTTGTACGATGGATGAGATCATTGACCGAGTGCGACTTGTCGAAACCACCACCACAGCGTTTATTGAGATTAGCTATAGTGTTCTGCTTCATTTTCGCCTGAAAAAGGGTTTCTACCCTATACTAATATCGTTGCGCAAAATTCCCAGGGTGTGGAGAGAAAGAATTTTCACATCCCCTGCCTAGCATACAAGCTTACATTTGACCCACCACCTACCAAGCAACTTCGCCACAGGGATCAGGATGTACTGTATATGAAACAACAGCTACTGATATGCACAGCATATGAGATGTGATCTACATCCGATCAACGCTTTTGATTGGCAAGCTTGATGTAAAGATAGGACTTTCTTCGATTGGAAGGACCTTGCTGTTACCCCTCAAGATCTTTCCTGGTGTGGCTCCCATGAAAAGTTACTAGGATGTGGTCATGGTGCCTTTTCTGGTCATTCCTATGGAGTGGCGTCAGCAATACCGGTCCATCTCTTCAGGTTTGGTAGTGGCCACCTTGACATTGTTTGTAGGGAAACGCAGCTTCCTTCATAACACCAGTCGAGGATCTCCCGTCCCTTTATCATCGAATAGCCTGCAATTTCGCCTGTGATGGCGTCCGCACGTCCAACTCCTGCCCTACCTCCGCCGCCTGGACGACTTTCAAATTTTGAAAACCCAGAGTCGCTTCTCAAATGGGACATTCTTTGTGTCACGATCTGTCTCTCAATTGCGACTGTGGTTTTCGTCCTACGGACCTGGGTTCGCGCTGTGGTCTCGAAGCAATGGATCCTTGAAGACTGTACGTTTCTCCTAACAAGAACACTGTTATCAAAGCCCTAACAGACATAGATATGTGCTGCATTTCCTACGTGGGTCGTGTCCTCTCTAACCAGATCAATGATCCTCATCAGGTTTTAGATGGGGCTTGTGATATACTGTGCGTTGATGACAGCTACACATAAGAGACATGGAGGCGTTCACGGTTGGGATTTGACAAAGCCACAGGCGAACGAGGCCATCTATGTGAGTCGTTTGGCCATGGCACACATGGTACACCAGTTGAAGATTGTGTCTATAGTGGTTCAATGCGACGTCCATCGAATACGCTCCTGTAATCCTCTGCACAAAGCTTACAGTTCTGCTTCTTTATCGTCGCGTCTTTTTACCGCATCGTGGTAGTGTATTCGACAACGTCCTCCGAGCCTTCATGGTAATCTGTTCTGTATATTATCTTACCACTATAATTGTCAAGATCTGGGAGTGTACGCCAAGKGCCAAGATATGGAATCAATCGATCGAAGGCACTTGCATCAACGTCGCGGCTCTACTTGATACCGATGGAGTTTTCAACACCCTTAGCGATTTTATTATACTGCTGGTTCCGGTCAAAGCTTTGTGGAAGCTTCAAATGAAAACTGCACGGAAAATCCAGGTTGTTCTGCTTTTCACAGTTGGGCTTATGTTGGTCACCCTAGCCATATCATGTATTTCATCTTGGCTGACCATTACAAGTGCACCAATATTCAGTATCGTTGGCTGGGTCGTTCGACAGCGTAACGCGACTAGTCTTGATATCACTTACAATGATCCAAAGATTCTTCTCTGGGCGTAAGTTCGTCGCAGCTACAACATATTACTTCTGAAGACTGACAATCGCCAGCGCGGCCGAGCTTTCCTCTGGCTTGATTTGTGTTTGCCTACCCACCATCCCCGCACTTCTGCGTCGTCGACAGAAAACCACAAAGGGCAGTCGTTTTGAGAGTATTTTTCAATCACGCTACTTACGGAACCTCGCACGCAGGCAGCCCACCTCCAGTACCCTTGGAGACCAGAGGCCTCTCAACAAAGCATCCCTGGAGCTGACTGAAAGGTATCTTCATGGTGGTGTAGACGCGATGCCAGCAGCTGTCATTACTGATATCGAAGGAGGCCAAGCTCAATCTATCTCGGAGCTTAACCCTCTGGACCTAACAGGAGGTGAGCGCGTGTTGGTTCAAGGGTCTGCGATCATGAAGACTGTGAAACTTGAGCAATCCAGCCGACCAGGAGAACAACGTGTCGGAGGCTGATATACTCGTCGGAATGGGTTGGGGAATCCCATACCCAACCCGTACCCAACCCGGCGTGGGTGGGGTTCGGGTTGGGCTTTTAACGATTTTAGAAAACCCGTCTGGGTTGGGTTTTTAGCGGGTTGGGTTGGATTGGGAGCATTGGCAGAATTTTTCTGTCAATCCTAACGATCCAAAGATCCAGGGATCTCATTGTGTATATAGATCTCGAACTCGACAAGGTTCACTCTACACCGAGTCATCGCTCTGAGTGTATGATTGAGATAAGGACTAGATTTAATTCTACCATAATCTCCTCGCCAATGACCAAAACGATCATTTGGCTACAAGCTAGTCAATGTCGCATGGACTAGCCTCAAAGAAATCATCTCACTGTTCATCTTAATTATCCTCAAAAGGCTTTGGACGCGCGGTATAAGACCAGGAGAAGCACTCGTCTTCACAGTTCTCCTTTTTAGTGGCCCTTAAACGGTCCCCGACCCACAACTCTTCCAAGGTGGGTACTGATCCAAAGACCCTCTGAGCCACCTTATCTGCCGCCTGCCGTTCTTCTTCGTCCATCTTTCGGGCGAGCTGTTCACCACCTGGACCCATGTAGGCATTCCCACACCACGGAGGATCGAACCCAACGTCCAGCCTACTAGCGTCTGCAAGAACAAGGGTTTTCAGATTTTTGAAGCAGTCAAGTGCTGGGAGTAGTATCTCAATACCGCCGTCGGAGAATCCGCCTGGGAATGCTAAGCTCTGGATCGATGGCATTGTTTCACAGACAGTCTCTAGCAGCTCATTCGTCAGCCATCCAACTAGTTCGAAATGCTGAAGACTAGTTGCTTTCGCTGCGGAGTTGATCAGTTGAAGTCCGTCGTCAACACCGCCATTTGATCTTCGCCAACTATCGGTGTTCTTAGAGACACTAGTAACGTTGGGGCACATTGCTATCATCCACTCCATGCGCGGACCAAGCACGAGGGTACGGACATTTGGGAAGGTAGCATTCGCTGCCTCGAAAGCTTTCTTGAAAATTTCAACATGGTATTGAGGCATTGTTAGGGCGAGCTCCTCCAGACTTGCCAAGCCTGACAAAACCTCCAGTAAAATTGGGGCTAGCCGTTCTGGAGGCTTCGATCTTTCCTTAAAGGTGAATAGATTTTCGCGGTAATCGGGACCTACGTAAAGATCGATCTCGAAGCTCCTTGTGTATCTATTGACCGCGTCACACATCGCTACTAAATCCAAAGCGCGAAGTGCTTTGACATAGTCCCACTCTCTGCCGATGCGTATACTTCGAAATAGATCTGGTACGGCGGTGTAGCGCATGTCACGATCTGACAATGAAGCGAACAGCGACAGTGGATATGTGGTTTTGTAGGTGGACGATTGGTCGACAAGGTGGTTTTCACTGGCCATTGACGTGCTGGATAACTCCTTCGCCGCAGCGCATATCTCGTAGAGAACTTCATCAGCGCTACCGTCGAAGGAGGAGCTGATCAGAAGCGTCTCGGCCAGGGAAGCGGGAGTGTCTCTTGTGTAGAGACTGAAAGTAGCTGGAAGCAGCGGCATGACCAATAGGAAGAGCCTGGAAAGCGTCGCATACCATATCGGCCCGTACATGATGAGAGGCAAGAAGTCAGATAGAGAATAGCGCCAAAATGGGAGCCCCGCGAGCGGGTTGTTTCCGGGCAGTATTTATTGATGCTGATCCTGCTGGTTACCAGGAGAGCCTTGGGAGTCTTGTCAAGAGGGACCTGATCCTCAGAACAGCATATACTGAAGATTCGACTTTTGGAGTTCAAGCTTCGACGAATCTATATAGTGCTTTCCCCGCTTCTCTTACCAAGACCTTACCTGGAGCGAAATAGGGCTTTGACGATTGCGGATCTCTCAGTCAAGCCTTCACCTTTTGATTGAGGTGCTACGAACAATAAAGATGTAGAAGCTATACAAATTATAAGAGACGCAACTGAGATTCATAATGTACTCCGGTGTCATGCTGAAGGATGAAGGATCGACAAGCGAAGGATTCAGGCTGTAAGGCTTAGCATGAAGCCACGTATGCTCTTTCTCTTCGTCTCCAGCTCCTTGATATTCCCGTGTGCATAGGCATAAACCCGATCAGGGTGGAATTCTACTACACGCTATATATTACGTCCCCGAATATTGGGTGTAAAGACGGCTGATTTGAAAGTATAAAAGAGGATACAGATCTTGGCGTCACGTGATCTCAAGTGGAGTCGTTTTCCTTACAGTACGCCCCAGTCTCTTTTTTGCCCCGCCGAGGGAATTCTTCTCTAAGGACTCGAGATGCTGAAGCATAGGGTACTGCATCGAAGGTTTACATCAAGCGCTGATATTTTATAGTCTTTGCTATCGTTGCAGTGAAAGTACTAGAGAGGAAGTGTAAGATTCGAATTGGCCCAGACTTGTACCCTTCTCGGTGACAAGGCTTTGGGGTCCATAGATCGATGTCGATAAGAACACTCTTGAGTGGATACAGCATGCAATATCCTACACGACTTATTCAACCATTCCCTTCCCATGCGGCTCTCCTAGGACGCAACACTCCCCGTCCCCTCCAACGCGCTATGTAAACACGGCACCGGCACCCCACATCCCTTCAACACACTCTTCTGCAACTGCGCCGGCGTCTCCACGGGCACATCCCCCAAAGTCCCTCCCCAATGACTAGCGCCCTGCGCCTGATAGAAAGGTGGAAAGCTATCCGGCTGCGGCTCCGGCTGGAGCATATGCAAGCCATCACCCCCATAATCGCTTTTACCGTAGCCATCGAAGCGGACCTTCCACGTTGTGGGAAAGGGTATCATCTCGTCCCACTCGGCGGAGAGATATGTATCCGTCTCGGGTTGAGGATCTCTTTATTGAAGACGTTTGCGGAGTCCTTGGCCTGTTGCTGCAGGAGGTTTTCTTGGGCTGCGTAGGCATTTTCCTCGTCTTCGGTCATATTGCTTTTCTTGGGTGCGGCTTCGAACTGTCGGAGCCTTGCCTCGGCCAGCTTGACGTCGCTAGCGATCATATCCATGCGGCCAGGAGCCATGAAGTTGGCATAGCCCTCGTATGTTTGGTCGATCTTGATCCGTTTCAAGTGGCCTTGAGAGGTATGGCCGCGGCGTAAATTCTTCATCTGCGCCATGACTTTGATCATTGCTGTCAGACCATGCAACCCGATCTCTTTGGGGTTGAAGTGGACTAGACCGCTGCTCAAGCTGGAAACGTAGTTGAGGTGGCAGTAATTTTCGGTATCGCTGAGTTGGGAATCGGTCAAAGCTCTCATCGCCTCATACTATTGAATATTGTTAGTCGACATACAGATCCCCAGCCTTGATGTTTGAAGGTCTTGGCCACTACATGCAGAGGGCAACTTACAATGTCACAAATAATTGTCTGTCCCTTCTCGAGCGTCTGATCATCGTCGTTCAGTCTGATCTTGAGACCATCCTTTACTACCTTGCGAATAAAGGGAAGTTTGACACTCTGTCGCTGCGCTTCTAGAATTATGAGCTGTATTTTTTCATCACTTTCCGCGTCATCGTTCAATGCTAGCTTCTGAATTTCGAACCAATCTGAGGACACCGGCTTGCGAGTCTTTGCGGCCTCGTTAGCTGCGTTGTAAGCTCCTTCCAGCAGGTGGTCAAGCATGGCAGTAAACTGTTACTCTATCAGCGTTGTCCATGGACATGACGGTTTAGGAAGCGTACGGCAAGGACAGAGATGTATGCAACATCCAGTGCGGTCATCAGCAGGATTGCTGCAGCCTTCCCACTGTCCTTCTCATCCTTCAAGATGCGATCCGCGACTGATCGTCCCAAGACTCTCATCGAGTCCTGTGCAGATTCATGCGAGGATGCCGTGCCTCCTGTGAATAACCCTCTTATCGCTTTGGTCACTCGCCATCTACTCGCTTCCAGTATGTTACCCTCCTCAGCAAGTTTGAGGAGGAATGCCATGGACTGCCTGAAAGCATTCCTCCGGCGCAACAATTTGGTTTCATCAGCGTTGTAAGCTAGGAAAGCTTGACAATTTGTGATGTGCTGATAGATCTCATTCTCGGAGTACTTGGCCTTTGTGTTACCAATGTTCCGGACTTGGCCTCCAAAGCCTAGGAAATCTGCGATACATCGAGTGACGACGGGAATAGCAACACTGGAGAGATCAGAATCTGCTAATGGTGTCTTGTGGAAGACTCACTCTCTCGTTACATCGACCTGGAAAACCGACTTCTCTTTGTCGTTGGACATTGTGATGACCTCCCTCTCTACAATGGCCCTCATCTGTTGTGCGAAATACAGCTTCGTACTTCTCATATGTTCCGGAGTGCAGTCATCCGAAGGGTCGGTAGCGCCTTGGGCTTTGATGGTGCGAATCGCCTCTCGGACCTTCGGTGGTAGGTTTGCGTTGTCGGCGAAAGCTGGATGAAGGATCTCGTCGGCACCCGTGGAAAGGACCGTTTTGATATCATCATACTTAGTGAGGAGCAATGGTTTATGCGGTTTCCCAGGATTGGAGGCTCCAACGTTCCACTTGTTTTTCGGGGGTTTAGTCTTCGGAGGCGTGGGCACGACCGGCTTGATTTTGAACGTAGGTTCATAACCTTGTTGCTTGGCCAACTCTGCATTGTGCTCGGACGTGTAAAAAGGATGGAAGAATCGGATGGAGTCGTAGGGGAACCATTCCGGAAACGCTCTTTGTAGTAGTCTATGAAAGACGGAGCTCTTCAAAATGTCGTTTTCTGGAGAGACTTCCTTCATGCCCCATGATGTGAGCGAATTAGTGTTCCAGTCCTATAAGGATCAGCATCTGATGCATCTTATACCATCGCAGTAGGTCCAAGCTTGGTCCAGCGAGGCATGGTATGTGGTTTGGATGCACTCACAACAGTATAGAAGCGATCTGAGCGAACAAGAGTGATAGCATCAGAGAAGATCGCGGACCACAATGCAGAATCCAGACCAGAAGGCCCGGGGTCAGCGCCCATGTCTCCCAGACTCTCGCAGAAGACACCAGGATACAGCTCAACTTTATCGGGATGATCGTAGAGGTCTCTCAAAGCATCCTGGATTTTCGGGTTCTTGCTAATCTTTTCGAAGGTCTCATGCCTGCCGAGGCCGAAGAAGTCCCTAAAGTCGTTCAAAGTCCCAATCTCCCTATACATCGCTTGTCAGCAGACTTCACCCTTATGGCTGCCTCGTCATGGCATCATCTCAAACACCTGAATGACCGAACGTAACAAGCTGATCTTGCAATTCAAAATAACAGGGTAGGTCCATACCATTTGCGTGCTTGCAGGATGCCCATGACCTCGACATTCTTCAAACATCTGGGCACGTTCCTCGGCCCAAATTGTGCTACAAAGTATCAATTTGAGATGTGGATCAAATATGGATAGGTTCTACTCACATATGGGGTCATCCATGGATTTGCATAGCTGATTTATCATCATTTTGTCGTCGAAGAGTCCGGTGATGGTGTTTCGTTTGAAGCTCTGTAATGGGTCGTCCTTTAAGCCGAATTCTTGCAACCAAGGATCTTTCTTCGACTCGGCTGCGAGTTCTCCCGCCAGCGCAGCAAATTGCATAAGTGACAATGACTTGGGGTCGGGTCCACTACTTGGTGATGGGGACGCTGTTGGGTCACTCTTGGATTTCTCCGCAGCCTTTCGGGCTATTTCCTGCATAGTCTCCTTCATGAATCTCTCGGTATACTTTTCGTCCTGTTGTGAGATGGCGCAGTGGAAGCGATACAAAAGATTAAATTCGACAGTGACCTGATTGCCCAGACCCCGCGAAACATTCTTGTGCTCCGTCATGGCGATGCGTGGGTCAAGAGTGAAGTTTGTATCATATTCGTGGAAGCCCATCAGAGCACGAAGGTAATCATGGATCGAGACGTTGACATACATCCCACACGTTATCCTGCAGGGTTACGCGTTAGCTCGTTTTCACATGCACGACAGCCGCTAACCAGCAACATACAATCTGGCGGTATTGAAGAGGTGATCGTCAAGTTTATTCCACGCAGCCTCGTGCGCTTTTTCGAACTTCTCGATCTCTTCAGCGACGCCTCTTTGATCAAGCAGACTGCGCATTTCCTTCTCCGCGATCTCATAGTCCTTGTCTTCGTCATTGAGCGGCTTCTGTCCCTGCTTTGACCATTTATCCCAGCTCTTCTCATAGTCCTCCACAGCCTTCGTGAACCCATCGCCACGTTTGTTCTCTGGTACGCAGTCTCTCGAGTCTGCGATGGCAAGCAGTCTCGTCTTCTCAAATTTGGCAGGGACTGAAAAACGACCGTTCTCGTTGATACGCCTGAGCTGTATGGCGGCATAATTGTGGTATCGGTTGTACATGACCAGCATAATACATACGCCCGGCGGTTGCCTCAACAGTCTGTCCTCGGCGAAAGTGTCTGGTTTCAGAAGACCAAGCTTGAATTTATCATCTCGAACGCTGCGTTGCATATCCAATGTATAGCCGTAGAGCGGAGACAGGTCTAGGTAGGACGAGCTGTCTGATATGTTCTTGTCAGAGTCGTTGGTTCGAAATATATCATGAATGATGATTGTGGCATGGTAGATCAACATGCTTGACAATCCAGATGGGCTGTTACGACCGTCTGGCTCTCTAGCCATCAGGCGGTCAAACACGTCACCAGGATCAGGAAGAGCGCCCAATGGATGCGTCTTGGAGGGTACGGTCTTGGCATATGGAGCTCCCGCTTGACCAAGATGAGGGTGGAGGACGCTATTGAACTTGCCATCGGGAGCACGATATTGAAAAGCGTCACCCAGATACGTCAGAGGAGGGTGCAGCATCTTATCGTACTTTGCCTGAACCTGACTTTGAATTATCTTGGATCTGGTTTCACTGTCATTGGGCATTGATCCGATCAACTGGGCCCCAGCATGGACCTATAGATACTTGAGCATGATAGGAGGCTGCACAGCAAAGAGTCGATACAAACATCAAGGCCCTTGCCAGACAGCATCTTGAATGCAACAGTAGCTACTTCGGGGGCATTCCTGGGCGTGAGGACTTTCCAGAGATCGCTCAAGATACCAGTCAACTTAGTCTGCTTGTCGGCAAGTAGTTGGTCTCCATGAAATTCAGCGACTCCTTGCGCTGACTTCAAGCTCTTGTCCCAGCGGTCCATGGGGTCCTTCGGCTGACCATTGGCAGTAGGGCGACCGTTCATGATGGGCCATACACTATCGAAGGACATGAAAACAACGTGTGGACTGGGTACTATTAAAGGAAAGGAATTGTACTGGTGAATTTTCTCGAGGAATGGACTGGGTGAAAACAAGATAGCAGAGACGTGCAGAACAAAGAACTTTGAGGTAGTACAGAGAGGGGTGCATGAAGATTGGCTTGCGGTCCGAATATGGGCAAGCCATATCGACGATCGACAATAGATCTCGCTAGACTTACCAAGAGCAGGCATGTAGCAGGCATGTTCATCGAATCGTCAGCTTGGGTCGATCGCTGTGGCGCCATCAAGCGCACGAGAAATGCTGAACATTCCAGGCGAGGCAGTGGATGAGCGGGGTGCAGCCATGGCTTGCCAGCGCCTGCAAGGCTGCACGGCTGCCGGGGGAGTTGCGGGCTTTCCACAGGGAAGAGTGAGCGGTCATCGAGATGTCCCTACATCGTGATCAGTCGAATGTTCGACGAGTTTAGAGGCGACAGGAGTCTGAATATTGGTGGAGAATTTTGCTTGTTTACTGTTCAGTAATTTTGAGCACGGACCAGGCTCGGGACGCTTGTGGTTAGCAGGAGCGCCGGGTCCTGCCGAAGGCCGAAAGCAGCATCTTCAGCTCGATCGGGCGGCTGTTATCGATATGACTAGGTCTGTGATTGGACCACGAGATTAGCCACCAGTACTATTGGCGCGCCACGATTTTGGCGAGCAGCTGAGCGAGCTGAATGGCGGGGGCTACCGTCACATCCATCGTAGGGAGGGGATGCAGGCAGCCTGTTAGATGGTCGATTTCCTCCTCCCAAAATTACTCTCTGTCAGTCATACGAGAGTATGTAGGACCAGTAAGTACCCCCCCAGTTATATGTATCACACCAGAGGTAACGACTGATAAGGCTATTGACAACATTTTTCGGTTAACTCAGTTGTACCAGATTACTGGTATCCCCAACGTCAAGATCTCCAGAACTCAATCCAACATGTCGGAGACCACACATTCCACAGTTCTAAAGCGCGGCGACTACGCTCCAGTTGGAAAAAGCGACCTTCGAAGTCCATGTCCAGCCATCAACGCCCTCGCCAACCATGGATACCTCCCTCGTGACGGTCGCAACGTTCGCGCTGCCGATATCCTCAACGGCATGAATCACCTAGGCCTGGGCAGCTTCCTCGGAGCCATGTTCACCTATCCCATCTACCTCGAACAGCGAGAGAAAGACGCCAAGGCCAAAGCAAGTTGGTGGACCACCATATCCCACCCCTTCGCCACGGCCTTTGCTGCCTTTGGCATGAGACAGCCTGGCCAGCAAGACTCTGATGGTGTGGACTGCCTGAACCTGGATCAACTGGCTCTGCATAACGTAGTCGAGCATGATGTCTCCATGACACGTCGTGATTTCGCTCAAGGAGACAACAACACGCCACAGCCAGATTTAATCGAAGATCTCCTAGCTTCATCAAGCAACGGCAAGACCATAACGATCGACGACTTTGTCGGTCTACGAAAGCGAAGATATCAGAGGCAAAAGGCCGACAATCCAAACCTCGAGTTCCAAGGCATGCAAGTCCAAATCGCTTGTACCGAGGTAGCATTGATTCTCAAGGTGTTCGGGAACGGGTCGGAAGTGCCCCTGAGCTATGTCAAGGCTTTCTTCAAAGATGGCAGGCTTCCAACAGATGAGGGCTGGGCGAAGAGGAAATGGTGGACTCTAGGTTTGATTGAGCTGAACATGCTGGCTTCGAAGATCAAGGCTATCCTTGGACCTCCTGGCGATGGAGCTGTACCTATTATCAATGCTGTGCACTGATGTCGCATTTGTAATCTTCTGGCTTGCGGCGTTGGATTATTTGCTTACAAGGACATTTCAAGTTTTTTGAGGATGTTACTATATGTAGGGGTGGTGATGTGGATGCTAAATATGAACCATAAGTATTACAGAAACACCAGTATACTTAGCAGCCGTACTTCTCTCGTCTGTCGTAGAACTTTTCATCAAACATTTAATTGGCGCTAGGCACTAAACAGTTTAGACTTGATGCATTGATGAAACCCTTGCTATCAATACAACAGGCATGTTCTATTACTTCGACGGCGTTGTATATAATTGAAATCGGAAGAATCCACGTTCTCAATCAAAAATCTGCTCAATAGATATCGTCTTGATATGCCCTTGGAGGTGAGATATAATTGACCTCCGCAATTTATAGCGGACCTACTTAGTATCACTTCAGGAGTATTCGCGTCAAACAAGCATACAGGTAAGGATAATGATTTTCGATGTTTCAATACTGCTCTACAGCTGGCAATTATTATCTAGGCTCTGGTGTAGGAAAGAATACCAGTTTTCCGAGACCCTTCTAGAGACGTTGAAAAGGTACTATCAGAATCACGACGGTAAGAGCACTCAGTATCCAGATCCATAGCCTTAGATATTACCTTTAACAAATCTCTCAGCTTCGCTACGAATTCCTAACATCGACTCCTCAACACATCTTCTATATTCTTCGGTTGTCCATGTCCTTCCATGACAAACGTTGAATATCGATCGACGAAGCCAACCCTTCATTGCCCCAATCCTTCGCACATCTCATCTCGTTGCTTAGAATGTGTGTTGCTATGATCCGTGATACTATTCTGGTTTCTCATATCAACCACCAAATCTTACTCGGGAGATTTTTGATCTTCGATGCATCTCTTCAAATAGGTTTAGGGCTCGCTCGAGAACACGGAGTGATTATATTTGGCTCTCATAGTAGGTTCTTCGCATCGTGCATTTGCAGTAAAGTCTGGGCATTGTGGTTCTCTAGGCACATGCGAGAGGTAATCTGTAGCCCTTTAATTTCAACTTTTCCGAGTTTGTGTTCTACAACTGCAATCCTATATATGTTCTACCGGGAAGCTTTTACATTTCGGATTGATGTTTCAAACTCAAGGCATTATTGCACACTCTGTTTTGTGGTTTATCATCGACATTAGCACCAGTCTTGCAACATTGCCATACTAGGTCACTAAAGAAGCAGCAAGCATAACCAATCCACCGAACCCGTCCATGCCCGAACACCACTCTTCCCAAGTCGCCGAGCTGTCTATCCTAGTCCTTGTAGCCAATGACTGAGATGTCGACGCTAGGGTGTAACCACAGCAATGTCGGCTGTCATTAACCCTGACCAGATCTCCGCTCACAGCTAACCCATACCGTCCAGATTCATACCCGTCATGCTCTGCATTCCATGCGAGCTCGTTACCTGCTTCCCACAATTGTTTCCTCGCCGGTAGTGGTGCAAGTAGCAGACCGTTCTGATCGAGAGTGCATCTAGCCGCAGGCTCGAAGTAGACGATCATGTTTACGACCTGATAGACGGCGCATAGTCTGCAGATGATCTCAGTCATGTTTTATTAGGGTTCCCACAATATGGGGTGCTGGATAGGAAGATCAGGCTCACCGTCGCGTTGATTCCTCAAGAATCCACTTCTCCCAGCCTTTTTCTGGATCGGAACCCTGTAGAGCGTTCGAATCTCGCGTATCA
The DNA here is from genome assembly GCA_000442125.1 of Opeltia flavorubescens. NCBI lineage: Eukaryota > Fungi > Ascomycota > Lecanoromycetes > Teloschistales > Teloschistaceae > Opeltia > Opeltia flavorubescens. The sequence continues at coordinate 18,613 of KE546970.1, forward strand.
TCAATACCTGTGCTGTTGAATTGCGTGGAAAGGGCCTGCCACATGAAGTCTATTAACATGTCGTTAAGGTATGTCAAGAAGAATAGTGGAGACCTACGATGGCGGTAGTAATCAGAAGCGGATCGAAGTTGTTGTGTGTCGTCTCGCCTTCCTCCAACCTTACAAGGAGGTAAATCGAGAGTGCCTGCATACCAGCAAGTACCTTTCAGCGATTTAATTGATGAAGCTATAGAAAGATCTTGTTAGCTACATCCGATACATTCTTTGTCTACAAGAGATATTCATTCATACTTTGGCATATGGACTCCCACATTCCATACGGACGTTCTTCCAAAACATCTTTCGACTATCGTAATATCGGCTGTTGAGCATTTGCATGAGATTGAGACAGTTGGTCAGCGGCTCCATATCGTCGTCACTCTCGACGTTACTCGATACTAGACGAGGATGGATGAAGGGTGGCAGAGCCTGATCGCGTAGTATCATTATAGGATAGGATTTCAGTGTGTGGAGTATATGGTCGCCCAGGTGTGCCAGATTGCCATAACTTTTTCACTTTTTCATTTTTCATTTTGACTTTCGACTTTTGAACAGTTCAGGCTAAATTTCACCTATTCACCCAGCTACAGCGCCACTAATACTAGTCAGATTCCTATAAGAAGTATATATACGAAAAGCTCTTATAATACGCTTTTAAACGAACTACTTTATACTAGAATCCAATAAGGTGGCGATATATTATTCAACTGCGAAGTTTTATTAAGGGCTTAGAGGGGGCGTCTACTTATATAAGGGCTAAGCCCTAGCCGTATTTAATTAGGCTTAAAGCGGTTAATCCCTACTATAAAAGGCTTAAACGCTAAGCTTCTAGCTCCCTACTAGCAGCCGTAAGCCTGTTAAACCTGAAGCGTCTATTAAGCTACCTTATACTATAAGCTTTACAGCTTAATAACACATCGTGTTCTTATCGTATTCTAATATAAAGTGGCTCGTTTGAAAGCGTATTACGGGCGCTTTCCGTGTATACACTTTTTATAGGAATCTGACCAGTATTGGTGGCGCTTTGGCTGGGTAAGTAGGTAGAATCTAGCCTGAATTCTGAAGTTAAAGGTCAAAAGTGAAAAAGTAAATAGTTATGGCAATCTGGCACACCTGGGCGACCATAGGAGTATGAGATCAGCAATTCTTTGTGCTCCGGTGCTCAATCGTGCGCGGCGATCAAATGATCGACTATTGTAGATCGGAACACTCTGAATATATACATCGGTAGAGAGGATGGGTTCTTCTTCATTCTGCACTTGACTAGTGGAGGGTGATGTATGGGAAGCCAAAAGTGACAGATCTAATGGGCCATACCAAGTGTCCTCGACGTCGGTTTCTGGCATCGAGAAATCGGTGGAATCCATGCAAGGATCGAAAGCCTCACTCGCGAATTCTACAAGTTCTTGGTTCGATACATCGAGAGGAGGATTAAGAAGGACATTACGATCATTTTCTGATCCTGGACGATCCTCAGACTCAATGTGGTTTGTAATTAATGACGGCTTCACGTCCTGACGTGGTGTCGAGTGGGTAGCTTTAGCAGGATTTGTTGAGACTGGACGTCTCAGTGCATTCGCCGGATAAAGGCATTCGACAGCTTTGCTTAAACATCTCGAACACGGCTACTCGTGATTGCAGCGCGCCTTGCCTTGGGCACATGAAAAACAGGACCGGAGCCGAGTGGTATTGCCGGCTTTACGAGATCGACAGTAACAACCATGCCTCTTCAGCGTGGACTCTCAACGATGATGATGTCAGTGGAGGCGCAAGAGTACGCAGCGAACCAACTGCGTCGCAGGTACGGCTCACCCTTAGCAAAAGGCTTATTGCATTGCCCACAGCGCAAAATGAGCGTTTCTGGGTTCATTGTAACAATTTGCAGCGAACGGCGAAATTTGCAAAGTAAAATGTTTTTATGGCAAGGCTTGATCGAATTGGTCAGCGTCGGTCCTCGCCGGGACAGTGGAATCCCGAAGCATCCAACAGCGCATATATCTTCCGCTTGGGGTTTAGTCTGTGTCGCTTTACAGCGGATAAGGTCGTCGGATTGTCTACGTCTCACATTCCCTGGGCACTTATACAACACCATAGTAGATGGCCTATTGCTAACGACTGCGCACCTACGTACAGTGTTCTTAATGCATGATGGAGGGTATTTTCCTGGGGTCAGGTTTCGTCATAAATTTGAAGGCCTGGATTTCAGAACAGCCTCTCTTTGATACTAAAGCCTCTATTGAGCTTAAATCCCCGACACCCAGGTGATCGTAATCCCCTCTGATCTTACAAAGAAGAACGACGTCGATGGAGCCTTTTCGATGCTCGGCGGCAACGGTAAAATTGACGTGCTAGTCAGCAACGCTGCCATAGTCGGCCCGTGGTCCCGATACAGGATGTAGCTGGCGATGCATTCCTCAACGCCATTCAGCAGAACCTTAAAGGCTCTTTGAACGTTGCACAGGCATTTCTTCGCCATGCGGCCGCGGAAGCAGTCATCATCGAAAGCAACTCATCCGCTGCGCATATCAACTTCGCCCCTGGTTTTGCTGCTTACAGTGTTGCCAAGCTGGCCATCTTCCGCTTCTGGGACCATCTGGCATACGAGAATCCGGCATTGAGTGTTTTCCACGCTCAACCTGGGGTAGTGGTCACGGATATGTATAGAGAGGCCGGAGGGTCTGATGCTAGCGAGTTTGCCGATGAGGGTAACTATAGACAATTCAGTGCTCTCTCCTAAGCTGTTATAAGATTGATAATGAAATAGTATCTTTGCCAGGGAGCTTCAATGTTTGGCTCGCCAGCCTCGAGGCGCGATTCTTGAAAGGGAAATTCGTATGGGCCAATTGGGATGTGGACGAATTGAAGGCCCAAGCTGAAAAGATCAAGAACACAACACGGTTCAACATCGGGCTCGGTGGATGGCCATTTGGGGATGATACGTGGAAGGGGGATGATATATGGTCATAATAGGTAGCATTCATAAGACATATGCATCTGTAGGGAATACATACTGGTTAACAACATGCCGCTGTAAGGTCTCAAATCCGATAGACAATGCACAAGAATTGCGACACATCGAATCTACAAACTCTTTTCGGAAACAAGGGTAAGCATGCACATTTTGAAAACGCCATCAAACAAGAGTATTGTAAGAAGGTGTCAACTCAATCATATAAATCAAGAAAGATCACCACTTTCTTGTACATGATCCTTTCATAGTGACATGATCTCAATTATAGCTGACAGCTTTTGATATAAACTCATGTAGCGACCTTTCAAATACTCGCTAAATAAATAACGAAGATAGACCGCTCAAGTCTCGGAGGGGGTCGTGGTGTATGACCAATGAATATTCCTACAGATACAGTGTCCAAAAAAAAGAAAGGGACGAGAACTGCAATTTGATAGGCGCGTATAATACCTACCAGTCTTATACTTCGCTGACTCATTCTCGAAAAGCTGGGCAGATTCCTATTTCTGTAACCAATCAACATCAAGTAGCTGTTTGTCAGAAGCGCCGGATGACGCAGTATTGAACGGACTCATGTCTCATCTGCCCGACGCCGAGCAGCACAGCCCCTCAGCTTAGCTCAATGAAAAATGACACGCTGTGGTTCCATGTCCATTTTACATATTCGCACCCTTAGGTTTTTCGATTCATATATACTCCACCAAGAGATATAAGAGAAACTCCCTAAAGCACTTTTCTAACAAGATGTCGGTCAGTCCTGGTGTTTTCACGCCTTCTGTTCCTTGCCCCGACAATCTGCGGACGTGGGACGAAAATGGCAAGCGAATTGCGACTATTGAGAGGATTGATGGGAAGGTGGTGGCAATTCCCTATCATGGTCCTGAGTAGAATATCTTTCTCCTCTTATCGTTCCAGCTAGATGGCTAACTGTACATGGTAGCTCAGGACTGCATCCAATCAAGTCCGAAAAAGCAGGAGTTACCGATCCGATAAAAGAGAAAGGAGCTGCTCCAGTCGAGCCTGGACTCAGCGGTATCAATATGGGAGAGCATACGGTTGGTGGAAGTGGTGGGGAGAGGAAGGCGTCGTTTCTTAAACGAATATTCGGTGGAAAATAGGATAAGGAGGTTCTAGTCGGCGAACGCATGGTGTCTATCACCCGGCTGTGATACTGCATGGGAAATTGGGGAGGAGTGTCAATGAATCGGCCTGTGGATGGTTGAAATACAGAGTAGGTGCGGCAAGATAATTGATTCAGCATTCCATTGATGCGCACTTCGGCAAATTCGCAGAGTGACTTGTGGAATCGAATGATATTGGCCAACGCCAGCACATCATATCCGTAAAGGAGCAAATACAAACTTTGCAGCATGAAATATTTACAACAGTCAAATTAATTCACTTGGGGTGTGAACAGTAGATATTCGCCTATTCTATAGTCGCAAAGACACGTTTACCAGAACCTGAGCTCCTATTATACTTATGTCGTCCTTCGTCTTGAATACGAGCGGAGCTGGTAATCCAAAGCAAGTATTGACTATAGACAGTATAGAAAGTAAGACAAGGCAACTTCTTATTAATATCGCACCTAATACCTATAACTTCGCACTGGAAGACCCTCTACCATCTATCAATCTTGAAATCTAGCCTGGTCCTTATAATCGTTGAGAGTTGATCAAGTCGCGAATCTATATATTGAGCATGAAGATGTAACAATTAGCGAGGTAAGAGCTTGGTTGTTGCTGCTACCGTGGGTAATTGGACGTCATGTAGAAAGCTCGTTGCAACATGCCAGAAGGGTATAAATATAAACCAGACCTCAGACCACGCTTCACGTATTGCTACTGATATCTCTCTATGTCAGTGGAAATGTAGAGTCTCACCTATTAATGCATGGAGATTCAACATCGGGCTGGGTGTATGGCCATTTGGGGATGGCATGTGGAAAAGAGGGTTGATACGTGATTTTGTTCACCTAAATACTATCAACCGATCGAGAGCCCAGATCCAACAATAGTTAGATAAATACCATGATCGAGCTCTATAGACTCGCAGTTGTCCCTGATAGTACGAGCTGCTTCTCCCAGGATAAAATCATAGGAGGATATGGATTGTACCAAATGTTGCTTCGCTGTTGAAGTAAATGAAAGATGTACTGTGAGGTTACTTCGTCATGAGCCTACCTATAAAGATGGGCATGGGCATCGTGATGATTTCTATTGTAAGTGCTTTTTCTGCTTTGCTTTTGCGCACGATACCTACCAGATGTGTCACGCTGGGCCGTCATATACCAAGAATTCACTATGTAGCACAAGCCTTGCGATCTGGATAGTGAGTGCTATAGCACCTTTTATCAGTCACTGATGCTGCAGCACTTCGAATGTTAAAATATCCTGATGAGACTCATAACCAAATAACGGATCCGTAGCGCTGATGAGGTACACCTACAATTCTCTACATTAATTTTGAAACTCTTTAGAGCGCTGTTGGACCTCGTGGCCAGATTGGGTGTACTGCTTCTAAATCTACACTAAAGGTTCATTTACGCAGAACTTTACGCAATCAGGAAGATCGTGATAATGTCACAAGGTATGAGATGGAAAGAATTATGGTAGGTATCTTTAATATTCTACATCAAGAGCCTAATAATAGCTTATTGTCCATGTATGTAACCTTTATCTCTTCCAAGTTCCCCTTTCAAAAGCAATTCCTCATCAGCCAGCTACTCAACTCCCCAACCACACATCCCCTGAAACCCGGCTCTCTCGCCTATACCCTCACTCCTAACCACACAAGTCCATCCACTCAGTTCTGACAAACACACTCCTTACAATGAGTGCCGGACGGGCAATCGATGAATTTTTCCCATTTCCCATTATGACACCTCAGCTGGAAAGAGGCGTGTAAAGTCAGCAACTTCTTCCAAAACCAGAACGCAGTTCAAATCGTAAAAAGATGGTAAAACTCACAAGTCTGTTAACCTCGGCCCCACAGGCGAATTTACCATCTGCCTTGTCGGCACATTTGTCTCCCAGGTTTCTTCCACCTTCGACGCAAGTGTCGGCACGTTGGAAGAGCTCGGCACCTGGAAGGCCTGGTGCAGCGGCGACTGAGGAAAAGAGCACTGCGAAGGCGAGAGCGAGGGTGGCTTTGAGTTGCATTGTTGTGGTTTGGAAATTGTCGTTTCGGACTTGGTGTGGGGTCTGGGACTATGATGGAAGTATTGAAAGGGTTTGATGGGTTGGAAGGAAAGAGCGTTTTGAAGGGTGAGGAGCTTCCTTTTATCTTCTTCGAAGATAGTTCAAGCTTCCCCTCCTCTTGAGCGGAAATTGGACTACTGCAAGGGATAAAGCCAGCACAGCAGCTCCACGGATGGTGTTTTTGCTATAGCATTTGCCGAGTGGATTGGTCGACCAGGTCTAGAGCGCCACTTTGAGGGAAAGGAATCAGGGGTTCCAGTCCATTACCTCCAAGATGTGTTCGTCTACTGCATGGCTCATGGATCTTTGATCGGAACAGCACAGTGGCCTTTACCGAGCTGATGTGCTGGAGCTCTTAAGCTTCGGAACAGGGACTGAAATTGGCATGGCTCGTTGTGCAGATTTCATTAGCCGATTTGCCTGGTCGCTGCTGAGGCTGATTGATGGACGGAATGTAAGCGGTGCGTCGTGCGTCGGAAAAGTAGAGAGGATGCAGAAAAGGAGCTCGTCGAAGTTCCATCCACACCGTGGATACTCTACCAAAGACACATGACTGGCAACTGGTAATCCCTCGGCACTTGTTTGGTTGGGAAGTCTCACAAAGCGTAGAAGAGATGGCCAAGCAACACGCGAACTGAGGAGAACGGACGAAAAAACACCAACAGCCAAAGCGGGATCCGTGAAACGAACCTTCCGCACGATCAATGTTGCTGTAAGCGAGTCATGGCTTGTCCGCATGTTCTTTTTGTCTTCTTGGTACAAGTCTGGAAAATCGCAAACATTTCCTCTGGAGGTCTAAAGCAAAGGGAACAGCCGTATTCAGAGCTTCGAAGTAAGCGGTCTTAATACTCCTCCGGCGGCGCTAGTAATTAAAATTGAGGATCAAGCTTCACTTCTGACTAGTAATATACGCTACACGAGTGGCAGCACGCGCCGGCTTTCTCTAAGCTTTTAGCGGAGGGACTAAACGGCATCAGCGAATGGGATAAACAGCCAACGCTCGCTAGGTCGGCGCTTAGGCGGGACCCGGGCACAGCTCTGAGTCTAGCGTGAACCATCGTTTGAGTCTTCCAGCGGCGACCAGGATCGTTCCGTGCCTCAAGCTAATTCATCACAGCGCTAGCTTAGTGATGTCCCGCAGACGATTATGCTAGACTACTAAATGTTTGCGACATGCTGGCTTGACACACCTCGCCATCATCCAAGGTAATCAAATCGAGGTGAGATGTCTTGCGTGGTAAGTATACTCTATAGCTCTCATGAATTCTGCGATAAAGCTGCGAGGATATTTAGTCCACAGCAGAACTACCACGACTAGTTCGGCCCGAGCTTTCAGCTGCTACCCCATTCGATCTACAGCCCCTGCAGTAGCAGCTCATGTACCCCCATTTGAAGTAAAGGTTGCGAGAACTAATCCCCCACGTGGCTGTACTCTTGCCGCGGCTAAGCAGTCACAATTCTCTTTACCGCCTCTCTCCACAATATACATTAGGGTGTGCGCAGGGTCTGCGTGTATTTAGTCCTTTCTGGGAGAGTGGTTTCGTGTGCTAGAGGTTTCCACGTTTAGCGCAGCAGTCACAGGTTCGGCGAGGCTGGTGGTCCAGAAGATCCAACGATCTAGAGATGTTGATCCATAGGTCTTTTGCTTAAAGATGTGGATACAGGCATCCTTGGGGCAAAGCCACTCAAGGTGAAGTATTTTCAAGCGCGCTTGGTCTCTGCGCAGGACGGATGGTTCTTTCTCCAGTCACTTGGCTCTCGGTGATTCGGTGAGACTGCCACATAATGCTATGCATCTTTTCGCGTTGCACGACTAGCATCCACGCCACTCTAGATTTCCCTCGACCCTCGCTGATTAGACCAGTGTTCTAGGAGCATTTCCGACTATGGCATTAAGTTTTGTTTCAAAATTTCGGCCAGCATCCATCATTCATCAAAACAAATTTATTCGTCGTAATAGAGACTGTATATTCACTTAGACCTCATCAACTTGATCAGTCCTCAAAAATCTTTCCTTGCCTGAGGTTTCTACTCGGTCAGAATTCATGACTGAGGTCCAACATGACGAACAAGACATTGAATCATGAAGACGAGAATATGTGCAATAGTAGTCTAAAAAGGCCTTTCGCTGAATTAGGTTTCTTAAACCTTGATCCAATGAAGCAGGTCCTTTTTACTGCGAATATCAAGAGCAGTAATTATTCTATAATCAAGCTTGCAAATCCACTATTCTGCCCTTTCATGACTGCCTGCTAGGTCCAAAATTGTATTGCTGCTTGCGACCGCTCGCAGTGCAGATTTCGGTTGTCTATAAGTCAACAGACTCGACATCGTCGGTCTTATTGTCAATGTGCCTTGAAGGGTGGAACCGATGTGAGCAGAAGCTATATGCGCATGGAGCCTCCACAGAGGATAGATCGTAAAGCATATGCGTGAAGCCAGCAACGTCGCTGTGTCGGGGCCTATGCCGAGAAAAATAGAGCGAGATAATTGCCAGATATACCTTCTGCGAGCGTGAGCTACGAGAAGCAAAGGAGCGATGCATTGACCAATCCCAGCGTCCTTTCTTCCCAACACACGACTACCAGGAACGAGTGTAGCCGCCCAATTTAGCTGCCATGTCTTCCCATTCACGATTAAAAACAAGAATTGCGTGTCGCGATTAGATGGACGATGTCAACTTTGGTGGCAGGCCTTCTGCTCTTAGAAACCGCAAAGCACTGGCTCATTCTATATCTATAGTATTCCTTCAGAACTGAATCGCGTAGTTTCATGTCACAAGCACCAAAGCCCCTATCGAGTCCAACCCTCATCTATTTCCACCAACCTTCCGTTTCAGCCTCCCCCAGGCCTCTTCGATCTCCTCCCCTATCTCTACATGCGCAATGAAGCCCCTTCCCCTTGGACCATATCCCGCCTCATCATCTCTCAGTCGTGGTATCTCCCCAATCACCAAATCCATAAACCTCTTCATCTCCCACAGTCCCGCAGACTCTACCCCAGGCACATCCCAGACTAATCCACTTTCACACTCACGTAGCTTTGGCACAAAGGTCGGAAAGCTGAAAAACTGAGGCGGGTCCGGCAAGTCATCGTAGCATTTCTGGAAAGAAGCGAATGTCCTTAGCGACATGGTAGGGTCTTGCATGATGATCATAGTCTTGGGCGTTGGGATCCCAAGGCTCTCGAGAAGTTTTCTAGTTTCGATGGCGTTGGAGCCGCAATTTGTGGATTTTTCTTCTATGAGGATTCTGCACCCTGCGGCCTTGATGGATGGAGCATCGTAATACTGTTCTAAGATCTCGTAGAGGATAGCCGCTTCCGTCCATCCTTTGACCTTGTGGTGGAGGGGTGAGTAACGGGGATGCTTTGCAATGGCATCGTAGAGGTAGGGGGTGGAATGACCTTTGCCACCGCATATTACGAGTGTAGAGCAGAGTGTGGGGTTCGAATGGAGCGCTGAGAATACAGTCTCTGCGCAGTGGAGGATAGAGGAGCCGCAGAGAACGATGCAGTCAGCAGCTTGAATTGCGCCAAGCTGAGGGTATGCCAAGAACGAGGACAGGAAGTTGAGGTCGGTGACGAGGGCCGAGTCCATGGTTCAATAGGATGATGAAATCGCGGCGCTTTGTCTGTGATTGTTACTGTAATTTATCCAAGTTATTCAATAGGCTTCTTCTCGATAGAGAGACTGCTGCAGTGGGATTATTTATTGTCGGTCGAAAAATCACCCATGGATGACGTCAACGCTTGTGCATCTCGGGCATCTATGATCTAGGACCACTGACACTTCCTTTTTTTATACATTTTGACATACAGTACTTAGATGAATGTAGATTTGAGGCAGGAGCGGAGATGTTTGTTGTGTGGTGCCAAATAAAGGGCTAGGGCTTCGATGTGACGGTTTGTCGATCATAAGTCTATAGAAAGTCTCATATACTAAATCAATCATTGGGACGGACTTACGATTTGAACGAAGTCTCTCAGCGAGAATCATGCAGCTAATCAGAGGCTGTATGATGATGTGCTCAGTACCATCAGCTGTGAGATATTAATGGATGAGTTACAACAATCAGAAGATATACAACGTACATTTCAAGTGATAGGGGTTTAATTAGCAATCTTTCATGCACGAACATTGAATAATGCATGGCTACTAGACATAGGATTGGATTATTTGGTTAAGGTGGCATTTGAGGTGTCGATATATTTGCCAAATCGCTCGTTTCCTCTAGATATCGATAAAAAAGCGAAAACTAACGGGTGAGATGCTCGAGATTTGGGTACATTTACCCAAGATGTGATGTGAGTCACAAAAAATAATCAGATTGTGTTTGTCGCAAATGTTCTTGTTACATCTCGTTCTCTCGATCCTCTTGCCTGCTCCCTCACTTTTGTTCCGTTTTGATACCTTACTTTTCGACGCTGCGTATTTGCACTCTCCTAGAGTGACCCTGCTGTTGCTCCTTCTACCTCTGTATCAACCACGGCGATAGGTCAAGAAACTATGCTCGAGCGACTCGTAGAGGTAATCGAGGTATCGAAGGACTTCTTCGTCAAATCATTTGTATTGCACGATGATAGTGGTGACCTAGAGCTATACGTCTAGGAAGCGTACGCGCAACGAAAGCTGTCCAGCGAGAGAGCGGATCTAGCGACACTTGCTTTGATGACCAATATCGCAGTACATAGCATGCCAGATAATGTATCTCGTGTACCCTATGATTGACTATTGGGAGGCTAGAACTTCTACCTTCCCTATCAACGAGCCAGCCTAAATTAGATCCACACATCCACACAATACCATGCCTTATGTTCTAGATTCACTGACGTTCATGACTCGTGGCACTTTAGCGAATTAGGGACGGGTATGGTGTAGTTCTGGGTACCAAGCCACGATAATATTCGCCAGCGCATCCACGTAGAGAGATGGGGTCATAGTTCCGTAGGAGACCAAGACTTATGGCAGCTTTTCATCTTTAATCTAAAAGCAGGCTTATTCCTATTAAAACTGTTATCAATAAGCCAGGGAAATACTAGACCACCCAAAATCTGTCTCAATTCACTTTGCAGAAATCTTTATACCATCTTGAATGCTGAGCCTTATATGGAAACTGGACTTTAACCCCTTTCTGTTGATGTTTGAGCGCGGTTTTAAGTATACATTCTAATTTTTAGGAGGCCTAAGCAAGGCCACATAGGTCGTGATAATCCTGATCATGGAAAAGGTCAATCTAGTGAGTCATCATATCATCACATTCCCTGGACCTATATGACATGTTATTCCTAAATATTTCAATACGACGAAGCTGGAATGAACCACCTTTAACCTGCTTGTTGATCCTCTTTACGTTAGTATCAGAATCCCATTTCGGTACGATTTGCCCTGTGATGGCCAAGTCTACCGAATGTTAAAAGACGCGTTTTCGCCACATGGGGCTGTACAGGCACAAGTTGTACGCTTCTTGAATCGTTGAAGAATTTTCCTATATCATCTGCAATGCACTTGAGATCAAGTCTCAATAATAAGATTTGCAGAAGAGCCAATATCTATACCCGGAGTGGATGCTCGCAATAGAAAGACCTACACAGCATTCGGTAAAAGGAGAACTCTGTTTAGATTGGGAAAAAAGACGAAGAGCTTTGATCAATATAATACCTTGCAATGCGGATCGACGCGAATAAAAGCCAGGTAAAATGGAAACCTCCTTGGAATACGGCCACAGCTTTATTCATTGAAAGCTGGAAGGTGCCTTTTATTAATTACTGCGTGATTGCTGTTGCACAGCCTCAAAGTTAGAGGGCAGGTTGTTTTTCTATTGACTTTCGCGTCATTCCGCCCCCGTCACTCGTTTCTGTGGAACATGGGAAAGAGTCCGGTGTTGCGATGCGATGAGCCAAGATTGCGTTCCAATGCCATTTGAGTTTTATCTCACCAGCGAATACCAATAGTGACTTTGTTATGGGATACTAAAGTTGTTTCCTTGATTTATCGAGTCGACCCTTCCAATATCGACGACGCGAGCTTAGACCGTAATGAAGAGTGTTAGATATCGTATAGGTAGTGGAGATTGCCGTCCGAAGTTTCGTGACACAATATCCAATATCGCCGCGGAGGTCCTAAAACTCCTCTTATTTTGTCGGCTAATCGAGCGGTGGCCCATTGTCCTCGGGCGCATCCTCCGTCAGGTCCAACGGTGGAGGCACAAAGGCTACAGTCGCCCCAGTAATTAAGCTATACTGGGCTCGGATAGAGCTTTGCCATTGTAAAGTCACCAGCTCGTGGTCATGATCTATTGGCTGCCGCCACAATATTCTAATATCTCTGAGACCTTCCAATTTTGCAAGTGGTAAAGTTGGGATAGTAAAACAGTCTCTCCCTTGGAACGAATGCTCTATCCAGTCTAATTGTATGGTTTTGATGACTCTTAAACGGCTGGGTAAGACGGTCTTGGTGAAATAATGGAAGGTGCTGAAGTCATCGAAGCAGAAGAAATTAGAACTATAGAGTATGTTGATGCATTCAGAGTAACTAAGGACCTGTTAATTTATTTGTCTGTAAAGGGGTCACGGACAGACATACGCTTTTCTGCAGGTCTTGAGTAGAGGCAGTAGCTCTACGACGTGGTTATCTTTCCATCTCCCTGGTATCCAAGCATCGGTAGGTGTCAACGCTGGGTGCCTGCTACCCGCCTCGCCGTAGAAAGACCCACGGAAGATGAGGCTGTGCTGCTCGCGATGGGTCGAATAACACTTGTAATGGCCCAGCCGTTTGTCCTGCCGTCGGAAAACGTGGATGTGTAAGAAAGAAGTTAATGCATAGCGAAATATGATTTCGCGGATCTCCAGCGGTAATAATACGAACAAAAATGACTGGAGTTGGTCGTCGCATCTTTGTCTGATTATCTTAGGCTTGGTATTCAAGGTTTCATCATCGGGTGACGGTAATGTCAGCGCACGTTCCCTCAATGGAAGGAAATCGGGAATTTCTTCGAAAATACACCTCTCCCGCCACCTTCTTTTTGCCTGGGCGGAAGCAGTACCGCAACCAGGGACTGGAAACCAAATCTCCCAGCCTATGTATCTGCTTAGCAGGTAGCCTACTAGCCACCATATGAATACGAAAGGAAGAGCAAGCGCCACAGTCACTTTCACGGCTGCAAGTTCAAGCCCTTCTCGAACATCCTTCAGCTTAATGTCTCTCATATTAATCAATTGCTGCTCGGAAAGAACGATAGCGATGCAAGGCTAATGGTGCAAAATGAGTCCTAACAGTATGATGAATATGCGTAGATAAAGCTCTCACTTAGATTCAAATGTCGGAAACAGGATGATCACGACGGATCGTAAGGTCAGGCCGGTGTATAATGGTTCTTGCTGAGAATGACACGACGGATTGTTTATCAGCCTCATGTGAGATTAGCCGGATGCTTTGGGAAAATATACGCGAAGGTTGCATCCGTTTTCCGTGCAGAATTACGTCATACATCGTCTATCCTACTCTCTATGTTCTGTCACATCGACTGTAAGAGAGGCTGAGGTCTCCCTGGCGAAAGGCAAAGAAAGAAATCGATGTATAGATATCATCGGTCAGTAATTCCAGCGACTGTACGGTCAACGACTACGCTATGAGCACCACGCGGCAATAAAATAATATCATTGAGGTCGGTCGATCTGCGACCAAGAATAGATTGCACGGTCACCCGAGAAAGGGTCGCGATCGATTGTAAGATACACTGGTTATGTGGTCTGGTCTCGCATATATCGAGAGGGATCTTGTTGGACATCTAATTGGGCGTTCTGTTCTGATGAAGATTTATTGTCCGGCAAATAGTAATTGTCTGGTACGGCATCATTGGTGCATTCTGTGGTATCCCCTGCCCCTGGACCATCGATGATTGAATTCGCTGATTTCACATTCCCTGACTACCCCTCCATCCACCCTATTAACTTCAAACTCGATCAGTATCCTTAAGGACTTCAATTGCACTATGTCTCCCAATCTGTTGATGGAGCCAGCACATCGCTTAGAACCTATCGCTGTCTTCGCTTTCTTCAATCTGCAAGCTTTGATTGGATGTAGAGCTCCATGTCTTGATTTGCATCGTGTAGGATAAATAACTTGGAGCGGAAGTCAATCGATACGTCGATTAGAGCTACGAGCCGCATTGAGCTGATTTCTTGATCGATAGCGATGAGCGATTGGTGGAGCTGGGCAGGCTAGAGCAGGTCGTCTTCGTCAAGGATTAGATTATTGAAACTGAGCTCTCCGAGTGTTTGTGGTAATGGTATGTTAGGCTGGACCATAAAAGATGGCTAGATATCTAAAAAGAACATAATTGTAGGTACACACAATTCAGTCACGACTCCCCGTAATAATACGAAGGCAGGCCCATGATCCCATCTATATATTGTCGGAAGGGTATGCAAGGATTAGATGAAAGTACATTGTTAGTAAAGACTTAAGTCTGGCTGTTCGCAAGTATATTTCTCCGCCATCAAGCCTCATTCCCGCAAATCACAAGGGCAGACCATGAGAGATTTCATGTCAACCCCGCTTGAATCTAATGAATACTATATTTGGCTGTTGTTCCGGATCCGTCCGTCTCCTGCGCCGCAACCTTCCTTGTACCTGCATGCATTCATCCATTTATCTCATGACAGTTCTCACGAAATGTAACTGCCAAATGCGCCGAGCCGCATGGAGAATCTCCTCTAAACGCGTGATATGGCAACGCAGAGGGGCAACATAGGTAGTGCTCCACAATTCCATGAAGCCAATGTATTTAGCCAGCAATGTTCAGTCCAATGCAAATCGAGTGACGGCTTTCAAATGCACGGACAGGAAACATACCTTGACACATCAAAGCTTTGCCGATCAGGTGCCCGCAAAGTCAGCTGCGGAACCGGCTGTAAGGTACATGGGTCCAGTCCACTGGCATCCCTTCTAGAGGCATTGCTCGGAGTCACCGTCTGTGTCCAGGATGCACTTGCATGCATTGATTCCGGTTGAAGTGTTTAGTCAAAAATCATCCCTGCTGTAGAACGCAAACCATGAGCAATGAGGGTGTTGCCTTTCTGTATCGGTGGGCAGCCTTTCCCATGTGAGCCTCGGCATGATGACCAGAACAGGTATAGCGCTGAGCCCCTATTCTCTCTTACAAGGATCTCTCAAAAATTTGGTTGCATTATTTCATCCCACATCATCTGATGACAGCTGTAGAAGCATTTGTTTCAGCATCGATTCGTTTCTGTTATATCAATTAGTTGTTATGCGTGGTCACAGATTTCTTCCTTAAGGCGTCCATGCCATCGAAAAGGGGTTGCCAAGTGATTGCGTGCTTGGCACTAGCCCGAATTACTAGAAGCTGAGAACCTGTCCTTCTGGCTTTCTGCTTAGCAGACGATCTTACTATTGCTATCATCTCACCTACTACTACTATGCCATTTCAATATAGCTCTTTGCAGTGTTGATGCTGATGGTTATAATGATATTCCGCTGCAAACTTTTGCCCTATGTACTGCCCACGTAGGTGTTATCAACTTTGGATAATGGCCCACCATTGACTTCTAGACCAGGAATGTGGATTTGAGTTAAGATATATCTAGCGGCTGATGAGCAGCTGATAAGTCCTATCCTCTACAACTGTGTGGTATGCTGCCTTCACCGCAATGTGATTCGCGCCCCAATGGAATATACTAGCCAGGGGAATTGTCATCGCAATATACGGTGTGAATAATAAGCCTGGGGCTGATGCGGGGAACAAAACAGCCTGCATAACGGAAGACGTTGCCCGATCTGAGCTTTCCCATGGAGTCAGGGTTCAGGCCATCGAATCATAAACGACGTTCCAACATCTCAGCCCCCAATCTCTTCAGCTCCTTCCTTCGTTCGGCAGTCGAAGGCTTGGCACTTTGACAGCAGACCAGTAAAGACCACGGGGTTGGATATGCTTCAGGCACCATCTCTTTTGGCATCTACAATGCCTGTTGAATGCTTAATCATCGGCTTGCACCTCTTTAAGGCCAGCAATCTCCGCATGCAGCTGGGGTCCAGCTTACCCTTGAGTGCCGAAAGAAAGGTAAGGCCTGCCCAAACCAGGCAGGCTGTCCCTTTTTCCACTCGCCATTCGCAAAGATCCTTGAGAGATCCTTCCATTCTACGCAACGTTGTGATGTGACCAGACCATCACGAGTCCCCTCGAGCAATCCAGACTGTCAGCTCGTCATGTATACCGATAATCTAGATCGACTCTGCGTCGGTAGTCGCCCCTGTCCAATTCCCTCGCGCCAATATCAGTGATCCAGAGATCACTATATAAAATGCCTTCATATCGTCCTTGCAGAGCTCGAAGACGTTGTTTAGGAAATACTTTAGCAAAGTTCGATAGCTTTAACGATCTCATTTCAACTATTGCATATCTTCTTCAACATGCTCGTTCCGTGGATCGGCACTACGCTCACTTTATTGGCGGCATCAGCCTCCTCCCAACAATTGACCAAGCCGCCTTTGCAGCCAAATCTTGACAACCTCAAGCAGGGTTTCATCGACAACCTCAAAGTAACCGCAAGCACCCGTACTGCCTTCACTTCCGGGCAGATTCCATCCGACTGCAAGAAGATCGCTCAAAGGGAAGGGTTCGCCCCTGCAGACATCCAAACATGGAATGTCAAGTATAGCGACGTAAGTCAGGCTGCTTCGTAGAATCTTCTCGTACATAAACAATTTCTTCGTACTTGGCCGCCGCCCGTTCATTGTGTGTCTCCTACCAACAGACGCAGAGCTGACGATGATACAGTGTTCCGTGGTCTGGCAGATGTGCTACCACAAGAACAGCAATGGAGCCTTGAGCGATCTGATCAACACCTTCGGTCGCCTTCCAGTCCACAGCCGCCAATTTGTAAGGCACGTGATCTCGCTCCCAGCCTCTGCCGGACACGCCTACAACGATGGTGGCAATATTGCCCTGTTCGGCGACACCATATCCAACGTCAACGTGCACATCCACGAAACTGCCCATTCCCTTGACCTTTTAGGCGCATTTAGCCCTGACAAACCGCTATCCGGCAGCACGAAATGGACCAACGAATACAACCAAGACTCCGCCGTCCCAGATCCCTATGCGCAGACCAACCAGGTCGAGAACGTGGCGCAGAACACCGTCGTCACTACCTACGAGCGCAACGTCCCCGGCGGGTTCTTCGGCTTGAATCCCAATGCCAATAAGATCTTCCATCAATACGCAACTGTCGACACGGAACAGAGAGAGACTGATCCGAGGAGTTTGTTGGTTGTGGGAGGGTCGTGTACTGGACGTTTGGCAAATAGCAGTCCCGTTCCTGTGGCTGGAGCGACGACTGCTGCTGCTGCGCCGGAGGTGGCGCTACCGGCTGGTTTGGTGGTCATCAAGCCAGTTGCGTTCAGCACCAACGAGACTTGTCGCTTCCATTAAAGCTATGGCGGGCATTCGATCTGAAGCGATTCGTTTATATGGATGATAGACGTTCATTTTCTCTTCCGCATTGAAGTGTATGTTTTCGGCTTTGGCAATGTAGTCAACATATCAATACAATGCCAGGTCAATTATTACCACTACCGATATATCGAAATCTTGAATTGCTCTCTGTCAAACCATGTCACATGCATCCTAATGTCGTGCAAAGGCTTAACAGTCCATGGTTTTAGAGAGAGTCTAATGAACCTCGCAGCCCCACTAAGTACAATGGACGCTATTCGTAGTCTATTCTCAATGATCTCACGTCCTCGCCTAAACTACAGCTATTCTTGTAGAGTACTCACCGAACTCCCGGATCTATGCCGAACCCGTGCCTAATCAATAGCATCGCCACACATTTGATACTTATGCATCGCTAAGCCTACCCAAATCCAAATGACAGAATAAGATAAGAGACACCTGGTTGTATCAATCCGTTCCATTCGTGCACGTGTAAGAGAAGGTAGTAAATTCTGTTATGCTGACTTTCTGAGCCTCGCATTGATATTGCGCATTTACCTTTGCGAAAATCGTAGGCAAGGCCTGCTCATGACACGGAGAGACTCTGGTTGGCCCTTGTGGTTGCGGAGCCATGTTTCTCCGCTCGAAGATCATGCAGCAGACTCAGATAGGTAATAAGGCTGACGTAATCCCAGGAAATTCTTCAGTATATTCCCATGTTGCCGTCGTGCTTTTTCCCAGCGCAATTCTTCAAGATTGGCTTCCATAATGATGCTCAGAAGCTAAAGTGAAAGTTTGGTGGACTACAGATTTGGAAAGCACGCCGAGGATGATAATATATTTAGGAAGATAGTACTACACCGTGTGAGGGTTATTCATCTTGGTAGCAGATGCGGACTTGAATTTCGGGGACGTTGCGTGATGGAAGACTAGAATTGGATGCGATTGGCGGACATATTCGGGCTCGGCGTGGGCCGTAGATATACAGACGCCTGACATGCTGGAACCCGAGGCTGAAATGCAAAGATACGAGTATCGTGAGACTCGGGCTACAGCTGAGCCAATTCAAAATTAACACATTGATTTGCTGGCGCATGCCCGCAGGTTGCTTGACTCTGCAGATGCGCCCAGGCTTCTTCGCAACCGCTCGCGATTTAGCCTAACACACCACCACTGTAAACCCTTGGAGAACTCAATTTACATAATAAAATCCCCGATATCCACTTCTTGGAGCTCTTCGTGTACTGCCTTATTCCTGACTACGCAGATAGCTTATTGATATTACCATTAAAACTCCCTCCGCCGCGAAATCTGTTTCAAATCAGTAATGTCCGAAGACGCATATGACTATGATGATTTAGATGACTACCATGACCATCAGCGAAGATGGGAAGGGTTGAGAAATTGGGGATGTGAGAATGAGGACGAATGGATGGAAAACGAACTGATGTACAACGAGGAAATATTAGCCGAGATGGAAGCGTAAGTTTAGATTTTCCAAAATATCCTGGAAAGGTCCCTGAAAACCCCTCGAGGAAACTCAAAGATGTAGAACTAATACTCTTTCTTCTACCACAGCGAGCGTGAAGGCAGAGAGAATGCTCGAGATGAGTATGGGGACGATGCTGATGAGGGGCATGATGAACGCATCGAGAAACTCGAGATTACAGCGCAAGCCGTCAAAATTCATATCGGGCGTCTCAAGGGTGAATATCCTTATGATGATGATCAGGAAGGGGAGAATGAGGATGATGAAGACAACAGTGGCGATGGAAAACGTGAAAATGGATCGGATGAAGAAGAAGACATGGATATTATATCTGACAGTGACTGAATGCGATGGATATTAGACCGTAAACCTTCGACGTAGATTTCAGCCAAACTAAAACGAAAGAGTCAATATACTAAGGCTCCCGCCATGTTTGAGCATCGATAATAGATACAGTAGTCTCTATTCATCTCCGCTTGCAATGATGGATTCCTAATAAGAGCCAGAAAAGAGGATATTAGTGTTCTAACATCCAGAAATCGGCTACATCATTCCTGAAACTCAGAGGGCGACTATTTTTAGTCTAAACCTGAGCAGACTCCTCCCTCATGCTTGCATGTACGTGAAAAATCCATACAGAAAAGCCGGGAGCCCATCAGATTGCTCAACCCGGATGTTCCTCGAAATCTCCAACCCCGTCGAGCCCTCGCGAGACCGTTCACAGACTGGGCCCATTTCCCATTCTAGACTTCTTTCATTGCTTAGCTCTGAGATGTCTATGTCGTCGACAATGTGCTTCCAATCATAATACTTACCGATGCAATAGCGATCTCGATCCTAGCGCCCCGACTAATTGTTGTATCGCATATCACCTCCACCCGATATACATCCGATACTCCCACTCACCCGCCCCCATCATGCACCCCACACAATAGGCGATCATCTTCCGTCATAATCACCGCACCAGATCCAATTCTTAGAAAGTACATCAAGGAATCCCATCGACAATCTACCATAACGGTGTTTTCGAAAAGCCCATGAACTGCATGCCAACACATCACACCTTTCCTACCACCAGCATTCTTACACTCGCCCTCATCCTCTTCATCCTTACCCCCTTCCTCTATGCAGCCGAGAAGCCCGAATGCGAAAACCAAGTCCTCCCCCTCCCCCCCGTCTCCAGCTGCCAAAACCTCATAAACACAATCCACAAGCTCTCCCTCCGCGAACCCTACATCTACCACTGGTCGCGCCACCCCGACACCAAAGAATCCTACACCGCCCTCCTCCCCCGCACATTCATCGACAACAGAAAGCCTCAAGATTACACCTACATCTGCAGCATCACAGTGGATGTGATACCCGAGCACGAAAAAGATGGGGAGGATAGTTTCGGGTACCTTGATATAGCGAGGGCGGCGAATGAGATTTCGAAGGTGTGTTTGAAGAGGGAGAGGGGGATAAGGCCGCAGGTGGGGTGGATGGGGGTGGGGTTTTTGGAACAGCCGCAGGTGGTGGGGGTGAGGATGGGGAGTTTGAGGAGGATGGATGGGGGGAAATGGTGGGATGGGAGGAGAGTGGTGGAAATCGTTGACGGGAGTGATGGGGAGGTGAGAGAGGTGGAGACCGCATGAGGTGTTTTGGCTTAGAAGCTTTTCCCATAACATTTCTGCAGATTATATCCGTTCCTTCATGAGCAAGTTCGCAGTACACACCGTCCCTTGATCCTCGTCTTTCAAAGCTGCTTTCTCTACCACAAATCCATCTGTACCATCACTATCCCCATACAGCTCTGAGTTTCCCTCTCCGGAAGCAAATAGCAAATCTACAGTGACCCTTAAGTCGTGTTACGCCCAGAGCAATCACCGAACTATCGTTCAGTCATATCAACCACCAAAGATCCCCTTGTATTGCTCCATCTCGACCTCGAAAATCTACAATTGTATTATCGACTTTGATAGGACCATGGTGACGGATCTACCTGTATGGCTCGTGCACAAAGGCAAGAATACGTTTGAGGAGATCAGAACACTTTCTTGGCATACGGATTGAGTTGGCTCAACCCAACCATTCCTTCTTAGAGCCCCTTAGTAGACAACATGAGAGGAATCACGAAATCTAACCACAAGCGAATGACGGTCCGGATTGACTCTTGTTCTGCATCAATATGCGTGATTATGCAGGTAAGGCATTATCCGCGGAAAGTAATTAAAGTTCTCCGGTTGACTTTAGGCTCTGGGATCAAGCTTGCCGAAGCCGATTATGTTACCTTTGTGCTCGGCGTTCCTTGATGGTATGCATTGTAAGATGGATAAATCCTGGAACTCTGATGTTGGACATCTTAAGTCATGCATTGGGTTAGATCTCGAACCAAAGTATACGGTACCATCGGTCTCGGAGCGGCGTTCGGTGCAGTCGGCCGTCGTATTGCATCCTCCGGCGAAGGATTTGGGGCATTTCAGGAACTCAGCTGAAAGCTACATAAAACCCTTGTTCGGAATACGTGCATTCGCCCAAGAAGCAATTAACTGCTAGCGCTATAACAAAATTTGGCCTGCCACGATACACTCTTCGAGCCCAATACGGACAGAACAAAGCCATCCATTGAACGAATGCACCAATCCGACAGATGGAATTACGTAAAGCTTCGGTTGAGCTAATACCGAGTGACTGAGCAGCAAATAAACCATCCCTAAGAGGTTGGTTCTACCAGATTTCATAAGGTGGAGAAGTATAACATAGGAAAAGTATAGGCTTCCTTCCGGATTGACCAATGCGACGATCCAGGAATAGATTTCTTCGGAGCCGGCTTGGCCGGTTCCGTACGGAATGATTCCGATAGTAGCGTACTAATGCATACGCAAGTCCGTGCTTCAGGCGTATCTCTGATACCACTCTGCTATTTTCGGTTATGAGGTTACACAACGAAGTACCACTGCCCCGCCTGTACCGGTAAACACTGAGAACCTTCTCGTGTTCTTACACGGGTCCTTGCCCGGAGCACGTATCACATGGATCTAAGAAGTTTGCATCCTTTCCCGCCGGGTACTACCGTCCCTTCATGCTTGTCCTAAACATCGCCTTCACCATGGTACACCGCAGCACAAGACGCTCCTGGAATGGACCCTCGGCCCGATACATTCCAATGACCATCTACCATCCGATGAAGCGACGGCAAGGAGCATGCGTAGATGGCGAGGAAAGGGGTATGACATCGCTGTGACTTCGAGAATATATAAGACCAGAATATCCATCCATTATGAGTATTTCATCTCCTCATCCTAGCATCAAACAAGCAATCAGAAGATCCAATTCCCACCATCTCCAATCAACACTCCAACAAACACCATAGTCATGCATTTCTCAACCATCTTCCTCACCGCCCTCGCGGCCATCCCCTCCTCCCTCGCCGCCCCAGCTCCAGTCGCCGACATCTCCATGATGTCCGCCGCCGCCCCGCAATGGACCATAAAATCCTTCGTCCGGACCTGCAACGCCGCAAACACATCCTGCAAATACTCCTACAGCATCGACACCCACTCCGGCGCCGCTGCCACACCCTGCACCTACACCGTAGGCGGAAATCCCGCTTCCCGCGCAAGCTACAACAATGTCAAGTGTGGCACCTTCACCATCAGCAGCAACTGGAGCGGGCAGTTTGGGGCTGGGAATGGGTTCCAGACGTTGGCGGTGGTGCAGGGGAGGACGATTGTTTATCCGGCGTATACGGATAAGCAGTTGGTTAGTGGGAAGGTTGTAAGCCCGGATCAGAGCTATGCGCCTCAGAATCTGCCTTAGGGGGTGACTTGAGCAGGGTAGGGGAAGATTGAAGTAAGGGGGTGCGGGCGGTAATGGGTGGACGTTAATATGGAAGGACTGTGGAGTGCACAGGACGTATGCACGGGGGTGACAAAGCTGACGCATGGGGTGAGAGCATTTGTCTACACGTTATTGTATTCGAGCATTTACACTGGTTATTCATTGCATATGCATCATCAACAAAAGAACTGCGAAAACATTCATTGCAAGCGATTCACACTCACTGATTTTCCTACCTGTATATTCAGCGTCCATGACCTCCTCTTTCATTCAAAATCAACAAGATCTATCAAAGATAACAGTATCGCTACTTTCGACGTTCACTATCCCCCCTTTTCCTCAAGACCCTACCCCAACCCTCCACCCTACCAATCAAAACTCTCCTGCCCATACTCCAAATACTTCCCACTATCCGCATCCCTCTCCCCATTCAACATCGCCACCATCGGCCCCGCCCCCTCACCCACCGGCTTCGCACCATTCTCCGTCTTATTCGCCGCAGAAAGATTCGACTCCGTGAACCCCGGTCCATACATGAAAATCTTGAACCCATCCCCCTCATCACCACCCCAATTATACCACTGGCACGCCGCAACCATATTCATAGCCGCCTTGCTGATGCGATATGGGTCCGCTTTCAAAGCTGCGTAGGGATGATCGCGGATTAGGCGCAGGCTTATGGAGCCACCGCCGCTGGTGACGTTGATGATGCGGGGGGTGCTGGTGGATTTTTTGAGGAGGGGGTAGAAGTGGTCACCCATGAGCTGGGCGCCGACGGCGTTGGTTTGGAGGCAGGCGGTTGTTTGCTGGAAATTCGACTGGTCTTTGTTGCCTACTATGCCGGCGTTGTTGACTAGGGCGTCGAGTCTGTTCCACGTAGTCAGATTCTCCTGCATGAACACCTAGAGGTGGTTGGAAGATGAAGTAGCTACGAACCTTCCATGCTTGCTTTCGACTTTCTTCGCTGCGGCAGCGACAGACTCTTCGCTCGTGACCTCTACCTGGAGGAGTTCGACGGTGCCTTTAGGCTGCTGGGATTGTAGTTCTTTGATAGCGGTTTCGCCTTTCTCGATAGAGCGAGATCCCAGGAGAACATGCTTATTGGAGTCGGTTATAAGCTGGCGAGCCAATTCGAGACCAATTCCACTGTTGGCTGTGAATAGGAGGTCAGCCATTGTTTACTCGCTAAGGAAGGAATGGACAACCTCCTGTGATCAGAACGAGCATCTTGCTTTGAGCCATGTTGAATGATTGTATGCAGGTAAAGTAACTTTATTCTTGTTTGACAAAAGTCACAGAATGGTAGATTGATATGCTTTTCTCTTCTTTTGTGGTCGATAAAAGGAGGCTTGTTAAGTCCGTTACAATCTCCGACCTAGCTTCAGAATCCTTAAATCCATGAGACTAAATCCTTTCGGTCTGTGATGCGGACGAAAAAGCAATCCGAAATGTGATAGACATACATATATTCGAAGTATTTGGTTGTTTTAATTGGCAGCTCTTACAAAATGTGATCCTCATGGCGCTCCTTTGACCCTTTCCGTCCGTCAAAGTGTGTTGAGAATTATGCAAAAGACCGAGTGGAACCTTTGGCGAGCTGTACATTGCCTATTTTCGATTGGGTCCCAGTAAACGGTGTTGCAGAATATCGTGCAAAGGAGCTAGGGGATTGTTCACCGCTACTGAAGGAGTATCAGAAGAAACAATGCCGTGGCTGAGACTAGCCATGGTTGAGACTATTCGTGAAATCAGAATCCTGACAAAGCCAGCAGAGAAAGGATTGACCTTCTTGCGTCTGCTCGAAATGAATTACACACCATGATACCCCAAGAGTTCCAAAAGGACGGCTCCAAAGGCCTACGCTCCAGATAAGACATGATACCAACCAAGGTCATATTTCGAGTTCATGGAATGTTTGAAATACTCTTTCTTTGGGTTTGCCCTGTACCATCGAAGCAAATATTGGATATGAATAGCAAGAGATAAGAAAATTTTAGCTGCAGATGTAGCCTGTCATGATGAAGCCAGGAGTCGCAGCCTGATACCCGGTTCTCGACCCGGGCATGCGTCCGTACAGTTAATCGTTCATACAAATTTTGGCAGTGCAAATCGACCTGATTGATCATTCGGAAACAATGAACAGCACACAACTACCAACAAAGGATACAGAAGGAGAACAAGAAAGACGCGGCTACTGTATCGCTGAAAAGAGTGACTAGTAAGACTATCCTTGAAGTACTTTTGGGTTGATCCATCATAGATGACTGATGCAGCAACGTGTCGAAGTAGATCAAGGGCCAACGCTACACCTTTGGTATATGAGGAGGGGGGCGGAAGGCAAAGTTCAGAAGCAAGAGAAGCGAACACACTTACGATGCTGACAAGGGCGCCTTGAGTAAAAAGCATGACAATGGCTTAGCTCAATTGACACAGGAGTGATAATTGACTGCTCCGATTGCAATCCTACATTGCATGGTTGATAGAGCAGATAGAAGATATCCACTCCAACGAGCGCTGCAGATGATGTTCTTCAGGCCTACGGATTCAGAGCCTCATCGTCCGGCCATTGCGTCCTTTTGTCGCACTACGTTAGGATGATAGAAATATTTCATCACAATCGATTTCGGTATGACAAGTTTGTGGCTTGGTTGGTGAGTACTCATTTCGAGAGTCGCCCAATCAAGTACGTCGTCGGGGTGTTGGGCGCACTGGTCTTAGCCGTCCTGCTGGAAAACATCGCGGAACCTTCATTATCTGCCAGCTGACTGCGGACTTGCAGCGGAAAGTCAGGTTCTGCCATGATGATGGTGTTGATTCCGGAAAGCAAAGTTCAATTGGCTCTCGGCTGCCATTTACTGCTCAATGAATTCCTCTCAAACCCTTTTCCTGTAAGGCTGAATGTCACTGTCAATCGGAAGATTCCAGCCCCGCTTTGGCCGCTAGTTTGTGCCAAGACTCGTTACCATCTTAGCGGCTTGGCGCTCTCACGATCTTGCTGAGAAACGTCGTATTTTCTCCTGGTCCTTTTACATCCTCACAAATTTGTTGACTTTGACGACACCGCCCGTGCATGCAATATCTTTCTGTTCAAGCGATAAGAAAGATCTCAACGTTTGAATCTTGAAGCTTTGAGAGCTCCAACGTTGCGAAGTACTCGGTTCCAAATCCCCTCATCACCACATACATATGCCAAGCTCAACCTTGTCTCCAAAAGGCAGGTAAATATGCTGGCTTCAAGGCAACATTCCGCAATTTGTCTTGAAAATAACATTCTACCTTCCTCATATGTAAATTGTCATCTTATAGGGTCTTGCTCGTGCAGGTACCGGCACGATAGGTACACCGACTATGGTGATTTCCAACCGACGTCACCGGAGGGGTAACTTCGATCCCCTCCGCTGGCAGCCTGACATGAGTAAGAGAGCTCGAGTACTTATATCGAGTGGAGGAGAAAAGTAATTTAATCTGTGATCTTCTGTCATCTCAATCCGGAATTCGTGTTTCCTTCTTTCTTGGCTAGCAGCATGCACATACCCGTCATATCGTCTCTGCTTTTTGGGTCGTTCGTATCAGGGTGTGCTCGTGAACATGCTTTCCACCGGCCAAGATCAATTGTCAAGCGTCAATCTACAGGCCGTTTGCCATTGACATCTGATGAAGCCGTCCTTGCCAATTCTTTCGATAACAACACCATCGAAACATGGAATTACTATTACACCCATGGCGCACATCTGGCTGGAACCAATCGTACAATGGCCCAGTGGACAGCCGATCGCTGGGCCGAGAACGGATTTCAGTCCAGATTGGATGAATACACGGTCTACCTGAATTACCCCGTCAGCCATTCTTTATCCTTGACCTATCCGAATGGCTCGGTGTTCAAGGCGAGCCTCGAAGAGGCTGTATTGATGGAAGACGAGACGACTAGTTACCCCAACAGAATCCCCACCTTCAATGGCTACTCTTTTACCGGCAATGTAACTGCCGAATACGTTTACGTTGGCCGTGGCCAGGTCGTCGACTTCGAAGCCCTGCTCAAATTGAACGTCCCATTGGAAGGGAAGATCGCCCTTGCAAAGTATGGAGGTCCATTCCGCGGATTGAAGGTTAAGAATGCAGCTTTGTACGGCATGATTGGCGTTATTCTCTTCACCGACCCTGGTGATGATGGGAATATCACTGAAGCCAATGGCTACGCGGCGTATCCGGACGGCCCTGCACGTAATCCTACAAGTGTCCAGCGAGGATCTGTACAGTTCCTTTCCACGTATCCTGGTGATCCAACGACCCCAGGCTATCCCTCCAAGCCAGACAGTCCTCGTGCCGACAAAGGGCCAGTAACTCCAAGTATCCCCTCTTTGCCCATATCGTATGCTGAAGCCATTCCGTTGCTCCGCGCGCTGGATGGATACGGTACTCCAGGCTCTCAAGTGAATCGTACAAAATGGGTTGGTGGCTTGAATGTCACGTACTCAACGGGTCCTGCTCCAGGTGCGGTCCTTTCCATGTCCAACGTAATGAGGGATGCCATTACCCCGATCTGGGATGCTGTAGGTATCATCAATGGTACGAACCAGGATGAGGTCCTTGTCATAGGTAATCATCGGGATGCTTGGATCGTGGGAGGTGCAGCAGATCCAAATTCGGGAAGTGCGATTATGGTTGAAATGAGTAAAGCATTTGGAAAGCTGCTTGCTACGGGGTGGAAGCCCACAAGAACTATCGTTGTAAGTGCCTTTCTGTTCAAATCTAATTCTTTGGCTTCTCTGTGGTGGCTCGCATCACTCATCCTTCGGCAATCTGGGATTCAAGACTGGTAGCTGATTGTGTATGATAGCTCTGTTCCTGGGACGCCGAAGAATACGGCCTCGTTGGAAGCACAGAATGGGTGGAAGAACACATTAACTGGCTCGCCGAGTCCACCGTAGCCTACCTCAACATCGACGTTGGCGTTTCTGGAAAGTCGCCCAGTCTTTCTGCTACTCCCGAACTCGGCACCATAGCCACAGATCTCATGAAGAAAATCCTGTGGCCCACCATGTCGAATGAGACACTCTACGATGCATGGTACGCCGAGACAGATGGCGAGGTAGGAGTCTTAGGATCCGGAAGCGACTACACCGCTTTCTTGCACAATGGAATCAGTAGTCTAGACGTAGGCGCCGACAATGGCCCCGATGACCCCGTATATCATTACCACAGGTATGCCTCCCTACCTTCTTCCTAATTATTGCCGATCAGAATCAAACTCGAAAAATAAGATCAAATGCTAACAAGGATGACAGCGACTACGATTCCTACCACTGGATGTCCACCTTCGGTGACCCAGGCTACCACTACCACACCGCCATGGGCCAATTCCTCTCCCTCCTTGCCTACCACCTCGCCACCGATGAGCTCATCCCCTACGACCTCCCCGCCTACACCACCGCTCTCGAATCCTACTACGAGGACCTGCGGACCGCAGTCAACAGCACCAGCTCCACCCTCGACACCTCCGAACTCGATGCCGCAATATCCCAATTCGAAACCAGCGCCATCGAAGCCGTCGCTTTGCGAGATCTCGCAGTCTCCACTAATGATGCGGCTCTGAAGACGGTAGTGAACCAGAAATTCAGGGATTTCCAGCGGGCGTTTACGTCTGTGGGGGGTCTACCAAATCGGGAATTTTACAAACATGTGATAAACGCCCCGGGGATAGATACGGGTTACGCGCCAACGACATTCCCGGGGATTACGGAGGCAGTGGAGGCAGGGAACTTCACTTTGGCGGCGGAGTGGGTTGTCAAGACTAGTCTAGGGATTCAAAGGGCGGCGGGAATTCTACAGACGTGAGAGATGGTATGGGGGTTGATGGCCATCTAGGCTGAGGAGATTTCGAATGGATTGCTTGTGACGAGGGGGGAACAGTGTGCGATTTGGTGTTCGCGCTTTGGTGACCGGAAATCCAGGTCTCGTCTTCGTGTGTGTGGTTGGATATGGTGGGCCTCAAAGGTTGAAATAATCAAATGGTTTGGGGACCTCTATGCCTTACCCAAAAAACAATAGTAATTTTCTTCGAATTGACCCAAGACATTTTTTTCACATGAATCTCTTTGAGATTAGTGATCCCCACCCATACAGTTTGCTCCAAAGTTCCTTATTCTAATCAAAATCATAAGTATTTTCTTTTATATAGCTAACGTGCCATGACTCGGCATACGCCATCCTGGAATGTTCAAAAAGTAAATGGTATTCTGATATTGTATTGCAACCTCACCCTTGATAGGACAAAACAATAAATTTACGAGATTAACTTGCCGCTCTAGAAGAAGGATTCCACACACAGCTTCATCAATCTGGGATATCTTACAATTTCTACATCTACGCACGTGGATCACATCTTGTTGATTCAAGGCCAAAAAGAATCCCCGCCATCGGGAGGTCGAGATTGCAAGCGAATCTGGAGGGAGTCTTGAAAAATCAAACAGACCGTCGAATGTCGAAGTGAATTAACCATATTTAACTAATCAAGTAGACCTTGCCATTTTGGATAAGTTTGCCAAGAACGTCGTGCAGAGGTGGCAGGCTCCCCGGAAGGCTCGCCTAACCATTGACAGATACTAGAGCAGTGCAAAGCGCAATGGTTCCCGGTCGTCTTCAGCGTACAAGTGTTCACCCAGAGCCAATCGATGAAAGGAAGGGTGCAGACTTGGCCAACGGTCCTGCGCAAAAATCTGCGGGGCTAGAGTCGGTGGTTTCAACCTCGGACTGCTCGTCAAAACCGTGGATACATCCACAGCCTTAGACGGATGATCGACGAATCGGGATCTCTCGATCTTCCTCGCCATCCGCCTCGCCGTGCCTCTGAATACCAAGCCGAACTTTAGTCTGTAGCACCCCGCTCAGCTTTCCCCGCCGCGAACTAGAAATCACTGGTCGACATTGGGCACGACTGATCGAGGCAGCAAGCGGTAACGAGATGCATAAGCTGCTCGTACGGGGGGGCTGTAGATCATTCGGTCAAGCGGCTGATATCCCAGGGGGCGTAGTTTGCCAACAAAGATCCGGAAACCCTTGAAATTGTGGCTTCAATGCTGGAGTATGACTGCTATACAACGACTTTGGCGCGAATACTTTCACCAACGTAAAGAGGAATCTTGAGATCAGTAGGCTTCACTCCAATCTCTGGAGAGCTTCCAGGTACCCGAAGAAAACGCTCGATTGCGCCGAACATCACTGGCAGGAAAAAGCCACGCCATGCACTGTGATAAGTTGTTAGCCCAAGGTACAGAGATGAAAAGTCACGCTAAGGCTTAAGCTCCGTGCCGTGCCTCGGTTTTGCCTAGGCGCCAGTTCAGGTGCTAATGTAGCTTTCTCCGCTAAGGAAACAGAAACAAACGGCGCGTGCTGCCAGTTCTACTAGCAAGACCTTGAAATTCGATCTATAATCGTAGGGAAACTTGGCTTTCTCCACAAGTAGCAGCGGAACGACAAGTCCCGAGACTACAAAACGGCTCTCATGTTCGTCTTAGACCTTTGGAGGAAATGCTTGCGATTCTCCTTTGCTGTGAACCCGTGCCAAGAGCAGAAACGGAGGTGCGTCCAAGGTTGCCCTGCGTAAAATCAACGGTGAGTGTCAGAAAGATTAGTCTCATGCGATTCACTTTCGCTGTTGGATTATTCTTTTCCGCTTGCTTGCATCTTGATCATCGATCTGCAGTCGTCTCCGCTTTGTTGGATGTCCTGGGGACCACAAGTCCGCGGAACTGCATACATGGACGAAAAAATCTTTGGCCTGTCAATCGATTCTCTGTGGTAGATGACTTCCATCATGATAGAACCATTTTAGGCGCGCTTCTTGTGTCATTCTGTGTATGTTCCTACAGATTCGAAAATCGCTATGAATTCGTCCACTCATCAGCCTGGATCATAGCCATACAATTAATCCGATGATGACCCCAAGGCGAGCCGCGCCATCTTGAGTTCTCGGCCGGAACTTGACGTCCCAAGAGGACCGGGTCGGTACAGCTTACCGTACCGTCCTACTAGCAATGCAGGGTTCACGCAACAGGTGAATCCCTATTACAGGCTATCGATCCCAAACTCAAACACCTTCTCCCCTCCCCAAGGCACGGATCTAGACCTGGGTCGAAACACGTGCATGGCACGAACATAGCAACAAAAAAACCATTACGGAGCTGTAGCATGGGACTATGTCTCCTGCATTAGTCTCCTTTTCCTTTAGAAGGAAAGAGAGGCATGAAATTTATCTTGGAAAGAGATAAAAGCAGGCTTTTTCCCGCCTCAGAAGTTCCCGTTCTCTTCAACCCAACAACAACCAACGCTAACAATCTCAATTAACCAGCCTCAGACCCAGACCCTTTTACCAGTCTCATTACGCTCTTTCAGCACCCCACTACTACCATGCAAATTAAAGCCACGCTCGCTCTCGCCTTTACGGTACTCTTCTCCTCAGTCGCCTTCGCCGCGCCTGGTCTCCCCGGCGCCGAGCTCTTCGAACGTTCTGATACCTGCGCCGAAGGAGGGAAACACATTGGCGGCTCGTGCATCCCAACGCGTGAGGGKGATTTCGCATGCGGTGACCACAAGCTTGTATGTCGAACTCTGCATACCCGACTCCTAACTGTTCTGTAATTCCACTGACTTTCGTTTCTCTTTTGTTCTTAGTTGAGGTGCGAGGGTGGAGTGTGGAAATTGTTCATCAATTGCCCATCTGGGACTCATTGCGAGAAGTGTGTGTGTGTCAACTAACCGGATAGACTGCTCGCTTGAGTCGTCGTTCGAGGGGGTTGGAAGGATGGGTTATGTCGTCCGGGAGTGGGGATCAGAGAATCGATTTCTTGAGAGGAACTTTGGAGGGATTTTGAGGGAATGATAAACGTATTTGAACAATGTAGTTTCGCTAGCTTTCTCTAGCTAGAGGGGTCAAAAATAGCTAACTTCCTCCGTATTTAATGTTTGCTACATTACCCTCTATCACGATTTCGCTGACCCGTGTAAATGTTTCTCTGCATATACAGGCTAATAGTCGACAATATTACTTATTTATCGGACATGCATTCAAGGCTACCAGGAACTCGATCTATCGATTTAGTCATCTTGGAAGCTCCCTGGACAAGAAGCGTAGAGGTTGGATGCCAAGMTTTTTGATGCCATGAGTAGCGAAGGATGGGATAGAAGCAGAATCAGTATGCTCAATCCATTCTCATGGCCTCCAAAAGCGCTCCGGGGGGTCGCCAATGGGTATCCAATTCCGGTCCTCCATCGCGCGACATCTTGGCCACGGAATGTCNATCCATTCTCATGGCCTCCAAAAGCGCTCCGGGGGGTCGCCAATGGGTATCCAATTCCGGTCCTCCATCGCGCGACATCTTGGCCACGGAATGTCCCCGCCTACTACGAGGATGACTATGTCCTCCCATCAAAAATTGAGCACTGAACGCATTGAGTCGTAATAACAATCTCTTTCAACGAAGCAGTAAAGACACGTATGCATGATAGCTTTCCATCCCTTCAACATAGGTGATATCTGGGCGACTTATGCATCGCTCCTGCTGATAATTGTCTTACCACTAATGGACATGGGGCTGATCCCCTCGAAATTTTCTTACGAATGTTGGAAAGCACTGGATCTAAAATTATCAGAGAAATCCCTCAGACAATGGGAGTAGGCTGGTAATTGACCTACCCAATAAGGGTTATATCACAATGAGAAAAACGAAACATGCAGGTCGAGTCCACTAAATATCGTCCAGAGTCTGAAGATTTCTAACTTATCAATGCCTACTTTTTCGATGTCTGATATATTGCATTGATTGCGCCCCAAGCGAGGAGAAAAGAGCTATCGATCAAGACTGCTGCTCATAACTCTCTGGTATAGAGGCTTCGTCGAAATCAATCCCTTTGATCATGAATCTAAGCTCTATACCTCCTCCGGCGGCTCGCTGCACAATATCGGCTCCGCCCTCTCAACCACCCACCCCGTGATCGGGTACCAACCCGTAGATAATCTCGCACCGCTCGAGTTCGTGCGACTGATTGTTGAGAATCACGATTTGCAAATCAGGCATCGGGTGTAGAATAAGAATTGCCGTATGATCTGGGGTAATAGATCCGTGTACCATGCTGCGACGCCGGACTATGAGGCTTTAGGACGGGAGGGAGGGGACCCAGGGGGNGGGGGGGGGCGACATAGGTCTGTGAGGTTGGAGGAGCAGCCGTATTCAGACACGGTGAGTAGGAGTAGGAGGGAGAAGTTGGAGGTTAGGGTAGAGGGAGAAAAGAGGGCCATTGTAGGGGATGAAAAGAGCTAGGGGTCAAGTGGTGAGCGGAAGGCTTGAGGACAGGTAGGGAAAACCAGTCGCTCTCCACACTGAAAGATCTTTCGACTCTCGCTTTCAGCAGATACATTCATGTGGAAAAAGTATGGGAACGCCTTGAAGTTAGTTAGCGAGACTTACTTCTCTACTATTCAAGGAAGAGAGATTCGAGTCATGTCTAAAGAACAATGACGTGTGAGTCATATATGTATCACGCATAAACTTCGATTGAAGAGCTCTGAAAGTGCAGGAAACCTCAATATTTTCCAAGTCCATTGTGATCGTTCTTCCTCCTTCGTTGCTTACTATATATACGCGACTACTCCCTCTACAATATATCCCCCATCCGAAAGGACACAAGGAAACAAATCGCACCCGGAAATCCACACTTCAATCATCAGCGGAGCTCTTGAAGAAGAAAAGTTAAACGTCTTCCCCGTCACATCATCACCCTCCAAAACCCTCTCACCTCTCAGCCATGGGTCTCAGCAGGTTCCTCCGTATACGCAAATATGTCCCATCATTCCACTGGACATGCTGCCACTGCAGCTGCGCGCATAGAGAAGAAGGCGAGGGAGGTTTTAAGGTCTATTGCCGGCAGTGCAACCATAGATTCTGCGTGCAATGTGAGTATTCACGTGATTACGATGGCGGTGGATATTGGAAGCATCCTTTGCTTAAGTAAGGAGATTTGTAGTAGAGATTTGTAGTAGAGCTTTTGGTGTAGGGGCAAATGGCGCGTGCAGTCGCGGTCATCATAGTGAGAATTGAGGCTTTGAAGTGCGCCTCGAAGCCAGTGTGCAAGGCTCACATTCCCTTCCCTACCGTTCAAGGCTAAGAGAACGGAGTCATATCGCTAGATTAGAACAGATGAGCCATACACAACAATTGATACGGTGACCTTCACGATAATCAGAAAAGCTATAAATTTCTTCAAATCCATCATCCTCAGTTCTCCCTCTCAAATCGTTACCTTCAATTAATCTTATTGTCTTTGCTACCCTTCACCCATAAGAAACTAGAAGGAAATCGACTCGGAAAAACCACGCAAACCCGCAGAGCCTTCAAGTGAGGATATCCCGTCTCCATACGCAGCATAATATTCAAGACCCTACCTCCCAGCCATGCCTAAAAACGGCCCTTACCGCAGACACGGCCGCGTGCCAAAATTCAGCTGGACATGCTGCCACTGCGGTCATGAGAATCTTGAAGATGGCGGTGAAGGCTACTGGGTCTATTGTCAGGAGTGCGAGAAAATATTCTGCGGAAGATGTGTGTTCCAGGAAGGTGGCGAACACTTGAAGAATCCATTGAATAAGTGAGGAGATTTGTGGTAAAGCTGGTGGTGGTGTAGGGGCGCGGTCATGGTCATCATAGTGAGATTGGGGCTTTTCTGATTTGTGGTACATAGCATGCGTGTTTTGGGTCCCTATGATAGAAATTGAATCAGCTTGAGAGCTTTTCCTCTTCTCCTTATGCTTCTGGTATGATGACTTATGATCCCAATGTCTATAACACGCTGCTAAATCCGATATCGATACAAGTCAAGTAGATCTGGATGCTTTATTATAGTAAAACTCCTATGAGTTACACCACTCCTATTATTTCTTTTCCGATAGCATAGCCAGGTGTGCGCTACCGTCTCCGATCGACTCAGCATGCTGTCTTCGGGATATCTCCATACTTTGGGCTCTCGCCAAGGAGATCCACCTTTGCAAGTCCATCGCAGCATTGCATGGGTATTTTAAAGGGCCATGTCATCTCGGCAAAGAGTATCACATCTAGAACCGCTATCAGACTTAAGCTGGGTATGCCACAAATGCCAATCTTATCGCCATTTCTGGACCTTGGAAGCAAGAGGCGAGATCGCGAGGTATGAGAGTGAGATAAGGTAAAGGAGCGCTCAATTCCATAGTAGCGGTCTGGGAATGTCAATGGGCTTGTCTTGCCCGTGGGTCAAAGATATCTAGGAGAGACAGCCACTGTATATGCGCTTCAGGATGTTGGATTCTTGCTTACAGCAGCTACTTCGGTGTGAAAAATAAGCGCTCTTCGAAGTCAGTATGCAAGACTCATATTTCCTTCCCTACCGTTCAAGAATTAGAAGTACGAGTCACAACCCTGAATGAAAGAACAATCGAGTGAGCCAAATACATTAAACATTGACTCAACAATCTTAAGAACGTTCAACAATTTCAAACTTTTCTAGATCAACTATCCTTATTCCCCGTTACAATACTCCTTCCAAATAAAATCACCTTCTGCAATACCCTCCTTCTAAAGGAATAACAGACAATTCACACAAAAAAGCGGTATGCCTTTCAGCAGCCTTTTCCATAAATCCGTCCCAGACTTCAACTGGGCATGTTGCCACTGCGGCCGGGAACATCACGAAGACGGCAAGAAAGGATACCATGTCCGCTGCCAGAACTGCCACCGTAGATTTTGCGAGAAATGTTTCTATTCACGTGATAACGATGGTAGTGGCGGATATTGGAAGAATCCGTTATGTCTTATATAGATGAAGGTGCATGCAGCGGTGGTGTTGGAGGCCGCATTAGCAAGGTTGGGAGTTCACGATATCTCGATTTTTTGGTGTTTGGTTTGTGTGGTTTATAGCATGCATATTTGTTTCTTTCATTGGCGATATCGCACTGAAGGATGAGAGAGCCTGAAAACCGAGCTCTAGCTCGAATCGTATTCAAGCTGGCACCTTGATGATCTAGTGAATGGAATAACTCATTGGTCGGGTGTTAGGGTATTTACTTCTTGACTCTGGACGCGACATTTTCATATGGAAAGTCAAGCAAGTTCATGTTCTGACTGTTACACAAGGTCATACGACCCACAATGGCTCCACCAAAGTACAAATATAAATTCCTGTGCAACCATGTTCCTTCTCTTTCCCTACTTCCAAATCTCCCATTATACAGAGATCCTACCTAAGCAACATAGTCGCTCGAAGAATCACGCAGTCGTATTCTCTCTATAGCAACATGTCCCATCCTCGAGACGGACCGGTGCACGAGTTTGGCTGGATGTGCCACAAATGCGGGTTAGAAAATTTTGAAAACGGTCGGAGGGGCTACTGGGTTGATTGTCAAAATTGCTTCCACATGTTCTGCCAGGGTTGTGTATTTCTCTCTGACCTTGACGGTAATGGGGATTGGCAGAATCCTTTGATTGGATTCAGCTGCTGAATAAGCTCAATGATGAGGGAGGCCGAGAAAAGGAATGGGGGGCAGGGTGGAGAGTGGATGCGGCTCATTTAACCGGTTGGTTTGTGCAGTCATGCATGCCTATTGTTAAGTGTGTAATAGTCAGCAAATCGTCTCGAGATCTTAACCTCTTCACCTCTTCCAACCAGATGTGGTCATTTTGACAGTAATGCTTGGGGATTGAAAACATTGACTCACGATTTCCAATATCTAAAACTCGGTAACGATTCTGACTGTACAAGGTCTCACGATTCTTACCAGCTTCTCCATCGAAGTAATATACAGTTCTTTGCAACCTTATTCCCAATTTTTGTTCTTTTAACCTTGAAAGATCCCAATATACCCCAAAAAAGACCTTACTCAAGCATCACGAAACGCCCAACAGATCACTCAGCCCTTAGATCCATATACCAGCATGCCATACCTACTAGACGGACCCAAATATGACTCTGGGTGGGGCTGGCGGTGCCACAAATGCGGCTGGGAGAACTACAAAGACGGCCAACGGGGCCGCTGGGACCGTTGTCAGAAATGCCCAAAAAGATGGAGACCTCACAAATACTGCGAAGGCTGCGTAATGATCCGCGAGTATAATGAATATGGGTCCTATACTGGACCCAGTTTGGATTAGTCCGGTGCGAAGGGGAGGCAGGCGGGATGGGGGAAGATTGTGGGTAGGGTTGCTTATGTGGTTTGGTATGCGAATAAATCATTGGGTGCAGTCAACAAGTCGTTGGAACTCATGTTCTACTCCTTTCATATAACATAATCTATCGCAATGATGCCTGACACACTAATACCCTTGACTGATGAGTCCCTGTACTAATGACGCATCATGGATACATGTGATTGCTCTATGACGTGGATTCTCCATATTGAGCAGTGAGCAGGTATAAATTAAAAACTTTTTCTCCTTGTCCCCTTTCAAAACCAACATCAACCACCATACCCCCAAGAGACATCCGTTACATTTTTCGACGGACTCCGCACAACACACATCCACAACAAATCTACCTGTTTCTGCGAAGTGAAAGACCCTTCTTTCCTTCTGACAACGAAGCCAAGAACTTATAGGCATCTTGAGGACAATGGCTGGTGGACATAGAAGATCAGGAGGTAGACATGAAACCGTGTCGGAATACAGTTGGGTATGCCACGAATGTGGTAGAGACCATCTCGAGGATGGGAAAAAAGCATACTGGGTATACTGTACCCAATGTGATCATCTATTCTGTCTTCATTGCGTCTTCCTCAGCACTGCTACAGACCCTGATGGTAATTGGAAAAACCCGCTGCTTGAGTACTAATATATGAAAAGTGGAAAAGAGGACTGTAGGAGACCTGGAAGCATGCTCTTGAATTACTGATCTTCTTGGGTTTTGCTATAGTGTATTCCACACAGATAGTTTGCGAAATTTCCAAGCATGGGCCATCCAGAAGTGCATACCAAAATTAAACATCGAACGACTTGAAGATTCCATTCCTGCTATGGTTGTAATACATGCGCCAGTACATTAGTATTTTCAAGAGATTCTCGCATTAGTCACCTCCGGTCACCATGCTCGACGTACGATCAAATTTCGACCATTTGACTCATTAGTTGACTCGAGGTCACGACAATAGACTCATAGCCTAAAACAGGCATATACCGTCACGTAGGCCGTGTCAAGGTAGTATCTATATACAAGAGCTCCTTCTTCTTCCAATCGTATCGCCCACAACCATCAAATACCCACGTTAAAGCTGTTGAACACTCATTTCAACTATTGACCTCCACTACATCTCACTTACCCTGCAGCAACTAAACACCTCTTTCCAGCAGCTCAAATCAAGGTCCCACAAACATGGGCGGCTTGAAAACCCACATCAACGGCCCAGTATCAGAGTACAGCTGGCTATGCTGCCAATGCGGACAAAACCACTTTGAAACCGGAGATCTCGGATACGACGTAGATTGTGTGAACTGCAGGCACTCACTTTGCGATAATTGTACGCCCTCCTCTGGCTGGATATGGTGATGGAAATTGGAAATCCCGCTACTTTATTTGGTGACATAAAGTAGGGGGAGATGTGGATAGGGGATAGTCGAATACCAGAAGTATGCACTAAGATTTACTGATTTCACTAGGTTTGGGAGTACTTTTTTCCTCTATAGCTGACTTGCAAAATCTTGGCATGCGCCATTGGGGACAGTGTGATAGAAAATTGAAGATATAAAATGCATGCAGATATCACCTATTATTCTCGTTGTACCCTCTAGTATGTTAGTATCTTCATAGATATGCGTCTCGATTTCTGACGGTCAACATCCTCGACGTATGAAATTCAGCCTTTCGATTCAGTAGTTGACTCGAGGTCACTACCACCAACTCCACAGATTAAGATAGGTAATTGACTGCTACGTACCTATCAATCACTACTTCAGTGACTAATGAAGAGCTTCAAATTCACACGTCTTACATTGACACCATGAGAATGATTCACTCCCGCATGTGAATCATTCATGATCCTAAACCCTGAGTCAACCTCGCCAAGGTCGTACAGACAGGTATAAATTGAACCTCCATCTATCCAACTCCTGTGGTTACACAGATCATCCACCAAGTCGCACAAAACCCTCCCAGCCACACAAAACAGAAGGCTTAAAAGAAACACCAAGGTACATCTCACCCTATTATTTCACTACATCTCTCCAGTGACAAGTGGTACGCGAGGATGGTCGGGAAATCTGCTTTTCCCCCAGGGAAGGGCTATTACCGCCGCGATGCACCAAAGCCCGAATTTGTCTGGGTATGCCATGAATGTGGCACTGAACATCAGGAGGACGGACAATATGGGTATTACGTCTATTGTGCTCGATGCGAGCACCTGTTCTGCTGTGGATGTACATTTCTCTCCGATATAGATGGCGGGGTTGGGAATTGGGAGAATCCTTTGGCGTAGTGAGCTAGTATGGAGAACTT
Organism: Opeltia flavorubescens; assembly: GCA_000442125.1. Lineage (NCBI taxonomy): Eukaryota > Fungi > Ascomycota > Lecanoromycetes > Teloschistales > Teloschistaceae > Opeltia > Opeltia flavorubescens. Next base: position 58,090 of record KE546970.1, read on the forward strand.
CCATCAGGAAACTCAGAATTGTCTGAAATGGTTTGCGAAGTGTGGGTATGCATCTATTAAGGAGTTCTGATTAAATCTTAAAACCCATTTTTATATGCAAATAATCTTGAATTGGAAAGTCAAAGGCCGTTGTCCAGCGCATGAGTTGTGACTGCGTTGATACTTCACTCCAATAAAATGACTCCTCATTACAAAACCCATCGTCATACCGACCACCTCCAATGACGACCACGATCACAAGAGTCCCCCAGCGCATCTGACCAACCACAAAAGCCTATATAAACCCCCCTACTTTCTACCACACCTCCTCCTCCTCCTCCTTCCTCCCCATCATCACTTCTACCCTCTCACAACCTCAAGCTTTCCCCTCCCTATCTTGATTTCACCACCACCGGAACAAAAACACCCTTTCCTCCATTCGAAAAGAAAAATGTCACAACCACAACCATCAACATCAAAATACATCCAATGCGAGAAATGTTTCCAAGACACTCCATTCGATAGAATTCACGGTCGTCACGGTCACATAGTTGGGGGAAGATGGTGCTTGCATTGTGGGCATAAATTTTGTAATAATTGTGCGAGGGTTGAGATACCCGATTAACTGAATACCCGAGTGGGAGAAAATGGGGGTTTGAACGGGGGAGATGTGTACAGGAGAGAGTATGAAGGGGGCGCTTGATTTTTCAATCGATTTGTTCTTTGCATGCGGACATGTATTTAAGGTCCTGAGCAGGGGAATCATTCTTGAAAGCCGAGAGCTTAATTGTAGTCTTTCAATATGCAACAACGAATGGGTTCTCGTTGCTTTCTCCGATTTAGTATGCGTAGGCCTGTGGCTCATCAATGTGGGTTTTCTCCAATGAAGTTATGTCTGGGAATGTTGAAGCACGTAATTTACGGAATTCAAGCAGTGAATAGCCTGTCAATATTCTCCGTCATCACTGAACGCTAGGCTTCCTCGCCGTAAACAGACTCGAAGTCTCCAGCATTTTCGCAAAAATGATATTCCCGTCCCTGGCCTGAAAGGTCGCAACCTTATCGTTCCCCCAGCCAACAAGCTCATACTCATGATCCCCAGCATATATAAAGCTCGGAACTATCCTTCTCAGGAACATAGCGCGATGAGTCATAACAACAGACGCACTCCCCGCGCCTTCAGCCCTCGCAGTCGCATACTGCCAATTATTCGAGCCATGGCGCTGAACCATAACATCAGACGAGCATGGACGGGGTGTGTTTTTGCCGTAGATAGTGGTGGTCGCGTCCAGGGATCCGATTTCCCAGAAAGAAATGTGGTCTGCGTGGAACCAGCCGTAGCCTCGACCGTCGTTCATGTTGAGGTCTAGGGGCTCACAGCAGATGTCGACGTAGCCTGCGGAATGACATTCTTGTCTCACATAGATGGAAGAGGATCTGGTGTCGGTGAATATTGCGGATACGGCGGAGACTGTCGGCGAGAATAGGGTGAAGAGATACAGGGACAGAAGAACCCATGTCATTTGTTGGAACATGATCAAACCTCGGCCGAAAATTAAGCAATCGGCTATCGTGTGCGAGAACGTGGCGCTATTTGGTAGATAAGACTCTGCACATGGAAAGAATCAATTGACAGTTGCTGGTTGCGTCGTGCAATGGATCTCTGCAGCCAGAGTACATGATATGGGGATCTAGCCGATAGGCGCTAAGACCACGGTGATTGTGGAGAAGCGCATACCGGCAGAGTTTCAAAGCAGTCCGGTTGACCCAATAAGACTTCAGCCGTGCCATAGAAACCTACTTGACTGAGACAGACGGATACGATCCCTACTCAATGTTTCAGTAACCAGCAAGGTCTGCTGGCGGAGAATCAAATTTGAGCCTCACACGGATGAGATCAGACAAATCCTGAGCCGATACGGTAGATTTGATCAAACAAAACCATTGTATGCAGATATGAAAACTTACAAGTGGTCAAAGCCACCTTGATCAGATGCTGGACATAGCTCTATTGTTGTTCTGTATCCTCTGCGGACATTCACAAGAACAAAAGCCAAGAATTGGACAATCGTGAAAGAAAGGCCACTAGTACGAGACGATCTTAAATATTGGAATTCCTGCTCAAAGTCCTTTTGCGCGAGGAGAACTTGATGATGAATGAATCACGAGATTGGCCCCCCATATGAGAACTAGTCCGTCGTAAGGTACTTGCCTGAGACCCAATTAGGCATGGTGGTCATGTCCTGAATACTGCTACCTAAATTTTTGATCAAACAGTACTTTCACCCTTACCTGAACAATGTCATCCTGTCTGGACTGGTCCGTCAAAGATAAGATTGCTTCTAGAAATTCTCGGTTCAGAGATATGCCAAGACTATGATCGGTCCAACATGCGCTTACTCGATCAGGCGTAGCTCAGTCGCAGTCACTGCTTGGCTTTCACAAATGCTATCTCGTCTTCCTTGACTTCATCATCCGTGAGCCTGCGCAAACCTCTAGCATACGATTACAAGCAAAGCCGACTCCGACCTCTGTGCGCACAAGCCTTCCAACCTTACTCGCTAAGGTAACTTGTGTATCCTCCGTATGCATGTCCGCAGGTACCCGTGGTACACATTGTGGAACAAAAGAAGCACAGCTAATGACTGCTAGGAGAAGCCTCTTAGACGTGATGGAATGTAGTACCTGCATATCATCTTCAAAGCTTTACCTGTTTCATACCCAGTACAATGGTTTACTCGGGTAATCCAATGGCCCGCATAATCTAAACAATAGCCGCAAGCCGCGTGTTTGAGACCTAAAATATACATCCGCCCGTCACATGTATCAACCTTTGCTTGCGTAGGAAGACCCATGATCTTATGTCCTTCTGGCCGTGTAGAATGGATCCAAGATCTCTCCTGGGAGCGAGACACATTGTCGGCAGCGAAGACCTTGGCCATGTAAGAGCGGTCAAAATCTTTCACAATTGATGGCAGATTATGCAAATCAACACTCCGAATCTTTGGMTTATCTGCATGCAAAATACGCTTAACATCTCATGTACATCTCGAGATGGGTGTTGCTATGAAAGCCAGATAAGCGCAATGAATCCGATCTCGTTTCATCCGTCACACGTCAGCTTCCCCGAGATACTCCATGTCAGTGGATACGTCCGTAGAGCAACTGGAAGCACCTGGAACAACAATGTGGGGGTCATTGATCAATCAAGCGAGAAGTGGGTCGCTTAGTCTTCCGTCCCAAACTGCAAGAACAGGCGATTTGCCAACCCAGGTCTTAAAGACTCCACAATGAATCCTTCCGAAACTCGACCTTCTTACAAGAATGGCCAGGATGAGGGCCCTTCGGCCGCTACCTGATGATGTATATGAAACAAGGCATCGAATCATCCGCGTTTCTTGACACACCGCCTCCGCCATGGACATGATACAAAGCATGGTCATCCCGCTTCCCTCCATTCTCCTCCTCCGAGGGTTGATACTGTCGCTATCCGTGAGCTTTTCAGCTTGTACATACTTTCCTTTTCGTCACGTCAACTGGTTTGACTGTCTCCGTCACTTCTTGATCTACTGGTCTAGATCACCCACAATGCTTTCCTTCCCACTCTTAATCCCCCTTTTCTTAACCCCCTCAGTAGCCTACATAACCAAAAGCAAACAAGCGCCATCCGAATACAAGAAGGGCTATGCAACAGTGAGACACCCTTTTTCTATCTTCTTTGCTTCCTTCCCTACAGACCTCGGCGGTCCTTCCAACCCCATGTGCTAATATGCGAATAGCAAGACAAAGAACCCCTTGGCCAAAAGTCCATCTGCCAAACCAACTGCGGCCTCTCCGGCGACAATTATGGCACCGGTGACATGGCCCCCGGCGTTTACGCCGCAGCCATAAACCCGCAAATGGGCGGTGGCGCCGATAGTTGCACTCCATGCGGCTCATGTTACAGCATCATAAACTCCGGGAGTCCGTATTGCGAGTCTGGCGAGCAAGGTTGCCCGTAAGCATAAACCCTTCCCCTTACCTTTCCTTTAGAAAGGCTGGCAATGTCGCGCGAACGAATGCTGACTATTGTGGTCATCCCAGGGTGGCATCCGGCCCATCAGACCAATCCGGCCCTCAATCCATAAAAATCATGATCGTAAACCACTGCACCGACTGCAGCGTCGTGGCAGGACATTTCGACATAAACTATTCCCCCGGATGGGACAACCCCGAAATATGGTGGAAGCAGCTTCCGGATCGTGAATGTCGTGGCAGTGGAGGATCATCATCGTCACTAGACTCCGTCTTGGACGGCGGCGCGATAAATGTGGATGGAAATACAACTACGCTGATGCCGGTCAAGGAGGCGGCGAAGGCGAATCCCTCGCAGAATGGTTTATTGCAAAACGGGGGCAGCGCGACAAATGTGGATAATAACACCACAGCACTGATGCCTGTGAAGGAGGCGGCCAACGCAAATCCTTCGCCGCTAAATGGCTTATTATCTCAAAATGGGGGGAACACAGGAGCGGGGGGGAATTCACGGGCGCCGGCGCCAGTGGCGAAGGCTAGGAAAGGAAATTGTAGGAGACGCGCGCATTAATCCTCTGCGAGGTCCGGACCTTCAATCTTTCTATAAAAGCCCCACCAGGCTTCGAAGTCTTGTTTCGACTCGAAAACGTCGGTGAAATCAATCGCTAGCATTACGCTGCGCCTCGTAATAGTCTCCAAAGTCTGATTTCCTTCACTCATTCAACCGTGACCACGAGCGCGTTTTTCAGCGAGCATTTACCCACATAATTCTAGATTGATCCGTCCATGTTTTCACTTCCGAAAGTAGTGCCTTGAAAGGTAAGGAACAGACAAAGCTCTAGTTAATAAAAAGATGACATCGAGTATCCACACTCTTCCCGACCGCTCCAGACTTGTAATCATGTATTGCTCGAACTAAACCTTTATCAGACAACAGCAGCCAAAAACAATCGGCATGGCAGTCGACCCTGCGTCAAAGCCCTAGCCCACATCTGACCACTTGGGAAGATCAAAAAAGGCTAATAACTAAACCTGAAAACTTCTACAGCTAGAATGGCAGAAGGGAAAGCGAAACGATAGAGAAATACTTGCCTTCACCTCCAAGCTACAAAATAGTAGCAAAAGTCTCCCTTGGTATGTGTACTCCCTCAACCGCTTCTGTAAATCCATACCACAATCAATCGCAGCAAACCCTCCCAGGAAATCGCCCATACATCCTCTCTGCACCATACGAGAAGATCCTCAAAAGGAGCGCCTGCTTTAAATCAATCCTTCATACAAGTAGCACCTAAGTATACCATTAGGTAATTTCCCATTGGCCTACAAAGCTAAACACAGCACTTCCTCTTGCTCACCCGGGACAAGGTCAAAAGCGCATGCGTTCTGTGATACCTCTTCCCAAATAATTAGTCTCCAATTACCGAAACATATCTCCACATGAAGAAAATATAACATAACTGCTCAAATTTTACCACTACGACGCTATCACAGGTAATCAGAAATGAAAATCAATTTTTCCGAGGCAAACGGAAAGCAGCCCCCCCCCCCTCTTCCACCCTCTAGTAACAATCTAAAACAATGCGCTCGCCAAATAAGCAAGAAACTTTGTAAATTGCGTAGAACCCACCCGCCAGTACGTATGTAAGCCATAATCTTCGTCGAAAAAGTCTGTTTGACAAACAAACAAGACTTTTTTACTATCTACCCATCTCTTCACGTATCAGATGATCAACCAAAAAACACCACCGACGGAAAAAAAATTATTTAGACATTGAGTCTTGCATAGAAGGATCTCTGGGGAATGTCATGACTCTCTCTGACGGTTGCAAATACCGATAACTATTCCCTCAGTCCCATGTATCGAACTGTCTACTTTCTACCTCCTACACTATCCGTCGTGACAAATTTTCAAGGTCCAAGAACACACCATGCAAAGTCACAGCCTACTGTCCCACTCCTCCAACTGTCTACTCTCCACTTAGGCGTGTGACCATAGCAATTAATATTTGATCACGATCAAGTCAACGCTGATATGATGTTGCGAGGAGGCCTCGCAATCTCAGAAACTGCCTATCATCCCGGATGTCAGCGGCTGCAGATCATGCCAACATATGGTTCTAGTCTGTCGAATCTAATAAAGTTCATCCTTCGTTCTCTCTTAGCTAAGGCGTTCAGTTATCTTATGAAAGTAGCGAGATTGGAACTACCTAACGCCAAGGCTTTAAAGACAACATATTGTGATTCGGCAACACTAGCTCATTTTTGATTTGATTATCCCGAAACACACCGAGATGTGCCAACACCGGCAATCGAGCCGGACACGTGGTTCGTTGGTTGAGGGTGTGCTGAAGACTCCAGTGACCAGGTTTAGCCTGATATCCTTGTGGCGTGAAATTACAGCAGTCGTTAAGCTTACTTATTCTCCTCGTACCTTGCCGGAGTTGGTAAGAATGGCACCGACCATGACGCAAAAGGGGCTAAATGGCGTGATATTGCTGAGGAGTCAGTTCCTTAGCATGGGCAATAAAGAACAGAAGTCGGCATGTACCTTGAATATAAATTGTTTAAAGCCTCCATGAATGTTGCGCGACATCAATTATCATGTCGCGCTTCCGGTCATTGATTACCATTGTTTTCTTGTCTTGTACATTTACACTCAGCGTCGCAGGAAATACGTCTGCCTGCGCACTTGATCTAGGTGATGTCCCACACACCGTCGGCGGCAACGGGACTGGTCCAGTCTGGCCCTGGCAAAAATTTCACTCGTCTCCTTTCAATCCACCAGAATTGGCCATCACCGATAATGGCGGTCCACTTGCCGATGGCCTATTGTTCTTCACACAGAGCAACTTCTATCCTGTCAACTCGATTGAAGAAGCTGCGCCGCTCATAATGACGGATAGGGGAGAGCTGGTGTGGAATGGGCCCGTCAGTAATGCGACGAATCTTCATGCCACCACCTACAAAGGGTCGCCCGTCCTGACCTTTTGGTCCGGTTTTAGTTCCGAAGGCGGCAACGTCGGACATGGCTATGGAAATGTCACATTCCTAGATACTTCGTATCGGAATATCGTAACAGTGTGTCCGAAGTTTGACCTGGTAATCCCTGGAGGAAGAACCTATGCCTGTGAGGCAGATTTTCACGAATCCTTCCTGACCGACCGTGATACACTAATTGTAACTGCTTACAATGCGACGCCTGCCGATCTATCGGTCATCGGTGGGCCGAAGGATGGGTGGATCTTTGACAGCCTTGTGTACGAGATTGAGCCCGAGAGCCAGGAAATCCTGTTCAAGTGGAGCTCTGCCGAGCATGTGCCTGTCAATCAAACAAAGTTCCCACTGCAAGGAGCCGGTACTCGGGATATCCCGTTTGATTATTTCCATGTCAATGCGGTAGCCAATGTTGGCGACTCTTTCCTTGTCAATGGTAGACACACTTGGTCGACATATCTTGTCTCTCCGAGGGGAGATCTCGAGTGGACCCTAGAAGGAGAGACTGGTGGGGATTTTGGACCTCTTCCTGACGAAGGCCAATTTGTAAGTGTGATCCCTTCAAACTATAAAAACATATATCAAGCAACTGATCTCCTGTCCAGAGGTGGCAACATCATGCGAGAGCCCATTATGTCACAGATTCCTCGATCAGCATCTCATACTTCGACAATTTCAACAGTGCGCAAGATAACGGCTTGCGTCCTAGTAGTGGGCTAGAATTGCAGCTTAGCCTTCCCCCAAACAAATCGCAGTCACCTCAGGTCATGAAACATCTGTCAGATCGGGTAGATCCCATATATGATGACTCGCAAGGCTCTATGCAATTTCTGGATAATGGCGACGTCTTTTTAGGTTATGGTCAAATCCCCGTGATGAAGGAGTATGGCTCTGCAGATTCCAATCCCAAGTGGACAGCAAGATTTGGCGCGGACAATCGAGTTCAAAGCTACCGTAGCTTCAAACAGGAATGGAGCGCTACACCATATTATAGCCCAGATCTGGTTCTCGATGGCGAAGCCGGTGCATGCATAATTGTCTATGTGAGCTGGAACGGGGCAACAGACGTTACAGCTTGGGAGATATGGGTCGGGTCCAACCAGACTAGTTTGGAAAGAGTGGGACAGATTGTTTCTCGCGGATTCGAAACCAAGTTTAGCATTGAAGACAATTGCGCCCAAGCCGTTGCTTTGGAGGGCGAAAATGTGGCAGGTACATCAGACATAGTGTGTAAAGGATAAGTAGAGAGACCAATATAAGCTCGAAACTTCAATTTCTGCGGCTTCCGGTCGCTTTGGATAGCTCCATGGTTCCATGGTTCCGAAAGCAAATTTGATGTTATCGTCTGCGTTGTCTGTACGGAGAGAGTTTCATCTGAAGGGAACTTAAGAACCTGTAGAAGGGCCAATACCGCTTGTTCGATGACGTTCTCTATTGTTCCGACGAGATCGGCGATAAATCGAAGGAATGACTCCATTACGACGATTGGAGTTGTGTTTCATGGCATCATGTATGACCCGAGAAGTCTCTCAGGGTAGTCGCCATAAACAGCTGCCGCTCTTGGTGTAGGGCACTGCAGAAAGTGTAATGGGCCCAGACCACAGAGATAGGAAGTGAAATGGCCGCAAAGGGGTCTCCGGCCCATGCCAATCACGACCGCCGATGTTGCTGAGCCGTTTAACCCGCCGTCGTAGGGCAGGGTTTGTGCGTGCGAGACCGTGTCCATTGCCGGCTTTTCTGATAGCGGTATACGCAGGCAGACTCGTGGCGATGGGAATCAGTGTCCAGCGAAATCCAGATACCATGGATAATTGTATAGCTCCATCTCTTTCGATCACAGTTTAATTATCCTCGTCGACTCCGTCGGGCAAGGAACCGAAGGTCCAATGGTATTGCCCTTGACTGTCTTTGAGGTCGCGATGGTCTTGTCGGAAAGGATCCTTGCATCGAGGAGGGAAGGTGGCGAAACCGCGGCTGAGCCTGTTTGAATATACAGAGAAATGTCAGCTTGCGTGAGAAGCACCGGACGAAACACGATGCATAGCTTAGGAAGGTTCTCAGACCTTCAGGGCTGGGAGGAAAGCTGGGAAAAGACCGGCTTCCCGATCTGCTATTCGCGCGTTAGGAACAACCCCTCAATGGTAGCCCTATCAAATCCTTCTAACGCAATAATAGGTAGCACAGATGAACGGCATGGGCCTCCACCCAGCCGCGAGCAGATGTGTGGACTGTTCGACGACGTTCATTCAAAGCTTAGAAAGCAAAGTTGGACTCGAAATCCTCGAGACAATGCCAAGACTGACGTCATCGGACTCTGGACTCATCTACCGTTCTAGGCTTTTCCTCCATTATGTCCGATGATCTACTGCATAGTACCCATCCTTAGCTACAGGCGAATGAGAAACCGTCAGTGAAGCCTCATGAAAGATGAGTGTAAAGCAGCAAATTCTTTGTATTACTGCACCCTCTTCTGCTTGTGCAACGCCCTAAAACGTTCGAATTTTAGCAAGCAATGAAATTGTAAGAGAAGTCGAAGACTTATCGCTTTTCAATTCCTGTATGTCGTTTCTTCTTTTGTATCAAGACTGAGGCTATATAGGCAAGAATACTCTACTCGTCTCCTCGGATGGAGGCAGTACTAGGTCTTTTAAATCTTGCGAAACAGCAATGGCCTTTCCATATGCAACTGGCGACCTATCAACACTTGCCTTTCACGTCGATCTCAGGCTACGACGAATCTGGTCACCGAAATGGAGCCGCCACATCTACCAATCAGACTGCAGTTACAGCGCCATGCTTATGCATGGTGGCCAGGCGGGCAGACTTTTCATCCCCAAAAGACTTCAGCCAGCTTCTCTCTTCTAGAATGTCTCTCTGCGATGGGGAAACCATGGCAATTTCTTTAAAACCAGTGTGGCGGCAGGTAAATGATCATCCAGTGTAGGTTCAGTGGAAATGGACTACATAGACTCTCAGAACGATTCGGTAAGTAGCATATGTCTTTATGCTCAAATTCAGCCTCGTTATGCATGGTAGGTTTTGGACTCATCGATGAAACAAAATTTTGCTCGTCGAAAACTCACAATCCTGAGCGCCTAGAGGCTTCCTCATGACAATCATGTATTCTATGATGTTCTCCATTCAGTGATATTGAGCTTTGCTTTCGTTACTTTTGGGACACTGCACAGTCTCGTCAAGCTCCTACTCACATGAGTGTTCCCAGGGTTTGGGCGAAAGCGACTCCACCCCGTCCTCGGTTCACCCTGATCGATTCGACCATAAACATATCGACAAGGTCGAAATCTTCTCTCAAGATCTACAGAAAGCGATTGCCAATTCCTTTCCGCGGCCGAGGACGTCATACACTTCTGTCCATGTGCTGCTCCTTCGTTGGGCCGAGGACGATCTTAATGTACAAGAAGAGCTTACGACATTGAAACGCGTCTTCGAAGATCAATTCAACTTCGCTGCTGAGCAGTGGGACATCCCCGGCCTAGACTCAATTCAAGCAACAAGGGCGCTTCAAAAAAAGCTTTATGATTTCCAGGATACCCATCAAGGTGAAGACGAGTTGTTGATCGTCTACTACGGTGGCCATGGCGACCCTGATCGACGTGGCCGCAGTATTTGGGCAGCGTATGTCATCCTTCCAACTCACGCTATGTAGTATTGAAGGATATCAGGAACAAGCAGCCGGACAGCCCGACACTCAATTGGTCTTCGCTACAGCACCTGCTCGAGACTGCAATTCCACACGTTCTGATAATTCTAGATTGTTGCTATGCGGCAAATGCAGCAAGAGACACTTCCGACGGTACGACAAAGGAGTTGCTGGCAGCTTGTGGACGTGAAAATCCCACGCTGGGCATTGGCGTCCGCTCATTTACGAGCGCACTCATCGAAGAATTACAGGCTTTCGGCCGGCGTCCGTTTACAGTTGCTATGCTCCATAGCCGTCTAATCACAATGCGATGGAGGCTTGCATTTACTCCAGTCTACGCCCTACTTTCCGAACACGGAGGGCATAGCATCGAACTTGTTCCCCAACCTCCACCGCCAGCACTTGCTAATCCTCCCGTATCGCTTGACTCTGATCTGGATGACGACGTGATGGATATCTCCTCATCCGAAATAAGCATAGCGGCCGATACTCGTGTTTTGCTAGCAATCTCCATCACTGACGATGCAGTTTGTGACATCAGCGAGTGGAAAAGATGGCTTATCTCTCAGGCTCCTTGGGATATCACTAAGATCGAGGTCAAAGTGGAGGCATGCTTTGAAAGCCACTCGACCATGTTGATCACTTCATTACCTATTGTCGCTTGGGACATGCTTCCAGATCGATCCGCCTATCGATTCGTAGGCTTCATCAAATCAAAAAATCTCTCCAAATGCCCTCAATGTTTAAAAAACGCTGGTCTGGAGATTGACTCGATTATCGACAAGTCCAGACAAGAACAGAAGCACCAGCAAATCGAACAAGAGCAGATCAACCCGATTGACGAGATTGTGAAGGAAAGGAGCAGACATTGGGTAAGGGCAGATAAAGGTCATGGATGGATACGTCAACCTATTGAAGAACCTGTCAGGATTATCCAAGGTATTGATACTCCAGACATTGAAGGCGATCTTCTGGCCCAAAGTAACTCGAAACTGGAGACAGAAGCAAAACCGAAACCCACTCCTACCGAGAATCAGCTTCTGCTGGGGATGGCGAGATTTCCAAGCTATGAGCGTACTATAGGGCACAGCAGCTCCACTGTACCGCGAACCGGTCTTCAACAGGCAAACGGCATGTTTCTTACCCGGGTTTCGGACGATGAAGCGGAAAAACTTTCCCAGGATGAATCAGGCATATCAAATAATAATCAGTCCTCTCGTTCGATATCCGAGGCTTCTAAGACGGGGGTACACTCTCAGCCTGTTCCCCCAGATACAAACTTGTCAAAGCCTACAATCTCGGAAGTCACTGCTCAGATAGAGAATCCTCCACACGGCCGGAGCCCATGGTATAAGGACCAAGAACTTTCACCCCCAGAATCTCCGCGAGTACCTCCACAAATATCAAGGAATCAACTAGAAAATAACAAGCTTCAAGCCCTGAGCAGAAATTTCGAAAATGTTACCAAATTACAATTGTCCCAGTTTAGAGACCTCTACTCTCGCGATGTTACCTATGCACCAACGACCCATCGTATTAGCAAAGCCAAGAAAGGTAAAATGGTCCATCGTTGCGATTATCCGGGATGCAATAAGGTATGTCACTATCATCCGACGGCTCGGCATATCATCTAATTATTCATTGAGGTCTTCACCCGGGCGGAACATTGCAGGTCAGTGAAAGTGCCCGCGATTTCTGTTTCATCAAGACTGATAGCATCTAGACGTCATAGAGCAAACCACAACTCATTGGTTGCATTCCAATGCCCTTTTGAAGATTGTCAGAAACCCTTTCAAAGAGCTGATTTATTGGCCAGGCATATGGAACGACAGTAAGCATCCGAACGTCTTTGACATTCACAACTAACAGGTGAAGGCATGAAAACCTCGAGGACCCTGCAAAGACGATACTCCCGCCACCGCAGGCTCTTTCGCAATCGATGGTACCACCCGGTCTCCCTTTGACAAAGAAATCGCCTCAGGAAGCCTCTATATCCCAAGGGTCAACTCCAGCCTACTACCCGCCTTCATTGTCGTATGGCCCTTCACCCATGTCGATTGGCGCATCCCCGTTTGCTACCAACGAACCAACAACAGAATTTTATGATACTAAGTTTATCTACGGTCCCCTAGGCATTGATCCAAATGAAGCGCAGCATTGGGTGCAAGCAGACTGGGGGCCGATGAGTTTTGGTAACAAGGGACCAGTAGCGCAACCGCCTGATATATTCAAAGCGGCGTTCGATCCCTTCGATTTCAATCTGACGAAGGAGCGACCAGGTGAAGAATCATGGGACGAAATAGAGCTTGCTCATCTAGCAACTCTGTACATGCTATATCGTGAAAGCATGTGGAAGACCCTCGCAAGTAAGCTCGGTCGAGATTGTGAAGTGGTAGAAGCCAAGGTAAGTTCGAGTTCCCTTCTCTGTGCCAACATACCTGCTTACCATGATTCCTCAGTGTTTCGAGATTGGGCTTGACCGATTGTTGAGACCGGACATTGCCGACGAGGGTCCCCTGACTTTTGACAGTGCTGTTGATGTAGATTGAAGATTAGGTCCGTTCTTCGTCTCGCTTTCTGCTTCAACACAAGAACTCACATCGCCTAGGAGATACGATCATTACCCCCTTTTTCTATACCAAATCCGTAAATTAGACAAGAACCAGATGATAGACCAAGAACAACACCACGAAGAACTTAGCCATCTTACACATCAATGTCACACACTCGAGTGAGGCCAGTTCAAGCCTTTTGCATCCCGTTCGATGAAAGTCACAATATCCTCATTTTAACCGCATAATCTTCAGTGCTTGGAAACAAGGTACAGATAAAAGCTCCTATCGTATGGCTGATAAGGTAAGTCTTGTACTTCGGAACATCCCCAGGGCTTCCATAGAAGAACATATTGCGTATCTCGAATATTCAATTGATCTACAAACCCTTCAATCCACAATGCATGCAATCTCCGTCAATACCATCCTTAGCTTCGGCCGAAGCGGTTGTTTTGTGCAGCGCGTGTACATGTTATGCGCTTCCAGACAGAGCTGTCATCGGCAGCGGAAACGATCTCGGCCGTGACCCAACAGTCTTTCGGCCGAGTTTGCTCCGTCTACTAGAAGGTTTGTGGCTGACATGAGCTGTTGGGAGAGGATGCGGCTCAAAAGTGAAGATCACGTAAGATGCTTACTTTTCCGTTTAAGTCTGTGCAAAATTGGAAGCGAGATCTCGGTAGTGTTTCATGTGAGATCTATCTCTGAGCTGAGGATATTTTTCGAAAGCCAATTACTGTTAAATCTATTGCGATTTCACACGTGAATCGACTCCATCTCAATATGCATCATCGTGGACATGTCTTGATCCATCTTCGCTTTCGGAAGGCCTCAAGTAAGGGACCGCACTCTCTTGCTACAATGCTATACAAATGCGCCGGCCCTCGCTAGATGAGCGACATCTAAGAATAATGAGCTTGGATAAGCGCCCGTCGAGCTATGTCTTTAGTCTTTTGCGGATGTTTCTGAGCTTAGTGCTTACAAGACCTGCGATGATTTACCCCCTTTGCGAAGAATATCATTACTATAAAGCTCTGCTCATCATCCCATTGAACTCTGCTTGTTTCTCATACTCAGTGCCAACAATATCGTCGCCATGAAGTCTTCCACCATTCCATTTCTCGGTCTCATCGCCTTAATCGCTGCCACACCACTAGTTGAACGCGACGTCAACTGCAACGGCAAAAAATTCGACCTCAGCATCGACAATTGGAACCGAATCAACGCAGACGATAGTCTCCGAGCTTTTTGGCACGGTGGCACAGACGCCGAAGGCGTGAAATGGCCAGGAGCATCTTCCTACCGCCAGGCAAAAGAGTTCACCACACTACTGGGGACAAAGTTGCAGAATAAACCCACATGGAATTGTTCTGGATTGCCGTTTGAAGACAGCTGTAATGCTGAGCCCTGTACTGGTATGCTGTTGAATCGAGTAACTCTCGTCCGTCTCTGACTGTTGCGCTTTCCAGTTATCGGCAGATACAACAAGAACGGTGAACTTGTCTCCGATCCCTCTCGATGGGGACTTCTGGCGTTAAACTCGGTCATCAATCTCCATAAGTGGATCTCGACTGTTTACGTAAGTAAAGGCATCTAAAAGCAGTTATATTACAGTGCTGATAACCCGCAGAACGGTATCGGAATTGGTCAAACAGATGCGAATAGCTATGCTTTCAAAATTGCCACCGATGTGAGCCTCAGAAAGAAATCCATTGCTCCAAGTCATTGACATGTATACAGTTCGTCAAACCAAAGGAAAAGCAGAATGTCTTTTTCAAAGATCTCTTCGCTGCTGCTGCCGCTGCGGTCAGTCGTCGCCATCAACTCTTCCTTCGCCAAAGATGCTAATGAGGTGCAGTTTGGAATCCTCGGCGGCCTACCAGCAGAACGCTATCAGCCATGGGGCAAAGGCGCCAACGCAGTCGCAGGACTCATAAACACCGAATTAGGCCTCCACCTAAAAGGTGACACCTTAGAACAAAACTTCCAAACCGCTTCCGAATACGCCATCGCAATCAAGAATTTCGCAGACCAAGCGCGAGATAGCCTAGGTACTTCGAACAACCAAATTCTCAACAGCGCCGATGATACTACCCTGTAAGAACTTCCTTCACTGCTCCTATTTCTTCCATCATCATCATCATGCCCACAGTCCCTGACCATGATTAAAACCTAGTAACCTTCTCTCCGGCGGCCAATGGGTCAACGGGCCCAACCCCACCCAAACAGACATCGCCCGCTTCTACGCCCAAAACATGCTCGCGAGGGGCATAAACGCCGTCTGGCGCCAATACCCCGTCTACGTCTACTACACCTGGCTCAACGACATCAACGCCTCCCCTGGGCAAAAGGGTACAAAATGCGACCTCGACACCAGCGGACCACAATCCGCAAAATATTGCGCGAATGAGGGGGTATACTACCTCTACATGTGGACGGGCAGTAAGATAGACTGGCCTTACGGCGGACAAAAACTGCAGTCAGATTATGAGATCAATCCTATCTGGGCGGTGGAGTCCTCTGCCCGCAGTTTTAAAGCGCAGGGCATAAACTACGACCCTAGCAAAACCAACACCGCAGACTTCCTCGGCTCCTCCGACATAGACGACTACATAAACTCCGCCTACCGCCTAGAAGGCACCTGGACCCTCCCCGTCTGCGACGGAAGCTCCTTCTCAAATTTCAATCTCGATTACGAGGGCAAGAAACCCGCAAAGGGGATCCCCCCTTGCGTCTGCGGTATCGACGGCAGGGACACTGCTACATTTGTGAAAGCCGCGAATCTGGATGCGGGGGATATGGCTCGGAAGTGTTTTGACTGGTGGACTGTTGTTGGGACGGAGAATTGGCCAAGTGGAAGTGATAGTATTGCTTATGGGATGGATGGGAAGAGTTTGGTTGTTACGAAGGAGGGAGTGGAGAAGTGTAGGAAGGCGTCGGGGGCGAGTAATCCTGGGTATTGCGATGTTGATTGAATTGATTGATTTGTTGGAGATGAAGATAACAGATGATTTCCTAGTCGCTGAACGATCATTTAACAGATATCATAGTTCACATTTCGTATAGATTTTTTTTGGAAAAAGCAATTTTACACGTGTGTTGTAAAGATATGTATATCAATCCCATTTTTCCTATATTTTTAGTTCATCAAGATTATAAAGGATGAAAATTCGCTCCACTCTCGAGACCATTCGTAACCCCCACGGAAATTTGAAAGGTCCTCGGACATCATCCACTAGGCGAAAAGCAAAGATCCAGACTTCTTTTTCTTAATGGCTACCTTTTAGAAGACCAGGAAAAAAACCCGACCTGTCTACCCTTCGATGATCCGCAGGAATCACTATGATGCACCTCTTGTAGACCGTGTTAAGCTCAGGGTCGTCGAATGCGTGCCAGCCACAGATATAGATCCGGTGTACGTACCCCCAAAAAATTCTCGAATCAGCCCTTACACCACAGAAAGACATGAGTGCTTGAGTGAACAGGCTAACGGCAAGTCTCTGCCAGTCATATATACAAGAACCTGCCTCGGCTTATATGATCATAAACTGGCCGATACCACGAGGTCCAGGCGCTGTAAGACTTTGCCTTCAGGATATCTAATGCGAAAAAATGGACTGCGATAGGACATAATACATGATCAATCTTAGACTAGAAAACTTATTCAAAGAAAAAGGCTTCCAAGACCCAAAGCGGAGGCCTATGAATGTCAAGACTCTTGGAAATGGCTTCGAAAAATTGGTTCTCAGCTCTCCAAAGATCATCATGGAGACACTCAACGACAATCATACAGATTTGTACTATCGGATTCATTTGAAGAGCGGTACATTCCTCACTGAGGTCGACGTTATGGAAGATATAGAACCTGGTCCCGAAGTCCTAGACTTCATTTCCTACACTGTAAGAGTAGTACTTCACCTACATGGTGGATCTCGGTACGTTCACCTGACTTGAGGTTTCGAAAGATCCATCTCTAATCGTGAAAGCGCAAATTGTATTGAAGGACGATGATCCTCGTAAAGGTAATGCACTGGAGAAAATGAAGCGTCAGGGAGGCAAGTACACGGTCCAACAACTGATGGTAAATATGAAGAGTAAGACTAGGGCCCCTCTTGCTTCGTTGATCGGAATTGAAACCCCCGATAGCTGCAAAGCTCAAAAGTCCAATCCTTGCCGAAACATCCTTAGGCGTCTGGACGGATAAGGACACCAATCTCAATGCCGACGGCGAGCAGATCAACACCGACAAGATCAAACCTGGACAGCCTCGAAATTAGAACGCTGAAGGAAACATTCAATTTCATCATTACCAAGGTCATCGAGCAGCTGATGAAAGCGGATATGCAGAATCTTGGTATCACTGCTCCAGCAGTTGGTGCTGGGCGATTATCGGTCACAGGTGAGTAACCGTTGCGAATTCGATTGAGTTAGTGATGTCGTAGTCCATTATTGACAGGCTGACGTTAAGTGGTCAAGATAGTGCCAAGACCTTGCCAAGGCTTTAATTCATATCCGGAAAACCCCTGAGCATGCAGGCAAGGGAAAATAGAGCGATACCACGATTTCCAGCCAAAGCAAGATAAATCTCATGTCCGATATTTCGTATATGACTTAGGCAATACACCTGATGGTAAGAAACGTTATATGCCTCTCTTAGGTCGAAGTAGTCGGCAGACATCATGCGTTATTTCTGTAGAAATTTCTATTTGACAGCCACATGTCATTCCTCAAGACTACCAGCCTATATGTCTTGGTCGATTAGTCAACCATGTAATCCTCTTGTCGCGGGGATAAACATGGTGCACCGGCCTCTCAAGACTCGGAAAATGTTCAAACTCCACCCGCCACGTACCCCACAACGCTTCCACCCGTTTGCGCTCTTCCCACCGATCGCTTCTAATAACATCAGCCAGGATATCAATACTGTCCCTGACCTCGCCATCGGTATGAACGACGCATTCACCAGTCATATCTGCCTCTTCCTCTTCCTCTTCCTCTTCCTCTTCCTCTTCCTCTTCCTCTTCCTCTTCCTCTTCCTCTTCAACCAGAGATACCACAGCTTTCGCTGCCCCCCTTCCAGGAGCAGCCACTTCCTCACCACCAGTACTAGCAAACTCCCACCTTACCCTCGCCTCAACCCCCCTCCCGGCAATCCTATCCAAGAACCCCAACTGCGAGTACTGACCGTACGAAATTCCCACCTCCCTCTCCTCCCACTCAGCTCCCGACATCCCGCCACCCATCAAACCCCCTCCTCTCCCCTCTCCCAAAGAAGCCCTTATATCTTCCTCAGGCATCCAACGAAAAATTCCCCATTGCACCTCCGTTGCCCCAAGACAGGTAACATACCTCATCCGTTGCGGGCCCAGACATCTGGCGAAATAAAACGCCGCCCTCCAGCTACGCGTCAAGAACTGATTCTTTGCCCAGAAGATACCTCTACTCTCCTCATAAACCAGTTTACAAACCATAGTCACCGCCAGCACACTCCCCAACTCTTTTAGCGGCTGCTGCTCCAGGGGCTCCTCCGCAAACATCTGCCACGCACGTTCCGGATGACGCCGCGCCCTCTCCTTTCGCTCTCTCTGTGCAGTGAGGGTATCGAGTCGTACTCGAATATACCAAAACTTGCAGGGCAAAGGCCAGGGTTCGAGGCGGAGATCCTTCCAAGTCCTTGTATCCAGGAACTGTGCGGTGTTTCTTTCGCCGTAATCGTTGAGGTCGGGTTCCACGCCGTCGAAACACAGAACATACCCATAGATTTGGTGGCGGATTTCGTGGGGGAGGCGCAGGAAATAGGAAAACGATGATGGTGATGGTGATGGTGATGACGATAGTGGAGCTGGTCGTGATAGGAGGGATGTCGTCGTCGTCGTCCATATATGAGTCAAGGATTCCTGGGAAGAGGGCGTAGAGGGCGGGTGAGGGGCTTTGGCCGAGGGAGTGTGTTTTTTGTAATATCTTAACGGCATGATGCTTGAATGGCGATGAAAGCGGTACGGAGATCCCAATGATGATATAGAGCCGAAAGGTATGATACTCAAAAATTTCTGGTTTCTTTATTATTCATGAAGTAGAGAATGATTTCAGAAAAAGTACGAACGAAAAGGAAGCTTTACCTTCGTGACGATGATGACGATGATTACTATTAATGAAGAATAAAAAGCGAAGGAAGAGAGAATTATATACTAATAAAAAATGCACGACCCTCGCGTGCGGTAAACTTGCTCAAAAAACACGAAATGAAGATATCATGAGTCACACGACCGAGGCACGCGCTGAGCATTTATAGAAACGAAAAAGAGCATGTTTTGCAATTGTTGCCATATTTATTGCCTCTACATGGTATATCGTGTTGTATAATGACCGCTCCGGAACATTCAAGCCAGCAGAGATAAATACCCGGATATAATTAGTAGCCAGCAACCATGAAGTATCAAAGTACGAGACTCGGCTCTATAGGAAATAGGCGTCCTTGACTACGTTGCGGATTGATAGTACTGGACGCACTTACTTACTATTCAGAGCTCAAGGTGGAATAGATGTGGCGATGGTCGTGTACTTCACGACTACTAGGTGTCTGATTTAAGTAATCCGTGGAAGAATAGAACCGTCAGATATATAAATATATTCTCCTCTTTCGGTCAAATACATTCAGTGAAGAAGAGCTGCACCATATTCATTGGTAGTGAGTCTTTGGTAGAAAATTTTATTTTCATACGATGCAGCCATGACGAGAGCATGACGACAGATACCTTTTTGTTTTGAATCAGGAATCTCACACTCATAACATATGGTTATAATGGTAAGCGAATTGTGCTAAACAACAGATTTCGAAAAAATGGAAGAAGACTACAGGAGTGGTCGAAACGCCTAATGTGCTTGCTTCCTGCTATGTAATCTTTATCGCACGATAGTGGGGTTCAGGTCACTAGGCTTCCCGTACTGAACCTTACCAAATATCCAAAAGGGTGCAGATACCACTCCCATTATCGTGAAGGTTCGATCCGCCCCTAGAGCTCTTGTAATAGTGATACATATATTCAATATAGCAATTTAAGTAACACACTCTCATAATCATATGGAGTCTTCCAAGCTCACCACAACCTATTGGCGATTCAGCCCCGAGCATAGAAAGTGTATATATATGCAAGACATATCAATTTGATAAGCCCTTTTGTCTGTACTAAATTCATTACCAAATGCTTGATATCCTACCAGATTTCCGCACAAGAGCTTACTGCCATAAATTACAATCGCCCAAAGGAGCCATATCAACTCATTTCGAGAACCAATGATCAATTTCCGGGATTCGGCAGGCCATAAAACCAAAAACCGCACTGATGTAATTTTGAGGATTTACCCGTGGACGGGAGATGATTGAGGTGTTTCAAGGGTAAGGTTGTCTTGAATACATATAATAGAATTATTTTGACAGCTGCAAATGGGTTATGGAAAGATAATGACCATTGACATCAGAAAACAATAAGGGATCTGGGAAAGAAATTTGGTCCAGTGGCCGTAAAGTATCAAAAAGGTAATGATTGAAAAGAATGGGAAAATCCTGACTTCTTCCGGCCTTCAAAATGAACCAAAAAATGATCTAACCACTCCCACACCTCAGCAAAAGGAACCAGCAACTCCCAATCCACTACATCATCTGCGGATGAGCATCTTCATCCCGAAGCGGGCAAACCCCGCCTTCAACCATGAATTTCTCCAGAGCCCACCTCGTCCTATTCTCCCGCACGCTATCATCTTTACTGCTGCAGGCACCCGGTGGGTCAAAGTTCCACATCTGGTCATATTCCAAGGAGTAAAGTTCGTTGTTGAAATGGGCTTCGTGCAGGCTCAGAAGCTTCTGCGTTCGCTCCAGGACATCCGGCCAACTCCCATCCAGCAATACAATTGCTCCAAGAGCTATATGCTTGAGAGTCTGGGCGTGGCGCTCAAAGAATGCCATCCAATCGGCTTTGTATGCATCAATGGAGGTAAGCTTGATGGTATGTAGATGCGGCCAGTGCGTGTCCATGACGATATTATGGAGGTCGGCAGCATGTCTTGCGAAGATGGTGTCGAATCCTATTGCCAGCTTGTGAAGGTTTGGTGCATTGGCGAGCAAGCGGGCCAGAATGCCGTTCTGTAGGTGAGTGTGGCACTGGTTGATCTCGGTGCTTCCTTCATCTTCATCGTCGTATTCATCGCTCCACGTGGTGATGACCAGTTTGATGTCAAGCAATGATTTCACGATGCCGTTCATTGCTTTGTAGAGATCTCCAGCCCCAGGGTGATACATGTCGATGTCCCTGTCTAGGATCTCGTCTACATCTTCGTCCTCTTCTATATCCTCGTCCTCTTCCATATCTTCATCCCCGTCTTCATCCTTATCTTCACCCTCATCCTCATTGTCGTCATCATCTTCGTCTTCCCACTCATCTTCATCGGTAGAATCCTCATACTTTTCTTCACATTCCTCAAAGAACCTCCAGTTGAGATTACCAATCCTTAGGCTAGTGAGCTTCACATCAGACTTGCCCAGCATCTTCATCAAAGCAATAGTTGGCCCTAGACCCGGGGCCATCCAATGATAACGAGAGCCAGGAACGGCCTTACATAATCCGTCACGAAAGGGATTGCTATTGGGATCACCACACCACAAACCCCAGCCAAAATTGACGTAGAGAGCTTCCAAGTTCGGGAATCTCTCGAAAGCCGGTTTGAGATCCTGGCACGCCCAATCCCTATCGATCAAATCCTCTTGCTCCTGCAAATACCTCTCATAGATCGGCCATGCGATATCCAGCTCTTGCTGAGTACGAGTTCTCCGCATGCTTGAAAACACTATTTTTCTTACATTCCGTTCATGTAAGCGCCACTCGCGCTGTGAGGCTGACTGCTTGGGAGGTGCAGGTATGGTTTCCGTTTCATGATAGTCCACCATGGGCATACTCTTTTCCCAGGAATATCTCGTCATCCTATCCACCAGATTCGGTTCATAGCAAATGGATTTGACATTTTGACTCAGGACGGGATGATTGGAGAGCTCGATGAGGTCATTGATGCTGGTCTTTTTGAAGATCAAGTCCACATCACGGAACATGTACGGTGTAGCGATGTTGCACAGGTATTTACATTGCAGCCGGAGTGCTATAATATCTTCTTGAGATAATTCTTCGTAGATCATGACAAGTATCTCAGCTGGCAGACGATCGAGATGAGATTTGAGGGTTGGCTGTGATATAATTTCTTCCTTCGATCTAAGGGGACCATTGGTGATGCGACGTCTGCTAACCTTGGTCGATTTCTTAGCCTTCGGATTTGGGTCAACGTTCTCCTTGTCCTTGCCATCGTCACGATCAAATTTCGATAGGGTCATTCGCTCTAATTCGGAACGTTTTTGATGAGCCGCAAGTTGGCTTGGTAGGGCCATCTTTGTGGTATGTCATCACAAAATGTCAAGATTCTATGAAATGAAACAATCACACTCCCATTTCTCAAAGAGAGGGCCGGCAGAAGTCCATCTTGTCATCCTCTAGATATTGTTGTAGTAGAACGCGAGGACGCGTCGTTAAGTGAGATCATCCTCGGCTTAGTCGACACATCCGCTAACCATTTATGCGTTAGCTTCTCGAGCACGCCTTGACAGGCTAAGGCTTGGCCACGGGCAAGCTGCTGATAACCTATCGATGATGCGTCGCAACCTAGATGCAGTATTCAGCTTCACATGAAACTTCATATCATAATAACCTCCTCTACTCTCAGTCCATTCCCAAGCATATCCCTCACAACCTCTCCCCTCATGACACCGTGAATATAACATTCTCCGACAAATCGGTACACAGAACCACGTCGTCGAAGTACAAATGGAACACAACCCCCATACAAAACGCAGCAAACATCTCCAAGCTCCATGGAAGAAGGACCAAGACCAAAACGCCCGTTTTGTGTCTTGAAAAGTCGTCTGTGGTGGCAATAGCCATGGAGGTTTCTTTTGTATTCGTCCCCAATTGTCTTGTCTTCCGGTGAAGAGCCATATACATGCATGATCCTCTCTTTGATATCATCAATAATATTGCCCTCTGCCATACAATAAGATAGGAAAGAAAGTCGGTGTTCTTCCATGTTATCTTCAGCCGCCTTTCCTGTGTGTCTAGCCATGCCGCCGGTCATAATCACACTCAGTGCATCAAGGTCCTTCATCTTGCATTCTGGCTGAATGAGTGAGATAACGGCTTCAACGGGTTGGCTGGAGCTTGCGTCTTCTGTCATTTCAAAGGCCGTAGAAATATTACTGACCGTGTCGAATACTACTCCTCGAGTATGTAAACGGTTCTGGCCATCAAGGTGATCAACCTGTATCAATGTTTCATTTTGGGTAGATTTGGTAAGGCAAGCGTCATACCAGCGGGTAAATCCAGGTATCGGAGCTATGATACCAATGTCGGTAGTCTTGTGCCACTGCGGCACCCACGAAGGCTCTTCGATAAGCTCCTCTCCAACATGTTCCACTGCAGACAGGAGCAGAAGACCATACTTCTTGTCCAGTAGTATCTTAGCGACATCAAGGTTCAGGTTCCCTACCGTCTTAGTATAATCGACATCCATGAACGGCTTCCCAGATGCCTCATCCCAAGCGGCAGGATGGCCAAGATGACCATAGATGTAATCACGTGGATCGGAAGCTTTGAACTTAGTCCCGATGTAGAGTACATTGAAGATATCCGTTCTCTGTGAGATCTCCGGATTAATGGTGGTGAAGCGGATATATGGGCGCTCATCCAGCCAGGATTTCTCATTTCCCCATGTACACCAGATCTGCCACCACGTGTCGGTAATATAGGTGAAATCAAATCCGTACTCGTTGACGAGCGGCAGGAAGCATGAATGAAGAGTAACATATATGAAAGCTTCAATCAGGACGCTGAGTTTAATGGTAGCACTTCCCCAATGAACGTCGGCCGTTTGGGCATTGCCAGCTTCTTGGATTATCCAGAGTCTGGTGAACCAGGGCAGTCGTGAGAGTGCTTGGAGACGCTTCCACCTCTCAGGGTTGAACATGGGATCGTTGGCGGGTGGTTGTGGGGGCCAGTCATACCAGGCAGATTCATCATCGGAATGATAGCCGTCTTCGTAATATGTGACAACCTCGTGGCAAAGCTCGAAGGCGGGTTGTGCATCGCCGTTTGTGTCGTCGCCGAGCCAGATCTGGACACTTTTGGCTCTCTCATAGATGGCACCCATTATCGACACTTGCGAACTCCTTTCAGCGAGATTGGATTGATCGATACAGATGGCATCGGCCCAGAGAACCCGAGGCTCCGAACTTTGAAGGTTTCGGAGAGCTCCATGGAGGCTGACTGTGACGTTGATAAGGGTACCATTGTACCATATTTGGCGAGTCTTCGTTGGATCGCCCCAAACATACGATACCGCTTCGTAGATGGCGGTATCTAGCAGAGCGACATGCAATGTGCAGACGATATCCGGAGTTTTATCTTGCCGCACCGGCTGAAGCGTAAGTAGACGGATCCAAGGTCCGGCTGGAATTGGTTCGTATATCGGCATCGATCTTCATGGGAACGACATCAAGGTGTAATAACGTTTCCGAGGTATTGATCGCGGATGACCGTTGATAACAGAAATCCACCTCCGAGTGTTGAGGATGGCGGGGTAGATCCTGCAGTCTGTCGCCGACAGCAACACTACACTATTCTGGAGATTGGCTGCGAAAAAGAGGTATCAGTACTTGCGTATGCTGGATGTCCTATACGATCAACCATGCATTGATTTCATGCTCGCTCGACAATGGTCAGATTTTGCATGATTTTATCTATTGAGTTGATAAAGAAAAGTGTTCTCCCAAAGCTGTCTCGCAAGAGGGGACAGAATTACAATTAGGACACTCCGTAACTCTGGGAGTGTTCCAATTTCATGATGTGGTGGTAATTCCATATTGATATGCATAGACGTAGTCCTCATACCCGGCGTATTTCTCAGAATCATAGCTGCCTTGTAGAGCTGCTTCACCAAAACCTGTATGCGTGACTAATGCTCCATTCTAGCTATCAATCTCCCGTCTATTCACCTACCTTCAACCTATCCACTCTTCATTCACCCATTCACCACCCCTCCCCCGTCCCCCTCCCCCTCTCCCACCGTCACAAAATCCCTCGTAACAATCACACTCCACGCCCCCTCAAAACCATTCGCCCCACCAGTCTTACATTCCTGCAAAACCTCACTCGCCAACAGCACCACATCCGCTTTACTCAACCAAGCATCCCTGTCCCCCCTCACGGGGCTCTTAATAGTGATAACGCATCGATCCTCAACCCCAGCCGGTCGTGGAATTTTGAAGATCCATCCATTCCAGTAAGAGCGTTTTTTGTAAACGTCGCCACCGGAGAAGATGTGCGCGAAGAGTGTTTGGCAGGAGAGGAGGGTGACGCGCTCTTCGGGGGGGAGGTGGTAGCATGCTACGCCGAGGAAGTTGGGGTTAGAATTAGAAGGGGTGGAGGGAGGGGTCGCTGGGGTGGCGTGGGTTGCCTGGAGGAGGGCTAAAATAGTAAAAAGAATGAACGAGAAAAACATCTGCGGCGTTTTTTTTTTTTTCGTTGTCTTGAAGAGCGGAATATTTTGGTCCTGGATCTGGTAAGCTTTTTGATGGACGGGCGGCAGTGGGGTGGGCCGTGGGGGGTAATTCGGGTTTATAGATCTAAGCGCTACTCATTGTCGACATATTAGTACGCGGCCCACTTGATTTCGTCTTTCAAGATGCTTTGGACAGAGGGAGATTTGAACTTGCTGAATGGATTAGATCTGATAAGCTTTGTCCTGAATTCGCTCAACCATGTTCGAAGTTACGTTTCGTAATTCTATCGGACTGGCAATTGCCATGACCATCGCCAAGCGCTTGTCTTCGCGCAGTGGAGTCGAACATGGTCAGGAACCGGAATTACGTTTAACGAGAACGAAATTGTTTAAGCTCGTAGATATTTCGAGCCAAGTTTGTCAGCAGAAGTAGAAAGCTAGCAAATCCTGATGGTCAATGGTCTGATCAGCGCTAATCTCAAAATCAGAAATAAGGTACGTTTGCGATCATGATAAACAGATAGAAGCAATCAGTTCCTAGATCGAAGCACGAAGATAACATATGTGATGAAACTGGTACCGAATCCAGCAAGTCTCTAAATCGTGCATTACAAAGACTAACAGACTCCAGGGGTGGAGGACTCCCAGATGCCTTTTTCGAGGGAATCATCTGTTACAGCGCAATCCATGAAGACCGGTAACCCCCTCAAGAAAATAATCAAATATATAGAGAGCTGCAATCCAAGGATGAGAAGCATGGTAATGACCCACGTCCACAAGCGAACTCTCCGTTGAGCAAGAGTACTCCAATTCCGAGTACGGTGCTTGTACCATACTGACAGCTTACGACATTTGACGATCCCGAAGTGCACGGCTAGAGCCATCCCTGTGAAGATGATAGCCACGACGATACTGCAGCTGATAGCGACAGCATATATGATGGCAATAGTGCCACCGAACCGGAAGAGGACGTCGGAACCTGGAAGGTTAAAGGGGGTTAATCTTGGTGCAGAGAATGCAACGATTGTGCCACAGGCAAATGTCAAGGCTGTGCCGAACAAGTAGCTAACCAAGCCGCCAAACCAGACGCGGCGATCGAGCTGGCCAACTCCTTCGACGTTACGCATTGCGGTAGTATGTGCGTTGATAGATCGAGGTGCATGAATAGATTCCTGCAAGCTGCTGAAAAAGGACCAGAACGGAAGAGCAGAGAGGAAAAGAGCTAATACTTGACCGAATCCCCAGGTGTTCTCATCGGCAAGGGATGAATGTTGTCTATGCTGGATCACACGCGCAGTCCCCCACAGGAGTGCTGCAGCAAGCCAGAAGATTTCCCATAGCATTGAGTTTGCGATTTCGCAAATTGCTTCCGCTAATACGATCGACATTAACAATAGGCTCTTCAATAGTCGTGTCAAGTGTTTTGATCTCGTTGGAGTTCTGTTTGCAATGTTGTAAAGCGTGCTCAAATGATTGATTGGCTTTGTTCGGAGCCAGATTTCTGCAGTCTCTGATACAGTGTGAGATACTCGAACAATTCGTACCACGTAGCCGATCACGAGGTAAGACAGGGACATCACAATCAGACCAAGATTATAAGCGGGCTTGCTTTTGCCATCGCCACCTAGGCTTCCGTCTGCGCGTGAAAGCCCTCGCAGAAATTCCTGCCGTCGACGGCTATTGTAAAGACAGATTGCAGGACCTGCGAGGTAGTTGTGAAGCCTTTCCGTGGTGTCGGCATAGATGAGCGGACTATTGATATCACTGGGAACGTATCCTGTAGGTTGCAGTGCTGATGCCAGCAAGAGTAGAGTGAGACCCATAAAAATGACTCGCCATTTTGCCATCGCAGGACGTCTTCGGAAATAATAACGAAGCGAAGTCAGTGCGGTTAAGTGAGTGAGCGAGGAAAACCATGCGAGATCGACAATCATCTCCCAATGGTAGATTGAGAGCCCACAACGCAGCTGTATATATCCGCTAAGGAGGATAGCGACGCTCGTGACGACTTGCGTATCTCCAAGGAACAGGACTGCAGCATCGAAAGCTCGAGTCCAGCGATCCGAGACCTCTTCGGTCTGAATAGTCAGCCAAGTAGGCACCACAAAAGCAAGGAATGTGCGATCGACCGAGTTTCTCTGCTGGCGGTGATCAATCAGAAAATGCAATGTGACCAGTGTCAGCGTGAAGTAGGCCGATAGCATGAAACTGATGATAACCTGCTCCGAGTCAGCATCCAGTCCTCGGTTTGTGCAGTGATGGTGGTATTCTAGACGAGAAATTTGCTGCGAGGAAGTCTTACTCCAATGCCAGCAATATCGGGATTTGGCTCGAGGGTACCCCAGGACGTACAATTTGTATTCTGGCAGGTCATAATTATTCTGTCACCCCGACAGGCGATCGCTCGCCCCGAGTGAGTGCTGCTGCGTTTGACCGGTGTGTACGTTACTGCTTCGAAGGCCAACGGCAGGGTAGAAGGACTAGGGCTTCTTGCATTTCAGCCTGATAGAGAGACTTGAGACCGATTGATGCAAAGACAGAACTTGAGTGGCCATTTATGTTCGCTGATCATTCATGGAAGCTTTGCATCTGATTGCAAGTGGGTCAGCCACGGATCGCAGGATTTAGTCGGCACTTCTGTGGCACCTTTGCAGCATTTGCGGCACCATCAAACGGAGTGCAAATGATTGCCTGATACATCGTGCCTGCCAAAACGGTCTCCGGATTTGGCTCTCTGCGTCCATAGGGTACTTTTGGTTGGGTTTTGCCAATAGATCGACGATTTGCTTTCGCTTCAAAGCCTTGGATGAGTTTGCTGTAGCCAGTCGACAAAACATTGTGACGTTGATAGCTATAGCCATAGCCTCTTCGAAGGACGATGAAAAGAGCATGCCTCACTCGATTCTCTTGGTCACAGAATGATTTCTCTGGGAAAAGTTCGAGGATTCGCGCATTCATGTTTTTAGGCTAAACTTGCCAGTTTTTTGTGTGGAGGAAATGAAGCTAAACTACATTGGATGTCTTCATGACCTCCAAGGATTAGCAATGGGTCGCACTTCCCAGATATATCCGTGACAAGGCAAATGGGTATGCCGTACACCTGAATTGCTTCATCATGCCTTAAAAAACGGTCAGATATCACTGCCACTTGGTGCATGCTCCATAACGGAGGCAGATGAGAGCAGACTAAGCTGTAGCCTGATGTAAATAATCCGAGGTTTCTGCACTCAACATGAATTACAATTAAGCTGTGCCAGCATGCTGCATACAAGTAGGCACAATGTCTGAGGTACGATAGTAATCAAGGATATTCTCTCAAGGCTACAATGCACAGCCCCCACAAGGCTGTGGAAGGAGACATTGTCGGAGCCACAGCAGTGTCACAGAGGGAATTCGGTCCTTCGTATCTCTGCCTGGAACTTGTCTCTATTGAAGCTTCTCTGAGGCACAGAGATGCCGTCACACCTTGAGGGGCACAGTGATTATGGAAAGCTGGACAACACAAAGCAGGAGATCAGGCTGCTTTTCCTTCAACCGGCGTCAAGGCTCGACGACCCCATCATCGCCGACCTCAAAGTTGTCTCACTGCATGAACAGCCGAAGTACGAAGCCATCTCTTATTGCTGGGGTGATGCGAGCGAAACCAGAGATATACAAATTCAAGGCTGCAAAGCCACAGTCACAGCTAGCTTGTTCGGTGCATTGCGGCGTCTCCGCTTTCCTGAAAAGCCTCGCATCTTATGGGCCGATGCCATCTGCATCAACCAATAGGACAAGTCCGAGCGGAATGTCCAGGTCCGTCTCATGGGCAAGATTTACAGCGGTGCAATCATGGTTCTGATTTGGCTTGGTGAACACGATCGTCATACCGCGACCGCCTTTCATACTCTAAAGAAACTCGCTCAGGGCGTGACTATGACCGATCTTCAGCACGAAGCGCCCATCAAAGATGAGATACCGGAAAGTCTTCTTTCGGTTTTCCAGCGCCCCTGGTTCAAGCGTATGTGGACCATACAAGAAGCATTACTAGCGTATGAGCCTATTGTCTTCTGCGGTGCCCACAAAATCCCCTTTGATGTCATCAAAACTATCGCTGCGCGTCATTATGATGGTTTGAATATATTGCGAATCCAAGGAAGATTCGTCAGTCGCCACAATATAGAACTGCACACTTCACTGCGAACTCATATGAGGAGCTATCTACGGATATTGCATAGATTTGAGAATCAAGAAGGTACATTTCCATGGACAAGTATTCTCAAAGACTGTCGAACCCTAAAGTGCAAGGAACCTCACGATAAGATCTACGGCTTGTTAGGCTTGTTGAATAAGGAAGCCGGAATCGAGGTGGACTACGACCGCACTATACTAGACGTGTATCGTGACGTCGCCTTGGTGTATCTAGCGCGGACTGATACCGCTCGTTTCCTACTCCTCGATAGTCAACGAGCGGACTTCTCGTGTCCAGACCCAAATTGGCCATCCTGGATTCCGGATTGGAGAACAATGCCCAACCCGGCGTTAGGGAGATCTGTTGCCTGGAGTGACACAAGCTCGTACAATGCTACTCTGGGTAGCGAGCCAGTTTCACCCACGAGATTGAATCAGAGTACGCTAGCTTTCAAAGCTTATTTGTTCTCCGTTATTGAAATGATAGGAGAGACGATGGATGCGTACAACCCTGCTGATAAAGTCGAGGCGCAGCGTGATTCAAGGGAAACAATTGTCGGGTCAGATTCAAAGGCTTCAGCAGCTTCGAGAGTTGTCACGCAACTCAGGTCCTGGCAAAATACTTTGAAGGTCAGCGACCACGATTTTTGGCGGATCGTACTCCGGAACCGACTGGGTCGTTCTACTTTAGTCGCGAAATCTCAAACGCCGAGAATTGGTGGTTGGCGTCAAATGACTGATGAAGACTGCCATGCCTGCATACAGATATGGCACAAGCTAACAAAATCATCGTTCGACCAATATGTCGATAACAGTACATTTGCCGAGAAAATTGCATTTTTCCAGAGTCTGGAGCAATACCTTGTCGATGCAAGACCGTTCAAGACAATATCAGGACATGCCGGTGTAGGCCCGTGTAATATACAATCGAAAGATCACATTGCTCTCATTCCAGGTGTTCGAGCTCCCATGATCTTACGTCCAGTGCCAGGGCGAAGTACCAAGTACTTTTGGAACATCAGCCCTTGCTACGTACACGGCATTATGCAAGGTGAAGCGTTAACAAAACTCAGACAGGAACCAGGCAATCCATCTGGAGTAGAAGACGTCTTTGAAGAGATATACATCGTCTAGTCTCTCACGACTTCTACATATCTCGTGACAATATATTTCGATCTCGTTGTAGCACCTTCAACGCATCGAATCTAATCATGTGTCTTATTGAGTTCGTGCTTCAACGCAGAACCCAAATTGCATCTCGACTCTCTATCAGAATACCAACTTGGCAGACCACCTAATCTGAAGGCTCACTTTTCACAACAAGAACATCCCCGCGGAAGATTCAGAAGACGAATATCGCAAGAATCTCTACTCTGTGCACTACCAAACATGTTCAGAAGGTAGTAGGTTCGAAAGGGACTCAACAAATCACCTATCTCAAGAATACAACAAAATCCAAAGGACCACTACATGACCTTAGTTAGAGCTTTTCAATTCAATTTGAGCTATCCTCATCGTAAAACAAGACACTGTGGTGCTTACCCAATAATCGACTGCCACAATGCTGCCGAGAGTATAGAATTTCCAGTGGAGGACGGCTGGGCCTTACTACTTTAGACCCCTGAAACATGAGATGGAGATGTAACAGCTGTTAAAAATCAACAACGGGGTACTATTCAACAATCATCTGGTCCTCAAATCCGCCTTTCAAACAAAAGTTCTTCCACGCCGTCCCTGACAAGAATGGATACTCAAATGAACGATACTCGAAAATGATCTGCAAAGCTTTTTGCTCATACCCCATGCTCCTTCGTCGAATTCAACGCATGTATCAATAACATAGCCCTCCCTACATTGCCAAGAGACTTCTTCTTACTTCTTTCTCAACAAGTCATCTTAGCCAGAACGCGGGAAAAGTACCCCGCGACTTCAAAGCATATTTCGAGACACTTATATATCAATCCCTCCCCTTGAGCAGACCCAACCAAATGATGGGAAATTGAAGGAAAATACCAGAGAAGCCTTTCCTAGCTCCCAGAATTATCCCCATTCTACTCCAACCGCAATCTTTTAACGTATATCTCATCTCCCTCTTGAAATTCCAAATACTCCTCTCCACAATAAAATTTCCGCCAACAACGTCCCCACCTCCTCTCCTTCTCCCTCCATAAACCTTCAAACCCTCTCATTCGAACCCCATCCAAGAATCCACCCCTCCACCCACAATCTTCAAAGCATAAGCCTCCACCTTAGCATCCATCTCTAACAAAACGAAGATCGCACGCCCATCAAATCCTACTGTCAAAGACCGCCGCCAAATTCCCCGCTCCTCACCCCAAAAAATTCATGCCTAAAAATTCATTTTGAAGACTTCACTCTCATTCCGCCCTATCTTCCTTTCCCATCTAGCTCTGACTTTTCAAGACTCAGGATACACTAATCTCGATCCCTACCCAAGAAAAAACCCCCTGCCCGTGCTCCCGCATCAAAAAAACTGAACCACCTAGATCCTCAGTCCTCAATCTCCCCATCCACCTACCGGCATAAATACCACCACAACCCCCCTCACAAAACATCCTCCTTCCCCACAAACTTACTCATCCTCCAAAGCCACTCAATGAAGGATACGTTTATAAACCATCTCACTTCCCATGTTCGAACCACTTCCCCTACTCTGTCTCCTAAATTAGCTACGTAAGGACAGCCGAGGGGGGGCGGGCTGGTTTCCGATATCTGGACTTCCAAACAAGCGCGTGTATTGCTCGAGCATGCTGACCATGCTAGATCGTGTACGAGCGTGAGGAGGAGGGGCAAAATGAAGCTTCAAGGACACATGAGCTAATCCAGCTGCTGTAGTAGTAAGTTGAAATCGTATATCGTTGTTGGGATAGATTGGGAATGCAGACGGAAGGAGTTCAAGTATAATGGGAAAAAAATCACGGGGAGCGGAAAAGTTTAGAAGAGAGATTCATATGTGATTAGATATTGCAATGTGCAGTCCATGTACAATCTTCCCACCTCAGACGAAACAATTAAAGGGATATGATAGACAAAGAAGAAGATACCTAAAACGCGAATATATCTAGGTTAGATGGATTGAGTTCAAACACTCCACCCCTCCTCCTTTTGGGTGATCATATCACATACTTAATAAAATGTCCAGAATATTCTACCTAGATAGCTAAGTATGTTAAAAAAGTTCTATTGGCTTCGTGGTCGGGTATACCAGGTTAATATTACATGAAGCTTTCTTTTCGATCAGACTTTAAGATTGGGGATAGCTGCGATTATGATGACGATTTTCCTTCGTGAGTAAAGAAGTTTGAGGTAGAGACTAAAGCAACACCTCTGACTACGCTGTGATATATTTATGAAAGAATATAGGGCATGAACTCCTTACTGGAATGGGAGTCTCGGAGGGAAGAGAAAGGTTCAGTGCATCGATCTTTGTATGAGAGATTTCTACGATATAGGAGACTCTTAAGTATGCTTCCAACGATGTAAGGAACATTGCACATCACATGAACTTTAATGATTGATAAGGTTTTCAGTGTCTTCTGGGCACCAGAATAATATACTGCTAGAAACGAATGAAAATGCCAAGTAAGCTTATCTATCGTCAAGCTCATCTCCAATTTTCCCAACTGCGTGAAAATGATTACCTCTTGTTTTTGAGACACCGAGTGAGAAGCTCTCAAGTTCCGCAAACATATCGTTTAACTTCCGTGCCCGTGCCTATCCAATCAAAGAATCAGCTTTACATCTCCGGTAACATATGTTTTTTCAAGGCTCGAGTATAGAGGATCGGATACTATTCCCTGCACTTGAAAGATGTCTCTCATGTGACTTGATACAGGGAAAAGAGGCTCTTGGAAAATACCCACCTTCATCAAACCCAACGAAAATCGGGTCAAGGATATCTTCCCTAACCTCACTGCAGAGTTTGGCTCTGTCGTTCCCACCCGCGAAGCCTGAAATCCGCGACATTGGTATCAGCATTCACTCATCAGGCTGCACAACGAGAATAACTCCCCCCCTCTAGGCATCGGAACCCGAAGGAAGCCAGTAGATAAAAAAGAGAAACAATGAACCATACCACTAACAACCTGCACCGCAAATAGCGCCACCGTCAAAAACTGCAGCGCATTCTGATTTTCCAAAACCAGAATTTCACTGAACGCCGGCAGATACTTCTGTATAGCCGCACTCGCACAAACTTCATTCTGGACCGCAGTGCCATTGTATCCAGTCCCATTCGACAGCGCGGCGGGATTGAGAGAACTGCAGAGTTTCGCCTGAGGGCCACCATTGCCGAGAAGGGAGACGTAAAGGATTGCTGTGCGGAGCTCGTCGATGAGGGTCTGGGCGGTCTGGTTGATGGGTGGAAGGGGGAGGGAAGTGGGGAGGTTCGGTAGCGTGACGGATGTTGTTGAGAGATTTGAGGGGCGGGAGGTGCTGGGAAGGCAGGTGAACTCTGAAGATGTGGTTTTTGGAGAAGTGACGGTTGCGGTGTTTGTCGTCAACTATGGTGGAGTCAGCATTTTTCAGGGGACGACGGGTGATGAGAAGGGGCTCAGTAGGGGCGACAACTTACATCTCCTCCAACATCTGACACTGGATAGGTGGTGATGACGAGAACGGATCCCATGCAGTCAACGAAGCTGGTCTCGGTAGCGGTACTTTGATAGATTGTACTAGTCCCATCAAAAGGATAGGTGAAGACTGGCTCAAGTGTTGTCGGCGTAGCACTCTCTGCTACGGCGCTCAGCGCCACCGACAAGTATAGGAGAGATATGGTATGATAGAAAGCCATATTGGCCATGTGTCCCGGTCTTGAATGCTGTCAAATAGCTATACCTACTCGGAAAGATGGCAGGTTTCCAGCGGATCGCTCCACGAATTTATGATCCCACCATAGCGCGGGAGCTTAGCTTCGGAGAAGCTCGAATGTCTCCTAGCTGATATTCTAGCCAGCCCATGAGCTTCACCTGCATGGCGACCATGGGAAAGCCATGCATAGAGGATGTTCGAAAGATGCCATTCCGTTGGGCCTCTCCGTGCTCAGCTCCGCACGTAGTCAGGTGGTCAAAGCAATAGACGGGAAAGTGTCGAAAACATGATGCAAGATCTCGGAGAAGTTGACGCAAACGTACAGCTTGGATGTGGTTTACTCATCAAAACTTAGTGCATTCCTATTCGCCAAAGACATGAAGGGTAGACGTAGGATATGTAAAGAAAGAGTAGCCGCGCCAATGGTTACACAACCTTTTTTTCGACAGGACGACTCTCTGGAAGATCGTCCCGATATGAGATGAGGTACAGTAAACTACATGCATGATCTGTTCCGGGTAAGGCAGTCATGATGCAGGTGGGGAAAGTTATTGGCCGACATGAACACCCACTTGGAACGGAAAGAAACTACCACACTCCATACTCCTAAGATGAGATATAGGCCAATCACCCATATCCATATCCAAAAATACCGCTCCTCCCGCCGTTGTAGAGACCGTGATAGGGATGGTGATGTGAAAAGAGTAGTGACGTCATCACTACAATCAAAAGCCGTCGGACGTCATCCCCTACCAAACTCCGATATTTACCCAGTGACATTCTCGATATCCGTATGAAACTGACCTGCAAACTCAATTTGGATGAGAGTGGGCTCTAAAAAGCAATGGTGGGAACAAGGAGTGTAGGAATATAGTGCAGAGCTCTCTGGAACATGGAAACAGTCGAGAGCACTGCAGTTGGGAATATCAGCTTCAGTATAGATGGGTCAGTGATCAGTATAAAGGGTGCGAGGAACTTACAACACGCAGGCCGCGACGGAGTGAACAGCAGAGTACTATGTAGTGTTGATACGTGTTGGTGATATTGATATGAATGTCGTCGTATCGATACATTGATTGATTTTCAATTAACAAAAAGATCGCACGATCACGTCCATGATTTTCCCCCTTCCAATTGGCCATATCAATCAATTTCCGGCATATCTATCCTTTGGTGATGGATGTAGGGTGCCAGGTGCCCACTTAACTACCCTTCTCGTCTCTCTCTTCCCTCTCCTTCTTCTTCCTCCTCATTCTTCAGCTCACGGCTTTCACACAGCCTGCCTGACCAAGTACAGGCTCTACAAGTTAGGATCAAGTGTGTTTGCACATGTTCATTACACCCCACACAATCTTTCATTGTCAAGATGTTGAATGAATGCGTGTGGCATAAAGTGAATTAATTGCTAAGAGAAATCTATGGAGAAAAATCTAATCGCTAGCACTTGGTGTGGTGGAGCTAATTACCTGATTAGGTTAGTGCTGCTGAGTCAGCAGGTCTTGGCACAATATGCGCCTGTGGTTCGCCCAAATAACACGAAGATAAACTATTTACAAATGCATGAATTCAAGCTTCATAAGAACATTGACACAAGAGTTCTACAGCGTTTAGCCACGGCAGCAAACATCCTTCC
Organism: Opeltia flavorubescens; assembly: GCA_000442125.1. NCBI lineage: Eukaryota > Fungi > Ascomycota > Lecanoromycetes > Teloschistales > Teloschistaceae > Opeltia > Opeltia flavorubescens. The sequence continues at coordinate 94,511 of KE546970.1, forward strand.
AATCCACTTCTACAAAAAATCCTTCAGGAGTACTTTAAAAACTCAGGTCTCAGAAAATAGTCTCCCCCCATCGTTGGGAAAATCTCGCAGAACGCCAAAACGGTTACGTGTTCTGAAGTTAGGTAAAAAGTGGGTGCGGTAGGAGAATCTGCTAGTACCTAGTCACCCATGTTAAGATATCCAATGGTGCGGCGTTGATGAAACCGGGTTAACCAATATCCCCCACCAAACATTCCTCGACCGTGTATCCGGAAGTTTTCTATTTCATTTTCATGCTCTCATAAGGTAAACCTTCTACTCCGCTTGATGTATGTGCCTCTGGTTTACATACATTATTGATGGTTTATACTTGAGGGAGTAATCTTTCTCCTACAAAGATAATACGTCGAAGTATCGAGGGCTTATTTTGGATGTACTAATATCAGTTCTGCCCTTTGGATAGCCATGTGCACCGAAGCTATAATGCAAGTGTTATACCTACGTCTGGAAACTCCATAGTGTATGGGTTACATTACTGCTTTTCGCTCTTTGCATCATTTTTCCCAATCGCTACATGATGTACCTATCAAGAGAGCAAGGATCAGCGAGGAAATGGTTCAATCTCTGCATCGAAATGAATATCCACGGAGGGTTTCCTCCCTTGGATACATAGATTACCTGGTTGAATAAGAGAAGGAAGTGAATTGGCTTATAAAAAGCATTTCTCCTTTCCCTATATCAAGTGGCAGCATGCGAGAGACATCCTTTCAAGAAGCCCAAAAAGAAAATATAGAGAACGAAAACCTCCCCATGACCTTGATTTTTGCACTCTAAATATTTAGAAACCTAATTCGAGTTCTCCACGACTGACGCCAAAGCCTTTTAGGCGCAAGCACGGAATTTGAACAAGATACGTTTGCGGAACTTGAGAATATCTTCTCACTCAATATCTCGATTTCAAGAGGTGATAATTAACGCGTATAGGAAAATATGGGAGATATACTCCATGACAGATTAGATGACTTGGCAACATTATTCCTCCCTAGTAGTGAACCATTCCAATACCCTCCAAATCAAGGGAAAAAAATCAAAAAAACAAACCAAAAATCCAAAGCCTTCGATCACGATTCCAACTAACAAAGAGGCCAGATTGCTTTTAACATTCCCCAGCAAATCCTAAGAAGCGTACCTGAAAATATGTCTTTATCTTCAATCTCTATTGTCTCTCAACAATGTTTCTGCTGCATATATAGTAGGCCTTCGCGTTAGTGGTTTCTTTTTGGGGGGGGGTTTCATGATTTGAAGATATCAGTATATGTAGAAGCTAGTCGAGCAGAAAAGTGAAGGACCTTATTCCTTTTGATACAACCCAGCCTCCCCAACCCCTCTCCTCGCCTCCTCTCCATCCTTTCCCACATATGAACATCCAAAATCACCCATTCCAAACCAAATCTCCCTCCCATTCTCATCTCCGCCAAAATTCCGTCAACGCCCCTCCAAAAATCCCAAACCCCCCCCCCTCCCTCCCTCCACAGAAAAGATAAAAAAAATCGATTAGCTCAAATAAACCAGAAACAAAGACCGGGTAAATATCTATAGCAAGACCAAAAAAAACAAAACCTCCCAGGGTGGTGGTTTTTCAATCTTAGTAGAAGCGCTGAAATGGATGAATTCGAGTCACGGAGAGGGTCTTTATTTATTATTCTCTGGAATGTTTATTCCTCGAATGATTTTATCAAGTAAAAGGGCGTGTCAAAAGGAGCAGGTATGCAATCATCAATCAGCCGAGCAAAGGGGAGAAACGGTTAAATTATCTTTTGCCCCAGAACAAAAGAAAGTTCCACGGAGGAAAGTTGGTTTGGGGTGATTTGTGGCTGCTGATTGGAACGTTGCGGATATCAAAGTAGAGAGTAAGAGAGGGATGGCACTCTACGATACTAAATCACCGCGAGGGTGGCTAAGGAACCGAGAGGTGTTAGGAATGTTGTGGCTAGCATATGCTATTCTATCATGATGTCGTTAGCTATAATTACAAGTTCTTAGGAATGTATTCTATCTGGAGCAAGAGAGCACCTCCACCCTCGAAGACCGCCTTCCCTCACAACCCTCTATAGTAGGTCTCAATCCTTGCATAGAGCTCATCTTCACTACCAACCCAAGCCTTGTGATCATCCCTCCTCCACCCTCTCCCCACTCACCCTTTCAACCCAAGCTCTTCAAGAATGGCAGCGTATAAACAACCGAAATCCACGCATTCCAGATCACAAAAGTCACATCATCCTCCTCCACCGTCCTCTTCCCTAACACCCTTCCTACCACCCACGTCGCCAGTGTCAAAACCGGAGCATAACCCCACCACTTCACCTCCCAGAACATCGGAAGCGCCACACTCCAGAACAGCGTGCCAATCGCAACAGTCCACCTACCCGCTGTATCGCCAATGACCAGGGGAACAGAATGCCGACCACGAGCCGCATCCCCGATTTGGTCGGGGATGTCCTGCATATGGCCCGTCGTGAAGACAGTCACATACAAGAGGGCAAACCACTGCAGCGCCTTCGCATTAAGAGCATCCCCTCCAATAGCCGTCATAGAAGCCCCCGTGATGAAACCAAGGTAAAGACCCGCATTATTCAAATTCCTCGTAATACAGCTGCGATCCGCGAAATGAAGATCATTATACGCGATGCCCAACCCAAGAAGCACAAGCGAAGGCGTCAGCGCCCCTAGATAAAAACTCGTCGCAAACGCAACCGCATAACCCGCCAGCATGACCTTGAAAGCTGTGTTCGGAGTGAAGACTTTCGAAGGCATAGGACGCCAGGGTTTATTAGCCGAGTCCTCGATGATGGCATCCTCCTGGCGTTGATTATTGATATTGAAGGGGAAGAGGTTGAGCCAGATCCAGAGGAAGACGAGGGGGATGCGGTAGAGGACTTGGGTCTTTGTGTCTGCGTCAGGAGCGGAGGCTGAGAATTGGAGGGAGAGGCCGTTGAGGACGCCGACGATGGCTTTTGGGTAGACGACGGTTTTGAAGTCGGAGGCGGTGAATAGGTAGAGGTTGTAGATCTTGTGGAGGACTTCGGAAGGTAGGGAGCGGGAATGAGGTTTGGAGAGGGATGTGATTGGGGAGGATCGAGTGATAGTTGTGGTGGTCGTGGTCGACATGTTTGAGGAATGTAATATGCTCTATGAGGTCAGTCGGCATTAGCGATGTATGATKATCAGGTAGAAAAGATTAGTGAGAAGGGACTTCGCTCATGTGTGATGGGCCATCAATGCAAAAGCGAATTCATCATGAAGGCTTGCAATGAAGATGAAAAGGAACATACCTACGGAGCTGAGAAGTTCCGTTGAAGGTGGATGTGTGTTCTGAGGCAAAGGCAAAAAATACTGATTGAAGGGATGATCGAGGATGGATCTGTAGGTTTTCGTCGATGATCAATGATCAGATACAGTGGCAGCAGGTGTGTTGATAAATGAGAGGAATGAACAACCAAGTGCCACCAATTCACACTTCACTGCTCCAATTACATCATTGTACATGCATTGCACAATCAATTCTTCAGGCTGAACTGTGGAAATGATATGAATGCGTGTAGATCCGATAGGAATTGATATGGGGTGATGGAAGGAATAGGATTGCATGAGAGACATGATAAGGCATGCGGCCTGACGCCTCACAACACAGGGATTCGATGTATCGAAAAGAACGTGTATGAAATACAGACATACATGGTAATGATGGCAGAGACAGAATCGCAGCAGAAAGGCCTGCTACCAGCCCTCTACAATCTACCTGAACTTCTCTACTCTCGGGGACTTTAGTTTTGACACTCTGCTCCAACCATTTCTCAACTGCTCATCTAGAATGCATCAAGAACTCTTCTCACGAAGGCTGAAAACCAAATCGCATTTCCCTGGCCCTGAGGTGAATACATCCTGGAGTTGCCCAAACATGATCGAGCAATCCTCCTCGGGTGCAAATCTGATAGTGTATTTCCCCAAGATCTCGGTCAGGACAACTCTAATTTCGAGCAACGCCAAATGTTTTCCGACGCAGCCGTATGGCCCTACATCGCCAGTCAGCGTGGTAATCCCTTCTTCCAATGGATCATCCATACCAAGGCCAAAGGGTCGGAAGGCAGCGCTGTTCTTGACCAGATTTGGCTCTGTGCACCAGCGTTCCGGGAGAAAATCATCAGGGCGTTCAAAACAACTTTCCACTATCCAGAACGTAAGTATACGCCAACAGATTGGACTAATGGAGAACAAACGCCTTCCAAGGCTGTAATTTGGGACTAGAACCGTGACATCCCCAGGCACGAATCTCTCGCCAACCATGACACCTTCCGAAGGCGTGTTTCTCAAGCCAGCCGATGGCACGGGAGGATGGACCCGAAGTGTCTCATTAATGAATGCATTGAGAAGGGGCATTGATTGAAGTGCTACTGGATCTCGGCTTGGCGTTTGTGTGATCTCATCGTAGATTTTTGCAGCCCAGTCCGGATGTTTTGCAAGTCGGTACGTTGCAAATATCAATGCAGCGGCTACCGTTTGACTGCAAAGAATTAACGCTATCGTTTTGTGGAACTCGACTGTAACGTACCTCCCTGCGATCACTACTGCGATCGAATCTCCTCCCAGGTCGTTCATATCTCGTTGGCCCTCATCCTGACCTCGCCAGTAGTCAATGACGTGTGACATGATCTCCTAGTGTTAGCTCGTGCTGCCACGTAGTCAGATTGACCTACATCGTTGGATTTCGAAGGTGACTGTGGAAGATTAGTACGTAAATGTTAGGTTTACGGGCGGCATACCTCAAGCTTTAGTTTGGCTTGATTGACAGACCAAGCCAATAATTCCAACCAATTCTTTGTGAACCCAGGAACAGCAGGAAGGGCGATGCCTAGATGATAGAGCCAAGGTATGGGAGTCACCCATGCCAGCATAGACATGCCGTGGCGCAGAAACTCCGTTTCGAAATGGGAACGACCTGTCGCCGCCTGTTCAAAAGATTTCCCGAAGCCAATCTCCCCCATGATATCAAAGGCGAAGTATTGCATCCACGTTGTAACATCAACCGGCTGTCCTGCTCTTTGCTCCAATGACCGGTCCAACTCTTTTGCTATCCGAAGGATGCGATCGTGGTATCCTCGGACGGCTGGGTAGAATGTCAACCTCTGCTCTCGTCCTCGGGATCGGAAGTAGAGATGTACCCTTAATAGAGAGACCATTCTCATATGCCCGGCGGCGCTTGTCATGCTCGGGCTTGGACCGTGTTGTATTCATGGCGGTGAACGGATCGAGCATATCATACCAAGCGCTTTTCGTACATCGAGAGCCGTATGCGTGGATGGGTTTGTAAGCTTCGGGACAAAACAGAGTCAGCTCGTTCGGACCTGGTCGAAGCTGGGATCAGTCAAGGTTCATGATGTGGGCGTTGTAGAATGAGGTCCTGTAGCTCACCAGTGCGTACGATATCCCCATATTTCTGACGCATGTCTTCGAGCAGAAGGTACTGCTTTGCATCGGCAACGTGGTAGAAGTGCCATAGTTTGGAGACTTTAGCCAGCCACGGGCCGGGAAAGCTGTTCAGTCTATGGAAATACAAGCGGTAGACGATAATGCTGCTGGAAAGACCGGATAGGAAGGTCAAGAAGAGTATAGTGATATTTGGGGGCAGACGAGAAGGCAGACTTCCGTGGGGAAAGAAGTTGCTTGACCAGATACTCAGAAGAATGAAGAGAAAAACATAGAAGAGCGACCCAGCCTGGCGGTGATGCTCTCCTCGAATGAAAATGGTCCAGTGAGAAGCAGCGCCTGCTACAAGTGCATAGGGGAAGACGATGAGCTCCATTGTAACGAGTTGTTGTTCTGGATCTTCGATGTCGCCAGTTGAGGTTGTCGAGTGCTGACAATCGTGGGGTCGTGAGTTTGTGCATCCATCTCGAGGTATCGAAATATTGGATTTCATACGAAGAATAGATTACAAAGGATTGATCCTACGTTGATCGCAAACCCTACCTTCTTGGGTATGTACATCGTGAGATGGCTACGAGCTTATCTGGACTTGTGTAACACGGCACGCCTAAATGCAGAGAGGACATGGTATGGTATCGTCGCTGCCACACGTCAACGTTGAGAAGGATTTGCAATGCACGTGTAAATGGAGGATGACGCAAGTTCTACCACACCCTACCAAGCCATTGGGAATCCCTTCAGCGTTGCGACATATCTCATCTCCAACTGACCTGATGCTGAACATATAGATTGAGGATGAACACCGGAGACCTCTTCCACCGTTTGCATCTGCTCAACAACGCTCTGGTAGCGTAGAAGAACGCCTGTGTGTGCACTGTGTTCTTCGAGGTAAAGGTACCCAGACCTCGCTTATTAGTCTCTTGGCGTTGATTGGCACCTGCATCCAGATTGATAGGAGATAGGCTGACGCTAAGGAGCTGATTGCGGCACTCGATTTTGTGTCTGCAGGACATGAAAGAGACCCTGGACTGACTCACAGCTGTGGTGTATGGTTCACACATATGCAGACAGTACCTGGTGGCACCGGTTCGTGATTGCGCCGCAATCCGGTTGGACCAATCGTCGATTTCCTTGTCCTAAACCCACCCCTGTCAAATACGTTCTCATCGTTGGAACATAATGTCTCTCTAAGCTAGTCATTGATCATAGACCCTAAATCCTTTACGAAAAAGGAGGGAGTTATGTCACTAGACCCTGAATTAGATGAGCTCTGACTCTCGGAGGGCAAAGATTTATCAGTCAAGTCATAATCCTCCCATCTGTGTCAATCCGATGTCATCCCGTCGCAAGCCTGCTTTCCAGCATGAGGCGCAGGGAATCTTTCGATCACGACATCTGCGATGCAATGCATGATCCGGGTCCGGAAATCATGGATGCACACGCAGGATTCACAAGGGAGAAAACATAGGAGACGATCGAAGACAGAAATCTTGATAAGGGTCGTAAATTTGATTCATAATGCATTTTATACGCCGTTTCCAAATTATAAACACCAGTCGACATAGAGGTTGAATGAAAGTATCTGCTGTCATCCACAATTCTTCGTTTGCGTAAACTCTACTGCCCCTCTTTACCGAGCCTTCGGAGCATATCGCTCTCCTTTGAAACTACCAGACATTTCAGCTCCATCATGTACTCGTGCATTTGAGGCTACCAAGATACGAATTTCGTAAATTCCAGCATCCCACAGCATTCCCCATAGACCGCATTTCTTCCAGATATCACCCTCGAGCAGAAATTTGCCCATCCCTACTTCGTCAAAATATCGGTATGGCGCTGTCCATGACATCTCTTTTGCGTTCAAATTTGAAAGGAGAGCAAATGCACCTACGGAAAATTAGATGCTGCATCCACCCAACCAATGCATGACTCATATTTTTCATCTTGAACCCAGTCTTCAGAACGGCATCTTGGCTTTCACTGGCTGTGCTGCTGCTGCTAAAGCTACCATGAATTCTAAGAAGTACCTAAAATTATACTGCACGAGTTTGAACATCTTAAGTCACTGGAAGACAATCAGATTTTAAATTATGCATAAGGACCTTTATGGGTGTTTTCAATCACCTTCCTCGACAGTTGCATGAGTGCATTGAATCAAGGGTGAAACCGCTTGTTCCATTATTGTCCTTGACCAATGATATCTGTCAACGCATATTCCTCAGATCTACCATCTGCACAGTCTTTGCCCTCCAAAAAATCCTCTAAAACGCTTAGCCCACGGCTTTACACCGGCGATATACCCCTCCACACTAAGCGTTTCTCAGCTTTCCCCAATGTCAAAAGTCCAAAGGCTGGCAAAAATGCTCCTTCTGCATGAAGATCATCTTGTCCAAACCTGGGACATTTATATTCTGTTTTGTAAACTCGGTATATCATCTCTATCCTCCGAGAAGAAAACAGATTCACATCCCAAACCATCATCCCCAACACCCATATCCCACACCAGCCAACCATACCGTAGACCCTTGCAAAATAAATGGATAGAGGGGGGTGCATTAGCACACGATCATCACAGGCATCGCTAAAAAATCACGCATAATAGCTCTCGACTACCTCCAATAGATCCTTACCATCGACAGTGTTCACTTACGAATGCTTTATCTAGAAATCATCATATCACTCTCACTATTCTTCCTACCCGACGACATGCCTCCCCCCACCACCACCACACCAACCCTCTACTTCGCATTCGGCTCCAACCTCCACCTAGCACAAATGTCCCTCCGCTGTCCCTCTAGCAAATACATCTCTCCCGCCCGCCTGCGTAACTACCGGTTCCAGATCAATGAACGGGGATATGCGAATGTCGTACCCTCTGCTGGTGATCACGTGGAAGGGTTGGTGTATGAGCTTAGTGGAGATGATGAGAGGAGGTTGGATGTGAATGAGGGTGTGCCGTGGGCTTATGAGAAGTGGTGGTTGGATGTTGAGATGGGTTTAGCAGCGGAAGGGGGGAATTTGGGGGGGATGGGGGTTGGGGATGTTGTGAGAGTATTAGAGATGGGAGCGGAGGGTGCAAGGGGGCAGATATCCCATGCTCTGGAGGGCCAAAACACGACCCCTCAATCCGACATCGCGACGACAGCCAACACCCACCCAAAGGACCCCAAAATCGCCAAGGCTCTCGTGTACCTAAGCCCCCGCTTCCAAACCGACAGTGCACCCCGGGACGAATACATCGACCGTATGAACTTGGGGATAATCGACGCTCGAAGACTCGGAATGTCAGATTCATATATCAACACGACTCTTCGGAAATACATCCCCGAAAAGCAAATACCCTAGTTGAGAAAGGACAGTAGAGGCAAGAGTACGTATTGGCTTCATCAACTCACAGCTGGACTCTAACAAGAAACTCAAAGGGCGCAAAGGTTAAGTAGGAGTGAGAAGGACATTCTCTCAAAAGCGCCATAGCATATGATGTTAATCCTTCCCGAAACAAATCATTCCCTCGACTCGAGTGGACAAGACATACCAACCACTCGGTGTATTCTTGGGCTAGCAGGGATATGGGATTCCTGTAGATGCCTAAAAACATCACAAGCTTAAGGAGAAACAGGAAATATTGAGAATTGGGCAACCGGCCTCCAAACGGGGTTGCTGTGAGATATATGTCCATGCGTGCACACACACATTATCGGATCTGTATAGCGATATTTGAAGATGCAAAATAGAGACGAGTCATCGGCGGATTATGAGAGTAGAAAGCCCCAAATGATAGAGAAAGAGTCGGAATAGGTCCGTCTAGACGAAAAGGTTTCATCGATGAAGATCTCTCGGGCTTGCATGACACGTGAGCGATAAGATTGAATTTCCAACTATTTTTCTTTTTTCAAAAGCCGTGTCAAACAAAAAAGCCACCTTTTCCAAAGAAAGAGGGGGAAAGGATGAGCAATGTTATCTTCATCAAACGTGTTCCAAGGGCGGCTATTCCAATACTTATCATTCTTCAAGCGATCAGAAAAAATTTGAATTTCTACCTCCATTTTCGCTTTCGAATCAATCAATTTTCATGGGAAACCTTTCCGGCCTCATTGACCTCCTTTCAAGACATAGTGATAAAGCTGCCCGGATGTTGCATTATTATTTTGCTGGGAATCGGGACGGATAAGAAAAACATAGGCAGGCGCACACAAGAGATTATCATCGCCAAAATCTGATAAAAATGGAGAGAAAAGAAAGAAAACACACATCTTGGAGCAACGCCATGTCGTACCATTATTCCATCACTCAGAAACGAGGCTCACAAAATCCTAGCAGCACTAGTAGAGGCTGTATTAATTCGCTGCCCAATAGTCCCCCCTTCCAAAATAGGCTCGATCTTCACATCCTTGAGATGATGCGCGAAAACTGGAATTCAGACAGTCTACAAACTCTAAGCAAATCCGCAAGAGTGAGAATTTCGAGCTCCGGCAGCGCACCTCACTGAGCTACGGAAGTATTTGAGAGGTTATCTCGTGGCTCCACAGCCTCCACCTCTCGCGATTCTTTGAAAGCTTCTCGATAATTGATAGTGACGTAACAAGATCGGCAGTCCCCCGTCCCAACACTCCCGCGCGCCGCTCCACCACGATGGCAGTTTTTGTAGAGCCAGTCGATGGCATTGAGGATGATGTGGCCTGTGGTACGGTGATTCCCCTCGCCTTTACGGGCTCGGTAGATGAGGAAGCAGGTGCCGTAACTGAATTCCGAGCCGCCGGTGTAGGTGGCATCGGCATCGACATTCGCAATGGCCTTTTGGCAATCTTCTTTCTTGGCAGTGAGGATGGAGCCTTTGCAGCTAGAGTTGAATTTAGTCTCCGGAGGTTTACAGTGTTCGTTAAGGATGGGATTTGGTTTACTTAGGAAGTAAATACGCCTGCGTTCCTGCGATAGAAATCACCATGGTGAAGAGAAGGGTAAGAAGAGAGAAGTGGCGCATGATGTCGGATATGCTGCTAGACGCGTGAAGTACAAGTGTTATAGAAAGGTAAATGAAGTTTATGTTGTAGGAAGCTTGGAGAAAGAATTGTGATTGTCTACCCAGATAAACGAAATATGGGGGTCAAGAGAGCTTATCTTTAAATGACACCACCTAACCCTTTGATGATGCAGGCAGATATGAACGGATCGAGGCATGACCATCCAGAGACAAATGACTCCGTGTAAGCACGGAGCCCACGGAAACGACAATGAGAAGTTCGAAGGAAAAGGACACGAATTCCAAGATTCTACACCAAGAGAGGATAAAGCAATGGAGCAAGCTCGTGAATACACGGCAGGATGAAATGGACCATACTGTAACAGTGGATGAGGCGCTCAGTGAGACACTAATTCTTGGAGAGATTGACGGAAAAGGAAAGAAAAAGGAGATCACGCAATCGCTAGATATAAATGTGGTCAACATTGACGGCGAGCCAGACTCATCGGACCTAATCTGGCCACGGGTACCGTTGGAGAAGACAAAAGGATACCGGGGCCGATGTATGGAAACACGCTCAGTGGACCCTCAATATTGAGCTGCATTTTCAGATGCAAGTAGAGCTGCTCATCAGGATTAGCATACTTGCAATTCGCAATCCGAATGGATCATAGACATTCCAAGACGCCATTCAAGATGGTACAATCAAAGTTCAAATGGTGGACGTAAGGATGGATTGCTCGGAAAGGAACAAATGGAAGGCGTGATGTTGAACGCCAAGACTGGAACGCCAAGACTGGTTTGTGCTCATGCAAGCACGTGACATGATGATAAGATTAGAGCCTCCAAGAATCTCAGCTAGCTATCATGTTGACATACCACTACCTTACATTGCCCGGTCAAATCATACTCAACCTCGACGAGAGGGATGAAGGACCAGGATACAGCTTATCATAACCTTATGCAGCAAAACGGAAGACCGCAGGACATGCCCATAAATGAGACCAATCCTTGATAGAGCTTCCCCGACGGCATTCGGAGAGACTGTAGAGTACCTTGCGGCACAGTGCAGGATTTGACGTCAACGAACGTTTTCTGACCACCAAACCAACAACAATTGACAACCAGACCGTCCAATTGGTTCATATGCAGTGCAAATACCCATACTCGCTCTAGGCTTTCTATCGATTAATGCAACTCTCCATTGAAAGGGTGCCCTTGGCTCCTCCGCCGTTTGCTGCAACGCTCTTCCCGAATGCTCTCGTATGCAGGCCAAGCATCTCACGCCACTCCGGATGCGTTTCAGGACTCTATACTTGGGAATTCCATCGATCCTTCCTTCAACCCGCCGCCCCGCCTCCCAATTGCAGTATAGATACTGAGAATTCACCGTGCCCCTGGGTGGGCCTCGTGCTCATGGCTCGGCTGGAGACGCCTCCAATTCGTTCCTAAAGGCACACCACCTCGCCCCCTTCCTCGTCGTCCATTCCTACATTCCAGTACATGTGTATGGCGCTCAGTCAGAAGATGCGGTGTTGAACCAACCGCTCAATGTCGCCATGTCGTCCTATCAGGCTCCGTTGGACAAATCTGGCTTCGACCTCCACGCGGACCAGCGCGGCCGCATCATTGCGAGTTTAACGTCCATTATAGTCGTTACCACCGTCATCGTTGCCTTGCGACTCTTGTCGAGAAAAGTTGCCCGGGCTGGCTTCTGGGTGAGCTCTATGCCTCCATCAGAATATACGTCGGAAATTTGGTCGCTAACGGTTGTCGCTCGCTTAGTGGGATGATTACATCGCAATCGTTGCTTGGGTATATCTCATGTGGAGTCGCGACAATTGTCAGAAGAGAGACTGATATCTTATAGGCTTTTGCTCTCATTGCATGCGTCCTGTGGCTCAAAGGTAGGATATCCGACCAGATTCTATTCTTGACAAAGCTCATCTCAATAGCTCTTGACTATGGATTCGGGAGACATATCTACATATGGGGAGAGGAGGAGGGTCGGAAGAAAGCACGGGAATGGCTGAAGATTCTCTATACCTTTGAATTCTTCTTCCACACTGGCACCACTCTCGCAAAGTATTCCATGTCAGTTTGACCGTTTACTCCAAGTCATCAACCAGGACACGGGGAAGACTGACATTCCAGCCGGTCATGTGTGAAGCTTAGCTTTCTACTACCGCATCTTCAAAGTCCGGTCTTTCAGGCGTTTGCTCGTTTGGGTCGCAGTCCTCTGCACCTGCAACGTGATCGCGGTTGACCTAACCGTCATCTTCCAATGGTATTGTCGTCCGTCTCAGCATCTTTCCAGCACTCACTAAAGAGTCCATCTAGCCATCCAATCCATCACGCGTGGAACCGACCTGTCGATGGCAGTAATGGCCACTGTATCAACGAGGATAGATTCTTCATCGGCAGCGGCTCCGTCAACGTCTTTCTCAACGCTTTGGTCTTTATCCTCGTAAGACATTCTATCCTCTGCAAGTCTCTCGCTGATATTGATGCAACTGCAGCCTATGCCCCTTTTATGGCGTTTGCGCACCACAGTGAGGCAGCAGATCATTTTGACGGCCATCTTCACGTTGGCTGGATTGTTAGTCTTCTGAATTACCCCTCGGATGGGATTTGAGCTAACATCTAGCAGTGTCGTTCTCATCAGTATCATATGGATCGTCGTCCTCGCCCGCCTCGAATCCGAGGATGTCACCTGTGAGTATAGACTACCGTCTCCATCCGCATATGCTGACGTACCTCAAGGGAATTTCATCAACGCCGGAATCTGGTCATCCCTAGAGCCCTCGATGGCAGTCGTCTGCGCCTGTATCCCCAGTCTCCGCCCCCTCTACAGCATGACCGTCCACGGCCTCCATCATGCCTGCTCCGTATCAAAGACCAAACTCTCTTCCACAACCGGCAGGCGAACATGGCCCGTCTCAAGGAACAAAAGTAGCAATGGGGTTTTCAGTCAACTGGACGAGCAGCCGGATGATGTGAAGCCACTGGGTCACGAAGTATCGGTTCATGGGTACATGGGAGCGGATCCGGAGTCGATATCGATTGAATTACCGACCCATGGGATCCATGTGAAGACCGAGATTAAAGTCAGTACTGAGGGATTGGAGTATCAGGATCGGTTGTTTTGAAGACGTGCTAGTGCATGCAGTGTTTGGGGACGTCGAACGATATCCGTCATGTATGATATTTCCCTTCGATCGGAATCTTAACCGGTGGTATCAGTAACACTTTACCGATTGTCCTCCTACCATTGCTGCGTGTAAGATGAAAGTTGTTCGAGTAAGATTCTCCATCCAAAGGGGAAGCTCTCTCCCTCACCTAGCGGCTCATGCTCCCAAGCCTCCTATGCCAGTACTACCCTCACCCTACCTCCCCTCTCCTTCAAAACTTCACTCATCCTCCAAAAACCCACCATGAAAAACAACTTCAACTTTCTACCTTCCGTAATCACAAATTCAGGTTTACAGAGAGATACTATCCAAGGCGAACGAGTCAAGATAATGCCGGCAGGCAGGCATGCCCAGCTCTTCTCATGATAAATGTCCATCACCTAATCAAAGAAGGGATGCAATTCAGGAGATGTATCATAATAAACCTTCTATAATCTTAACAAAAGATGAAAAAAAAAAAAGATATTCATCATGCATCTAATTTATTTCTCTAGATTCTTGCCGAGATACACTCAATCGTTCTATGCACAATCCCCCCCTTCCCAATCCAACCCCAATGCCCATCCATCCCCCCTCTCTCCCTTATCCCCTTTTCCTCCTCCCACCCCCTCCTCCCACCCCCTCCTCCCCCCTCAACCTTCCCAACCCCACTCATCCCTCACTCTGAATCAACACCTTAATAGCCCCCGTCTTCGCACTACTCGCACTAGTCTCAAACGCCTTAACCGCATCCTCCAAGCTAAAACGATGCGTAACGAGACGTTTCATATCCAAAACTCCACTTTGGACAAGCCGAATAGCTCTCGGCCAGGTGTTGGAATAACGGTATTGGAATTGGAGGTCTATTTCCTGGGTGCTGAGGCGCATGAAGGGGATCTGGATGTCGGGTTTGCCGACGCCGATGACGAAGACTTTGCCGCCGAATTTGACGGAGTAGATCTACGTATTTTGATGAGGGTGATTAGTCGGGGGTTCTCTCTTTCGGGAGGGAGGGAAGAAGTATTGGGTGAGATAAGAAGGCTTGGGAGGAAGGTATGGGAGAGGCAATGGCCTAGGTTGTAGGAAAAGAGGTATCAACTTACAGCTGCCGCAATGGAAGATTCCACGCCCGAGCACTCCAGTGCGACCGCGAGAGGACCACCCGCAAGCTCCGTAATCCGGGCCCCAGCATCCTCCATAGAAACACCAGGTTCAACCTTGACAGTCCTCACCCTCGGGCAAATCTCCTTAGCGACATCCAGTCGCTTCTGATCAATGTCCGTAATGACGATTGGCTCAGCCCCAGCAGCAGCGCAACCCAATAACGTCATTAGACCAATGGGACCAGCTCCGCAGATAAGCACAGGATCACCAAGAGCAATCTTAGCCCTCTCCATGCCGGCTAAACTGACGCTCAATGGCTCCAACATAGCCCCATCCTCATAGCTCATGTCACCGATCTTGTGGCACCATATGGCAGAGTGATTGACGTAACGACGAAGGAGGCCATCAACGGGAGGAGTCGACATGAAGCGCATCTCGAGACAGCCATTGTAGCGTCCCGTCAGGCAAGGTTCGCACTTATTGCAGATGGAGGAAGGTTCCACGGCGACTCGGTCTCCGACGCTGAGAGATTTGACAGAGGGATGCACAGCAATGATCTCCCCAGCGGATTCGTGGCCTAGGATATGATCATGCTCGACAACCATAGGCCCGATACGGCCATGACGCCAGAAGTGGATATCCGAGCTTCACGACTATTAGCCTATCTGTGTGATAAACTCCCCAGCTCAAAGAATCGGTCTACGTACCCACAAATGCCAGTACTCTTAATTGCAATTGTCACCTCGCCCTCCTTCAATGCTTGTCCGGTCTTGACGTCCTCGACACTAGGACCGCTTTCCTTGACCCACAGATCATGGGCAGGGTTGCAGTAGACACCAATGTTCTCTTTCTGGGCTGATGGCATAGCCGTTGGGGTTGCCAGACGCCGCACTGGTTGATAAATCCATGCTGGAGATGTGGACACGGCAGCTGTCTTTCTCAGGTGAGGGGAACATGACTGGCGGAACAGCGAACGAACAGCTGGCGAGACTCGAGACATGAGAGCGAAGTGCGACGGAGAGGATCGATTCTTGATTGAGGAGGTAGGAGTGAGGGTCTGCTTTGCCTAGCAATCGAGAAGCTCAGTGAAGGTGAAGGTACGTCCAGGACGACAACGGAACAGGCATATCGAATATCGACCATGCAAGCGGGCGATTCACTATGCGCAGCAGCATATTGGCGTGTGGATGGTGGGGTAGACCCTAAGCTGGCCAAGCTCTTCTTCCAAGCGCGGATTGAGAGTGCTGTGTAGCGGTGTTCGATGGTCTGGTAGCTTGAAAGTATCTTGCGTGCATTATGCCGTTGCAGGCGCGCCAATTGATGCAGAGCGTGGGGTAGCTTGCTTTGCGTGGAGGAAGAAGGTGGGTGTTGGTGGGGATAGAGTAAAGGAAAGCGGGACTAGACCCTTGTCACGTGCTATGTCTGCATTCTCGGCATATTACTTTTCTCTCAGGAGTATTAGATCAGATCATAGGATCTCGGTGCATAGAGAAATCAGGAAGGCATGTTGATAGAAAGAACCTTAAGCCTGCCAAGCAGTGATTCCAATACCCACGATTTTCCTTCCCTGGAATTCCATGATTTTCGTGGATTCGGGAGAAACCCTCCGCTCCAACTCTCAACGCGGTTGTCACGAGAAGATTTCTGATGTATTAATCATACATATATTTGAGAGACGGTGATCACCGTCCCTCCTTAGGTACTACTTGAAGGTACCTGTATGCATCTTCAGATACCCCATCATTATACTTTGCTGGGGTCTTCCAAAGAGACCATCTTGTGGTTCCCAGTGATGTTTTCCTTCTTGGAATGATCTGCCGGCCAAAATTGATAATTGCACCTGAGAACCTTACAGCGATCAATGCAATCAGCGTCACCGGTACTGCAACCGTGAAATATATCCAGAAAGTCTGGCGAAGCTTTGTGATGTCCTCCGTCATACTGAAGAAACTGGACACGAATGAAAGCGGCACAAAGGTGACCGCCAGGTATGTAAGGCGAGCTATACCGCGATCTTGTTGTAGTGATTTCTTGCTCTCATCAATCGACATGACTGCAGTCACGACTGACATGATCCTTTCCGCTCGTTCATGAAGATCACCGACTTCGGATAGCAATGCTCCAAAATCTTTCTCAAGCGAAGACAACGAGTTCATGGTGGCGCCAGGAAATCCCTGACGGCGGATGACCTTGTTCAACGCTTCCCTAAGGAGTGCCTTGTAAAGTGGAAACCGTCTTCGCCAGGCATGGATTTTGTCCAATGTGGTGGATAAATCTTCATATCGAAGTCTCAAGTACGGATCCTCGATCTCCCATTCCAGTTGCGATAATCGAGTGTTCGCGTATCGAATCAGTACAAGCCATTCCGAACAAACAATGCACAGGGGTTTATGGAACAAGACCCTCGGATCATGGGCTATGGATTGAACCTCCTCGGTCGACATCTGTTCAAGCAAATAAACGACCTTTTCGAAAGTTGACCCTATGGCAGGGCTCTGAAGGGTATCATCCCCCATCGGTGGGCATGGAATAGGATTGTTGTAACCTCCCCAAAGTGGAAATCCTTCGGTAATCGAAGGATCTACAAGGAGAATTGCATTGAATGGACCTGTGTGTCCATGTTCCTGCGGCTGTGCCCAGAATGACATTTTGCTTCGTACCGTCCCTACCCCAGAGCCTGGGGTATCGATTCCGGCGATCCAATTTCCGTTTTGATCAACCCGTCGAAGGACGTTGAAGCCTCCGGCCTCGCGTCTAGCTCGGCCAATGCTTTTTCGGTCTCTGAAATATCTAGTATGGGCAAAACGCGCGTGAAGGAACGATTGAGTTCGGGAAACGATATCCATCTCAGGTATCTCTGTCCACGGATCGCGTGTGTTATACCAGCTGTAATCTGAGATGAAGCCGCGGAAAAACATTGGGTCGACACCGAGGTGTACGCCCAGTGTCTCAATCACATCCCGGGAAAGGTCCTCAACAATGAAGAGGCGGGCAATCACGTCTTTGTCACTTGATAGATTACAGAGTAAACACATCAGATGTTCAGTTGAGTTGATCTTAAATTTTCTGTTCAAACCGGTGCAAAATTCGAGCATCGTGATATCGACCCTCGTCGCTCGTTCGTGTGTATCCTCCTTAGTCAAGAATTTCCATTTGGGAGGTGCAGTCGTAACGCGCATCCAATCTGCCAGATATCGTAATTGCGGCCAGCCATTATCGCTTAGTGCATCGATATAATCGCGGTAAGGAGTAGGAGTAGTATCGCATGTATTAGGACCGCGCAGAAAATGAAGACGCACTTGGCTCTCTTCATACACGTCACCAATGTAGTATGGGTCCCCTGTTTCGTATGTATGAGGCAGCATCATAGACTTCGGAGTGCCTCGTTCGGATCGTGGAGTGTTCTTGATGTACCATCTAGATCTTTTTACTGAGTGACTTTTTGGTTCATTGTTACCATCAGTTTCACGAGAGTATCCTCTGTCTTCGGACCTCTGAACTCTTCGCTCATGGCTTCCATTTCTGTCTGGACGCTCAAATTGGGGTTTAATCCTCTGCTTCTTTGGCTCCGAGCGCCCCTCAGTGCTGTCAAAGGACGGACCCCGTTCAACTCCAGCCATGCTCCTCAGGTCATCCTTTTGCAAGTCAGCTCCCGATACTAGCTACAAAGGGCCGGCGAATTGCTCAATGGGCCTTTGCAAGGCCGATTCTTGTTCGAAAGTGATCGTAATATGTACAAGAGATTGAATCTATTGATTCCAGCGGCAGTGATCAAGGTATCTATTAGGGCATAGACGATTGTACAACCTCAGCAAAAATGATATTTCTCTCGACAATCTAATGAAGTCCGATGGCCACCCAAAATCAATCAACGACACTGTGCAAGCTCTTCTGCTTCAGACTGAGTGGATCGAATTTCTAGGATGATCCAGAACAAAGGGGACTAGTACCGATCATGGCCAAACCACTAGAGGGACAGGGATATTGCGAGCAGTGGATTTATCGTGGTGTCGATTGGAAATCACAATACTCAAGAATGGTCTAGTGTGGTTTAGCATTCTCGAGCAGGTACTCTGCAGCTTGATTTTGATGGACCTAGGCTGTATAATCAGCATGTGCTTAAGCACAAATGTTACGGCTATGGTGGAGGATCATCTAGGGTGTGTAGACAATCTTGAGGGGGTGCAAGTAATCCAAGGCTGCTTAATCGAGGGGGTGGCACGGTTTTCGCCAGCTCTCGGTCAGAACATATGCATGTCGTGGCTTACATATGAGGCAGCAAGAAGCGATCTATGAGCAATCAGAGTGGCAGGCAGAACACCCCTTTGGTCAGTGGTATATAACATTTCATGTAAATGTACCCAACAAAGCTGCGAAAAGCTGAGATGGGACACCACATACACCTTGAAATCCATTCATGTCTCAGAAGCAGATTTCAATGACTAACAACGTGGCAAGCTAAGAGAATGCCAGAGACTTCTATGCTACCTTCTGCACGTCATCTTAAGGTGAATTCGCTGGCTGACTCGGATCGCCTAGCAGGGAAAACTCAGCCTCAACAAGTGACCCCTCGGGCCCCTCTACGAAGCTGCAAGCACGGAATTACACTGTTACATTCTTTAGCCTTTGGCGCCAATCATCATCAATCATGACTCTTCTACCTCCTTCACACTTCTCTCGTCCTCTTTTGCAACTATCATCCTCACAGGTCACCGAAGGCCTTCGAGATGGCCGACTTCAGGTAGGCCTTACCCTTACCCCACCATGGCAATAGCAGATTTCACTGACTTGAGCAGCATTGTAGCAGCCATTCTTGGAATCGCAGGGGCAGGCTTCCGCCTCTCTCTCGTACTCAATGCCGTCGGTGTCAAGATGGCAACCGCTGACGTCGAAATTCAAAATATCGCTCGAGCCATTTCAAACTATGCCTTCACCCTCAAGCAGCTCGCCCTCACTCTCGAATCAGCCAAGTCCATCGCGACTCAAAGCGCTATGGAGACTGCCAAGCAGATTGCGGATCAAAGTCAACTCATCTTCGACGACATCAAAGAGATGGCCGACCTCGACCAGCATAAGGACGAACACGGCAATTTGCGGTCTATCGCCATCAATGAGAGGGTCAAATGGTGCTTCAAGAAACAAAGATTGCAGTACTTGCTGGGTCAGCTGGAGTCGATGAAGCTAAGCTTATCTCTCATGCTACAAGTTTTACAGTTTGCCAGGCTCGTTGAGAACATGCGGTAAGCTGAACGCCAGTCCTTAATTTGTCTTTCCTCCGTACTGACACTCTCTGTTTCTAGGGAGGATCCTTCAAAGCGCCTAGACGATCAAGCAACACTACAGGAGCGGGCCGAAATACAGAATATGGTGGTTGTACGACACTGGTCTTTTGTTGAACTACGACGGCTGTACAACATGGCGGAGCGCGAGGACGAAGAAAGAAGAGACCAACAGCGATATGATCTACCACCTCCGCGCTTCGATGGCATTGGTCATACCCTACCTGACCCACGTTTACAAATTGAAGGGCCAAAGAACGAAGACGACCTCAACAAAGCACTGGTCAAATACTCAGAGAAGCCCCTCCATGACCTGGATGAATCCTTGAACAGATGTATGTACCGGCCTAATCGCCTTCTGCATGCACCCAGAAACGACATCGTGGATATGCTTTTGGATGAGTGGACACGTGTGAATGGGACACCAACCAAGAAGAAACGTAGAAACCATAAGTACCGACCCAAGTATGAGACAGATTCAGAGGATTCAGACATCGACTTCGAACGGTCGCGAGATATTGGAGGAAGATACATCGGTGCACCACCTCGGAAGTCCAGGAATGTCCATTTTGAGCGTGCTCGCGTCGAGAGCGGATCGGAGGAATCAGATCATTCCAAGCCGCGCCATCGGCCACCACGACATGCTATCCTAGACTCGGATTCTGTCTCAACATCTACCACCGATTCAGATTCGGAGTCGCCTGCACCAAGATTACCGAGACGGTACAGCGAGAGCGGCAAAGGAAGACCTGCGATGCAAGAGGTTGGAGATCGAAACCGACGGCCATATACTTCAGGCGGTAGTCCAAGACCCGACGCCCGGAATGGAACTCAAGGCTCTCAATCCGCCCGTCCGTCAATAGTAAACCACAGCTCGTCATGGACAAGTCAACAGGTCCCTCCAGGCCCGGCAGGGCTGAGACCACCAGGCCCATACAATGTACCTACAGGGCCTATGAGGATGCCCTCCAACGGGCCTTTCGTCGGAATACCACAGTCACAACCACCGGCTGCTGGCTTAATACCCGTCAGTCCAAGCACAAGTCCGAATACTCAGCGGATGTACTATCCGCCTCCGCCCCAAGGACCTCCTCCTGGACAATACCAGCAACCTCCTAGTCACTCGCATCACAGAAGCTCAAAAAAGAGGAACGGAATGAATGGAAAGGGGAGCGGAGATAAACATACTTTCAAGGAGAACGCGAAGAGGGATGTAAAGAGAGGGTTGATTGGAGCTGGAGCTCTGGCGGGAATTATGGATATCATCGAAGGTTTGGGAGCTATTTAGACTTGATGATTGTACCGAGCACGACGAATGGTGTGATGATCTTACAGCTGTATGATGATATGATTTATGTAGGTGGCTTTTTGATATTAGACTGCTCCCGAGACATTTCCGCTTTCCGTTTTGGTGGTAACACTTTGATCGTGTGATCTGCATCGATCTCGATGTCCAATTCCTGGACCGCTCGCAGCACCTGGACATTCGGAACCATTTGGTTATCCTTCCCTTTTCGTCCTCTGTCTAACAGCATCTTTCCATCCGGTGAATCAACGTTAGCCTTGACTATCCTCCGCCGGCCTAGTTTGGCGTTATTTACATTTTCTTACCTTCAGTCAATGTCAACATGCCGTTTGCCAGTCATTCGTCTTCCTCTTCTCTTGACATTGCAGCTACACTCTTTGCTCATGGCTCGGTGAAGTTCTGCGATGCCATTATGCTCGCTCTCCGACGATTGCCTAGTTTCCAACGACCACCAATCCTTCACAAGATAAATTGACGGTGGTGATCGAAAGTAAGCTCCTCCCAGCCCACCCGCTCAACAAGGCAAGCTGACTTTCCAGGCTCTGAAGGTTTTGTCGGAGTTGTCGTCAAGTTTCACATCAAGATGGTAGTTTAGGCACAGTCATCCCAGATTGATCACCTGTATGAGTTTCAACCAAAGGTACCTCCCCCCGTGCAACGCCGAATGCATATCCGTACAGCCTGCTGACCGCAGACCAGATGAATCGACAAGCAGTCATCACACTTGAAGGAGATGAACTAGTCATCGACCTACCAAACGCCGTCTTTCGAATTCTCGTTCCGCCCACCATCTCAGTATACGGCCCTCGCGGCTTTCCTCGACGTGTGGATCTTGACAGCTATGGAGGTAGAGTCACAATCGAGGATGAAGTCTGGGGGGAATTCATTTCGTATCAGGAGAAAGGCGATGGCAACCCGGAAACCTTGCAGGAAGCAGCTGAGATATCAGAGACGAGAGGATATGCAAGAAGTACTTTCGAGAATGACTATGGAATGGCTGGGCCAGCGTGTACAGATACCCCTGCTCGAGGGCGTTCGCCAATATCTCGAGCGAAGAAAAATGGCACGGCAACGCAGCTACGAAGGAAGGCACAGCGCACAAAGTCCCAAGACGCACTTTTTACGCCGGAATACTCCCCACAACATACTTTTAACGAGGCAAAACCGAGGAACACATTCACATCAGCACCGCAATCATACCGACATGGACCACCAGAAGTTCCTATTATGAACATCAGCCTTAAGGCAATGACCGCCCGTGATCGTTACCGCACGCCGACTCCAGAACAGGGCAGCAGCATTTCCAATACACCGGCTAGCCGATCCAGTGACCGCCAAGTCAAAGATCTGGGAAGGATCGATCCGAAAAGATGGACCCGGTCTAGCGTGGTTGAGAAAAGAAGACGTATGTCTGGATCGGAATCTAGAACTGCATTGTTTCGTTTCAACAGTCACAACCGTATATATGGGACCCAGCCACTCGATGTGAAATATAAAGGCACCGCTGGATTGGTTCAAAGCACTGTTGGGAGCGTATCCGACGCCAACGAGACTTCAATCGACAACGACACTGCAAGTACCGAACCCAATGAAGAACTTTCGCCAGCAAGAGTAAAGTCTAAAAAGCATGCGAGTGAAGACACCAGAGCCCGAACACCGTTGKACATCATCAGGAACGGCCGTCAGAATGACGGCAAGCGCACCAGTAGCAAGAAGCTGGCACCTCTTACTCCTAAGCTGTCAGCAATGAGCAGAGACAACGAAGTCGAGACATCTCCTACCTGCACCGCTTGGGTCATCGAAAAATGTGATCGACTCAAGCGCCGCAAAGAGATTACGGCTCCTCGGAAACCAAAGTACCACGGCACTGCAAAAATCGACTCGAACATCGCAAACCGTGAAGCCAAGCACCGCAAGAGTGAATGCGCTGATCCCAAGACATCGACTGTCACTCTAAAGAATAGCAGTCGGAAGGATGATCAGTGCAAGGAACCAGAGTTGAAGCCGCTTCCTCTCGTAAGTGCAAAGGAGAACACCCCTAAGAAATCGCAAGGGAATACCACCGAGAATCAACGCCAGAATTCAAAGCCCGCTTCAAGCATAACGATCGATGTGCCATCAGCTTCCAGGCGCCCTCAAATTCAGGTTCAGGACGATCGCAACGAGAGGTCAGCTCCAAGCCCCCACGCAGCCAGAAAGGAAAATAAACGCCCGGCCACTTCTCCTATCACTAAAGAACATCCTTCTTCGTGTACTTTACAGCTCAAGCCTACAAACTCCACAGCCAGTGACACATCACCCTCTGCAAAGCACCCCAAACATCATAGAAAGGAGAATCATTACACAAACCCAATATGCATCGGAACAATGACCTTCGATGCGAGCGCAACCCACGCTCCACCTCCTCTTCCATCCCCTCTCAAGGCACTCCTCTCCCCCACAAAAGAGCACCACCTAAAAACCAGCCAGATCCCAACCCCCCTGCCTATCACAAGGCAGCCACAATACCCTACGCATTCAGATCGCTCAAACGAGAAACCCACATGCACTACTATTCAAGTGAACATGAATGGGAATCAAGATGGAAAGCAAAGCTCTGTTCCAACTCCTTCTCCGACGAAACAACGTATTCCCACGGGTCCCAAGAATCCACCCACCGGCCCCAAGAATCCAGGCGTGTGGTACACTAGGCCTCGCTGACCGACCGACCGTTGAGAGAGTGGCATTAGTACAGCATAGCACAGCAGTATTGAGATACCTGATGTATTGGGACTCCTCTGACACAATTACTTCCTCGAGTTACAGCCTTCAATAAAGTTATAATAGGAAAGAAGATAAACATCTTTCACCACTATCGCAACAACAGTATCCTCGGTCTCTTTCACACACAGCCCTCCATGGCGCGCCGCTGGATTGTCTCGCTGAAAATATTCGATGCTGATAATGGCGCTCCGCCTCCGCATCATCATCACCCTCAATCCAATCAGAAAGAAGTTGATGGGATGAATGTACATATCCCACTCCCCTATTCTATCTTATTCTCTACAGAATCATGTACATAACATAGAAAACCCCCACTCTATTCTATCCATTCACTTTCCCCCGCTTCTATGATAATAACAATTTAGTCATAGCCACTCCTAATAAAATACATTCAGCCTTCCCGGCATATCGATACGATTTTTTGGCGATGCTGAAAGATATTGAGTGGCGGATGAGGGTTAGGGGGTGAGGCGGCTTGAAAACCCGGAATTGCGAGTAGTTAGAAAGAACGTGATTGGTGTACATATGTCTTTTTTCAAATATAATCTTCGCAAGAGGGGGAAGGGAGGGAGAATCGGGGGTGATTTATGTTTCAAGTTGGCTTTGTCGGGTGTGTTTGCTGGATAAGCAATGGAATGCTATAAGTAACGTGGCATACATCATGGCCCAGGCCCGAGGGAAAACTAAGTTCACGAGTACGATAGCAAAAAGCAAAATTAGCAAAAATATGACGGACCAAAAACCGGTGATTCAACAATGCCGATCCATTTATATTTCTTCTCTCTCTATTAAACATGCGAATTATTAATTCATCCAACCTCGATACGAGAAGATGCCCACTCGAGATTTCTAGATATGGGTGGGAGAGAAAAGCCCCTGAACTACGCAAATTCCCCAGCAGGAGGAGGAGGAGGGGTTTCGTAACCATAGTCATTGAGTGAAAGAAAAGATGTTCAACATTTCATATTTTTCATAATAAAAAACAGATCATGTGCTATCTATGCATCAACATCCCCTCTGACACACAAGACTTTTATTCTTTTCTCGCTGACAACAACCCCAATGAATTTCTCCAAACCGAACAATGTCGCTAAAAGCTCAACCCTCTCAAACCTCCATTCCATCATACAATCTTTCGCTTCCTCCCGCAACACGTATATAAATCGAAGCAAATAAACAGTTTGATCTCCCAAACGACCAAAAACGTATATCCCCCTCCCCATCATCCCCTCCCACCAGGACAACTCGGACTAGGCATCGACCTAACCGGACTCTCAATCGGTTTCTTAATCGTATAAATCCTCTGGATACGTTCAATCTGTCTTAAAATCCACTCCTGCTGTCCCTCCCTGAGAGAGATCGCAAACGCCGCCGTCTTCAACGGCTCGATCAAAAACCACCCTCCCAGTCCAGACGCACTCTTTCTATAATCCTGCGAAGGTTTATTGACTCCATCGTCCGGGTACTTGACTTCCTTTCTGTCGGTCGGGCCGCCGAAGGTTTTGGTGCCGAGGTTAAAGGGGACAGTACCGCAGATATCGTCGACGAGTTCTTGGACTTTGTTGATAGCAGTGACGATACGGGTAGCTTCTCGCGAAAGGGGCGGGGGATTCTGCATACCGAGGGTTTGGAGGACGGTGTATTGGATCATGAGGACGGCAGAGCGGTAGGAGTTCCAGATACTGGCGACCCAGATGTCGTGGTAGATGTCGACGCGGCGGTTGTAGGCGAAGAGTTTACGTTCGTGGCTGGGGAGGTTGTCGAAGGTATGGGAAGGTTTCCACCACCAGTCTTCCGAGACGCTGTCGGGCCATGTAGCGAGCTGAGCCTCGACTTTGGTGGCGTAGTCGAGGATGGATGTTAGTTGCTCTGCAGATGGGAATTCATTTCGATTGCGCAGGATGGGGTTGGCAAAAGCTAGGAGGTCGCTCACAGAGGCCGAAAGGGAGGTTAGCCGACTAGCTGCGTTGTCAAAAGTATTTGGTCGGAGCGAGTCTAGGTCTGCTGATGTCTTCCCAAATGGTGCGGAAGTTTGAATACAATGCTCGACCTATGTGAAAGTTAGCTCAGCCCCATCGCATATGTTGTACATCTGTATTTAATCCGGTACACGCCACTGACGGGATGGCTGGACTAACCACCTGGGTTTGCACTGCTAAAAGTAGCCTCGCGGAAAGTTCCGATTTTCCATTTTCTTTACCGCGGTGTTTGACAATTGCGACTGCTCCGGTGTCGTGAACACCAGAGGTTTGCTTGGCTTCTGCAACTGCGAGAACGCGCTGGAGAGGTTGTCAGCATCCAGCTCCTGAAGGGAAAAATAAGGGGAAGAGCCGATATTTGTCCATCAGCATGCAGGGCGTACATTGATCTCGTCGATTCTTTGTGTATAAACTGCTAAGTCGCAACTGTCTTCGAAACATTGAGGGCAAGGCATGGTATTTCAGAAGTGTTGATAGGAAGGAAAAGCAGTTCGAGTGAGAGAAAGAACAGGTCGAGGCAGTGTAGGTAACAGACAGAGGTCCAAAAGATATACGTACCTCATAAAAGCTCAGCAATAGGATTGCCATCAAAGTCTCATCCTTGACTGATTCGACAGGATCTCGGATCGCCCTGCTGGTCTTCACCAAGGCTTTCCCGAAATAGGAACGTGAAATCTGACGATAGTGCTGGGTCCTCGGAGAGCCACCTTGTACGGCCAACGAAATGGCGGTGGTGGCCAAAGAGAGCAGCGAATCATGTCTTGTCTTTTGGTAAAGAGGAAGCAAACAGTCGAGGTAACCACGTCTTGAATAGGGATGACGGGGAATGACTATGTAGGTGGAGAAGAAAGAATTGACCGCTTGCTGTTCGGGCAGGTCTTGGAATGATTTCCCTAGGAAGAGGCCGCCCGAAGAGGCAGTGGTTGCGACGGCGGAGCTAGACGCGATGCTCCCGACGCCTTCTATAGGCTGCGGTTGTCGTCCACTGGACGCACCCGGCCCCGAATCCTCTGCTACGGGTTTTAATCGACGTCGCTTCCCACGCTGTGCTTTGCGACTGACAGAGACTGTCTCGTCACGAAGGACCAAGTCGAACAAGTGCGTGTAGCCGGGACAGACGCGATCGGTGTTAGTGCATTGCGTGCACGCCGGTTTTCGCTCGTCGCACTGGAAGGAGACAAAATCTTGCGGTCAGAAACGATTTGGTGGAATCATAGCACATGAAAGCTCGCAATTCTCTTCTTGTTTCGTACTGGGTACCTGCAAAGAGTGTCAAGCATACCTTGATTTTCCTCTGTCGGCAGTTCTTGCAGCCTGTACTCGGCTTTCCACCGTATACCATATTTCGACAATTGAGCGAAGAAAGCCCCCTTGAAGTGATGATCCGAGCGAGCAAGAAAAAGGACGATTGCGAGTTATTAAAGAAGGGCGGTCAACTTGTGTGGGCTTTGGTAACTTTGGACAATGTTATCGAGTGACATTCTCAGCTCGACAACGACTTCCTCAGCAGCTTGCCTCAGTGTTTCAGAAGCTCTTCTGAGACTGTACGACTGCTCGAGTAAAATGTAAGCTGCGGCGTCAGCGGTCTGAACTTGCATTGTGCGTCTTCTTGGTTGCATTCTGCCCATGATGGATGGGGGAATCGTTGCGCGATTGGTTGTGGCCTTTGATGATCGTGCTTATGTCATCAGCTGTCCCTTTTCGCCAAGTTATCGCCAAGACTGCCAAGCATCGGCATGCAGCAGAAAGTCGCCGACGATTTAAAACATGCTAGCACGTGTCGGCTGAGTGTTCCAACGGCCGTCATCATCTCATCATTTAATCTTACGGCCGGGTTGATGTGTTTGATGTTGAGCCTTGCACCAAAGTGGTTGCATCCAGCGCGCTTAGCATAATTTATTCTTCAATCCTACCAACGGCTTTTACCAATGGCGTCTCCAAAATTAAACAATACACAGCATGGCTTTCGTGCGTGTTCACGGATCTACCCTGTAACAATGATCGTCAATCTCTAATCGTAAGGATTCGAATGAAGCGATGCGACACAGCCAATCATACTGTTCACACGTAAGCTGCTTATCCTCTCTCGTCTACGTATTCGCGTTTACAGCACGGAGAATACATGGATCTTCATGTCCGAGAATCCTTCAGCCTTTCATCTAACATGGGATGAGATCACACTAGACGGGCTGTATTCTCCCGAAGGCTCCATCTTGCGTGCTGAGCCCCACCGTCGTCGCACGTATTGGTGAGACCCCGGAGAGACAGCCGCTTCAGCTGGAAGGATGACAGACATCTATAAGAGATGTTGTGGGCCCCAGATATGCAACATCAACAAGTACTACAATCTTCATACACGCATTCACTTTCCTCAATTTCTTTCCATCGCACTTTCCTTCAGTCTTCTCCCGCCATACTCCCTTCTGCCTTTCCGCTCCTCTTCCCTCATCTGCAAAAATGAGCGACCCATACGATGATTGCACCAAGGTGACGGACTTCTGCGTGGTCTCGGAAACAATCTATGGCTACACCCCAAATCTCGGAGCCAACGTCTTTTTCCTCGTCATTTTCGGTATTTGTGGGGTGATCCAATTATGGCAGGGKATCAAATGGAAGACCCGGTCGTTTCTGATTGCAATGAGTCTTGGGTGTTTGACCGAATGCATTGGTTATGTTGGACGAATATTATTGAATGATAATCCATGGAGTGGTGCGGGTTTCAATATGCAAATTTGCTGCATTATCATCGCACCGGTTCGTCGTCACTTCTCAACTGCTACACAAATACCTTTACTGACAATGAAACGCAGGCGTTCTTCTCAGCGGCCATATACTTGACTCTCAAGCACATGGTGCTAACTCTCGGATCGAAATACTCCCTCCTCCAGGCAAAATGGTACACATGGATCTTCATCGGATGTGATCTCCTTTCTTTGATCTTGCAAGGCGCAGGTGGAGGAACCGCAGCCAGTGCCAATGACCAATCTACCCAAGACGTTGGTTCGAACCTCATGATTGCCGGTATCGTATGGCAAGTCGTCACTTTGGCCGTCTTCGCCTTACTCGCCGGCGTCTTCTTTTTCCGAGTGCTCCGCAACCGATCAAACCTCACCCCTTCCGCCAATGAGGTTCTCTCGAACACCAAATTTCAGCTGTTCCTCGGTGGACTCGTATTTGCCTATCTCGGGATTGAAGTCCGATGTATCTACCGTATCGCCGAACTCGCTGGAGGCTGGAAAAACGATATCATGCAGAATGAGACCGAATTCATTGTTTTGGAGGGAGTGTAAGTCCTTGATTCCGAT
Organism: Opeltia flavorubescens; assembly: GCA_000442125.1. NCBI lineage: Eukaryota > Fungi > Ascomycota > Lecanoromycetes > Teloschistales > Teloschistaceae > Opeltia > Opeltia flavorubescens. Next base: position 123,840 of record KE546970.1, read on the forward strand.
CTTTTCTCACTATCACGGTTGACTAATAAATGCTCAAGAATGATTGTCATTGCTGCTCTTGCCCTCACCGCATTTCACCCCGGTTACTGCTTCCCACAGATGTCTCAACCGAAGCAGGTTGGTCCCAACGGCATTATTGGCGAGAAAGAGATCTCCGAAAGCGGAAGCCCTGATCGAGTTTAGACAGAGAAGAGACAATCAAAGGAATAGCGACTGAAGATCTTGCGATGGTGTTGATGGGTCTGGTTGAATGGGGCGTTCCATTAGAAGCATGATATCCATAGATCGCTCCCATATGGGACCTCTGCTGCCGAGGGGGACGGTCTAAGCATAGAGATAATTGAAGATTTTGGTGAAGTATTCTTTCGTTCTCCCACCTGGGGGAATTCTTATTATTCCTTCGTGCTCCTTCCTTTCCCTCTCCCTTCTTCCCACCCATTTTCCCCATTGCTTCCTTTCCCTTTTACCTTCATTTTCCCTTTCTCCTCTATCCCTCTTCCCACTTTCTATCTTTCACCCCATCCCACCTCCACCTTCTACACAACACCTTTCAACCCTTCAAACCTTCCTCTCCCCCTCTACAGCCCAATACCATCCCACCATCTTCCACAGAAGCTCCAAAATCTCCCTTCTTCAACAAAGAAAACCCGTGCAGTCTCGGGAGATCTTCAAGTTGACGATGAGAGTGTATATCTTATGTTACCCTAGAAACAAGTACCTCTTTGGTAATTATTGAAGATATCCATCGCAAGATATATCGCTCGCAAGCTCACCTTGGGAGGGAAATAGTGTTCATCTCCAGAAAGAGGAAAAAAAGCAATCGCAATTACGGTATGAATCTTGATGAATGGGTTTCTCCAACTTATTTATTTGAACGATAATTTAGAGATATGAAGGGAGTCTTGTCGCGAATTTCACGTTATTATTGTAAGATTTGTTAACGGATGCTTGTAAGGTTTTCTAGTCGCGCACTCATTATTTATTGATTTTTTATATATATATTCTTCTTTACTTTGACGTTCTCAGTACCAATTCCACCCTTCGCCTTCCAACCCCCCTTCTACACCTCCCTTCCCCACCCATACCCATCCCTATCCCCCCTCCCACTCCTACAACACCGACAACCGATGCTTCTCCGCCACCTCCTCCTCATCCGGAAAACCCCTCACCAGATCCCTCAGTTTATCAATCGGCGCCGCCAACAACCCCGCAAAATACTCCGCATACGGTCTATTCGGCGCGCTCGGATGGCTCCTCGTCGGTGTGATCATCTTCGTCCTCTCGAAGCTTTTGGCCAGGAGTTGAGATTCCTCGCGGGATAGCGCGGCCTCGAGGCGGGGCATGTCTTCGGAGGATTCATGCTCGATGTGTGTGTGGAGGTCGGACATGAGGCGGTCGAGGAGGGGGGTGAAGGTTGGGGAGGAGGGGGAGAGGGATTGGAGGGCGTAGAGGTCTTCTTTTACCTGTGGGGGTTGGTTAGTGATGGGTAGAATCGTAAGGGTGAAGAAGGGGAGGAGGGGAATGGCGTACAGCTTGATGTTGCTCTCGGTCTTTATTTGTCAGCTGCAGGCCTTCTTCTCCGAGATGTTTCTCCATTGCGGGATACATTGTCAGCTCTTCACTGATGGCGTGGCGAGCCAGGGCCCAGGTGAGCTGATTTCGCCATTTTGTCTTGTCTTCGAGGGTTGTGGAAGAGCGAATGTTGTCAGCGTAGAGGTCGAGGGCTTTGTGATCGGTGCCGATGGCTTCGGAGATGGTTTGGGGATCAGTGGGAGACATGATGTTGAGGTGTTGAAATTATTCGGTACGGTGATGGTGTTCTATTGACATATGAAGTTGGGTCATGTCCAAATGGAGAGAATATTGGGTTTTGCCCCCTCCATTCAGTCAACTGCGTCATCGTTCCTGGACTTGTTGCCAGAGGCCGCTTTTAGTCGACATACCAATTCCATCGCGTGTCATCGATTTCTTCTGTCCGTATTGACTTCGGTCTTTCCGTGTAGTTTTCCAGGCCCTCCAGTTCTGGTATTTGCCATGTCGGTGTGCCTATACGCATTCTCACCTCCCGCTCCTTTCACGCATTGAACTGCCGTTGTACTTGTTCTCCCGATCTCCCGGCTCCGGCTTTGAAGCTCTTATCCTAGTATAGCATCTCACGGGCTCCGCACAGCATTCAAGCTGCCATGAGTTCCATCGCTCCGAGCTGGAACCTGTGGTGTGCCAAGGTGCCAATTCCGTTCGATACGTACTGTTCGTAGTGGCGGGTTGATAGCTGGGACCCTGTTCACCTTATCCGTTTCTCGGAGTGTTGAGTTGCAAAATATAGTGTTGCTTCCAATGTGGTTGGATCGGCGCTGGGGCAGAACTCTAGAAACGTAGAATCGACACACAAGATCGCGAGGCCACTGTCTTTGAAGTATTATTCGAGATACCCTATTAGCCAGGTGTAACTGAGTCATGTTCCGATCAACCTATGTCATGCAAGTGTCATAACTTTTCCAAAGTAGGAACATTCTCATGCTTAATTGTTAATCACCTGTCATGGCAAAACGGGGTGGGGACAAGAAACGTAAAGCTCTCAAGAAGCATCTCAGGAAGGGGAATCCAGGCAAGACGAAACGGGCGGCATTGAAGAAACAGAAGCAGCAGAGTATTCCTCAAGAGCACAACCATGACAGCGACAATGACAACTCGAGTTCCACCATTCTGCCTCCCCAGATGACGTCAGTCCGAGGCTACTGAGACAATTCCGACGACTGAAAGTTAATTTTGTACAGAGGATCCGAATACAATCTTGGAAGATCTCAAGCCTCAGCAATGTCACTATCCTACTCTCTTGCACAGATTCCAACATGCTACGCTACAGTATCTATAGGTACCCCAGATACACCTCTTGACCAAAAGCTCGAAGCAATTGCAGCCGCCGGCTTTCAGGGCGTCGAACTTGGCTTCCCAGATCTCCTCTCCTTCGCCTCCAAGCGACAAAACAAAGTAGTCCAACCACAAGACTTCGATACCTTATGCGACATTGCTCGTGATGTCAGGAAACTGGCTGAAGCCAACGGATTGAAGATTGTAATGCTGCAGCCATTCTCAAATTTCGAAGGGTGGGAAGAAGGTTCAGAAAGGCGAGAGGATGCATTTCGAAGAGCAAAAGGCTGGATAAGAATCATGCAAGCTGTAGGGACGGATATGTTACAGGTATGATATCCAGCCATGCAAAATTTCGACTAAGTACCCTCGGCTGACTCTTTTCAGGTCGGCTCAACCGACTCTCCCCACGCCAGTGGCTCCCTCGACTACCTTGCATCGGACCTTCGAGAACTTGCTGACCTCTTGGCTCCCCACAACTTTCGTCTGGCCTACGAGAATTGGTGTTGGGCTACTCACGCACCAGACTGGAAAGACGTTTGGGAAATAGTACAGAAGGTCGATCGGCCTAATGTGGGCTTGTGTTTGGATACATTCCAAACAGCTGGCGGGGAATGGGCAGATCCGACTACAGCTTCGGGTTTGATTGAGAGGGGGGGTGGTAAAGAGGCATTGGAACGCCAGTTCAAGACGAGTCTGGAAAATTTGGCTCGAACCATCCCGAAAGAGAAGATATACATCCTGCAAATATCTGACGCATACAAGCCGAGGACGCCATTGAGTCCAGGTCCAGAACCAGACGAGAATGGCTTGAGACCGAGAGGAAGATGGAGTCTGTCCCTGCGACCAATCCCGTTCGATGGCGGCTATCTACCGGTTGTGGATTTTACACAAGCAGTACTCAAGACGGGCTTTAGAGGTTGGTTCTCTATGGAGGTATTTGATGGTGGCCCAGATGGATCCGACACGGATTGGAAGGACATCGAAGGGTATGCAAAGAAAGCAATGGCATCCCACAACAAACTATTACAAGAAGCCGAGCGATTCCTCGATACCTAGTTTGCTCCCTCCACAGGTGTTGTATGGCTTTGGCAAGGGCTTTGAATGTATAGCTTTACGATACCCCAAGGAAATGACGTCTCCAGAATATGAACATCCATGCCAACCAACCAACTTGTCGTGATCCCGCGGCCCAGAACCGCCACTACCTCCACAAGTACAATATTCTCGCACTCAAAAGCGCAAGCTACGATATTAAGATCAACAAACAAGCTCAACCCATATTTGGCTGTGCATCTCAAAGTCAGCGCTCCATGATTCCTAGCCTATGCAGACCTCAGGCCCTTTTTTAAAGCTTTCCTACCCATTGCCGATGACTCAAAGAAAACGATCCAAATCAATCTGGACATGGTCACCGGGCGAAGCTCAGAGCCTGCGTTGATCGACTCGACAACTTCCTTGTCAAAAATCTGCGAGTCCAGCAATGCAAGGACGGTGCTAAGTTCGACTAGCTTTAGCATCTGGATGTTCTTTCTAGTCGCCATATTGGAGGCCACCGGGCTTGCACGAGGAAAGCATCTCAGCCCCAGAAGACAAGTCATCTACTCTTCCCAGGCTAAAACCTTCTTCGTCGCTTTCAGCGGCGTAGGAGACAAAAGACACGTCCCCTGAACTTGACACCCTGGTCCTTCAAGCAGATTTCACTTCTGTTTCCGGCACCTACAGTTCACTCATACGCCCACATCCCGCGCTCGTTCTGGTGGTGGATCTTAGTTCTTGGCACTCGGTGTACAGATTATTCACCATAGTGAATCCGTCGGATCGAAACCTATTGGAGGCTCTTAGACCATGTTTCAGCTATTAGGAGGGACTTTGGAATGATAAATGTCTATATCAACCCCGCGCTTGGTACCGGGAAACCGATTGACAAATAGAAGCTGCATGATTACCAAGGGGTGGTATATCCTTGAAAAGTCTTGTTGATGGCATTCATGTAGTCCAGAATGTGGCAAGCTTCAGCCTTGGCGGTGCGCTTCGCTTTATCCACGCAGTTTGCCCACCGTGCTGGAGTGGCTCCACTGACCAGGCCAGACCGAAGGCTGATATTAACGAAGCGCTAGCGTTTAGACAAATTGTCAATGATGATCAAATTATGTCTGTCTGTCCAAACGCTAATGTCGGCTTCGCGTACGGTTGGAAGAATCGGCGAGACGAGAGCTCCAAAACCAAATACTCGCCACTATAAGCCGATATAGCGCCTTCCAATCCTTGTGTTCACACTGATCCACGTCTTCTGCGGAAAATATGCGCGCGTATTCCAAGTGGCGGGTCTATTCTTGGGGTTGAAAAGTTATCGCGACACCAACAACGTATCTCGCATCGCATATGCGCCATTGACAGTCTCAAAGCACGAGGTATCGAAGGCGCAAGCGCACAATGAAGACGAAATCAGAAGATTCGTTACCAACATAACCAAGAAAAACCAAGGTCGAGTTACGGATGCCTATGCACAATTTTCGAAACAACCCCAGTGGAAAACCCCCCTTTCATTTACACCTATGATGTATCCACCCCCCCTACAGGCAAAGGCCCCAAATCCACCTCCCCAGTCTCCACCTCCCTCCCATCCTCCCCCCTCCAAAGCACAACAGCACCCCACTCCCTAAACCCCTGATTCATCACCTTCGCCCTCAACCCCCTCGTCACAGCCAACAAATCCGAATACCGCATCATGCGCCACTGTGGCTGGGAATCGTACGTCAACTCCAGATCTTCGTCGTCGCTGCGGAAAGCGTGTACGCCGGGGGGAATTTGGCTGTCGCCTGAGGCTTGGATGTAGGCTAGGAGGTGGTTTTCGATCTCTGAGAGGAAGGCTGTTGTTGTTGAGGAGGGAAGGAGGGGGTCGTGGGGGGAGGGGCGGTGGAAATCGAGGAGGATGTTGGTGTTGGGGATTTGGTAGGGGTTTGGGAGGGGGTTGTAGCGGCGGGGGGAGAGAGCGGGTGAGCTTGAGGAGGAGTGGAAGGATTGGGTTGGTGATGTTGAAGTGGGGAGGGCATTAACGACGGTAAGTGTAGAGAGGATGAAGAGAGACCAGAGGAAGGAGTGCATCCCGATGAATTAGAGAGAAGACCACAAATTAGAAGTAATGAAAACAGTCATGAGGGTGTTCGTAGAAGATGGCATTTCAAGAATGGCATCTAGTGTTGCGGCATTTACGTTACACAATTATCCCTGGGTATTTCGGCTATACGTACCGTTGTATCCACCCTCGTCCCTGTCGTCAAAACAGCCTTATACGCGAGCTGTTGGGCCAAAATTCTCCGACGCTCGTGGGGGTGTATCATTTCTTGTGGAACGAAATCCACTTGACTGACCCCCCATTAATCGACTGGCAGGGCTTGACGTTATCGAAAGGATTGTTGGAAATACCCGTAGATGTATAACCCAAATAGTTGTTTTCATCCTAATCCTCCACAAAATCCGGTGATCAAAGATATGACTCCTGCAATTCATATATCACGGGAATACCAATTGACAAAAGCGCTGCGTACATAGCATCCAAGTGGAAGAAGGCAAGGAGGCCGCATATCAAAGGACTCTTTGGTTGAACAAAACGATTATGAACTCCTTTCTTACTTTTCTTCTGAAATATCCCTATTTCTTTGTATGGATCACTTGTAATTACAGTTGCTATGGTCTCTCACTTACCAACTCAAGGAGACCAGATCAACCACCACGAATAAGGTGTCGCAAAAGGGAAGTCATCTCATCATTACATTAATCATTATCTCCCTCATTCAAAGAAAGCCAATCGTCCAGCTCCCGAAGTATGTATTCGCAAATCGACACACCTCCCCCCTCCACAGCGATAAAAAGACTTCTATTAAAGAATCAAGCGCGCACACGTAAACCCCCGTAAATTGCAGAGCCACAAACACATCTCCTCCGCAATCGGTATCAAAGTCGATTTATCGACAGCTCATCCATTATCCTCAGAAGCGTTGAGACCTTTTGACCGAGATTTGGGCATCTCCATCCATCACCCCTTTGTCATCGGTAAGACAAGAAGCTCATTCCGCACGCATAGCAACAAGTGATATCAATTGATTAGCTCTCTCATTCTCTCCCCAAAAATCAGCAGCGGAAATGTCTCAAAGCCGCAACCACGACACCCCCTAATCCTTCTCAGTCTTGATCTTCATAGCGTCTGCCGCAGCTCGTGCAGCGGCGGCTTTCGCTCGTAGTTCTTCGCATTTACGCTACAAATGTTCCCAAGATATCAGTCATTCCCCTCGTCAACGAGAAACGTTATATAGGGTTATAAGTGTCTTTGACTAACCTCCGCTTCAAGAACCGCATGCTGCGACCTCCGGAACTCAAGCTCTCGCTCTTCTTTTTTGAGTTGTTCCTAGGATGAATAAGAGCGTTAGACTCATGGTATTGATATGCTTGATCAGGAGGGGTGGGGAAGGTTGAGGGAAGGAAAAAGGTGGTGATAAAGAGCGGTCGTCGTACCTCGATTTTGTCAAGGTCTTCGGATTGATTGGGTTGGAAGGCAGGATTTGCGTTGATAGGAGGCTCCTCGGTATCGGATAGGAGGATAGCATTTCTGATCGTTGGAGAGACAAATCGTTTGGTTTTTGCACGCTTAGGAGGAGGAGCAGGAGTGGGTTCGTCGTCTGTGTATTGTGCCGAGGAGGAACTGGAGGCGCGGTCCAGCGTGGGCGGGGTACTTGGTCGACGGCGTGCGACTCTGCGGCGAGGGAGGGATTGTCCCTCTTCGTCGGAATCGTTGGTTGGAGTATCGAGGTTGGGCTTGACCTGATGGCGTTTTAGCTTCAGGCATACCAAGAGACTTGGTGGACCTGCTACTGTAGGAGCTGTAGGTGCCAGCTCGTCGTCGATGTAAGGACTGGACGGAGTGTATGAGACAGGGCGACGAGTCCGCTTGCTTCTTCGAGGAGTTGAGGAGGGATGACTCATGTTGTTTGAGTTCAGACTGGCGTCTTGCTCTAGTTCGGTGGTTTCACGAGAGTAGGACCGTGTAGAAATGATTGAAGAATGAGGTTCTGTACTTATGACTGCTTCGTCATCATCCTATGAGCCTGTCAGTCCATGATAACCCGTCAATTGCGAGTGATAAGTACGAGCCTCGATCGGGAAAGCAATTGCTTTACTCTCAAATTTCTGATGTACGCCAACCCAGCGCACCCAATGGGGKCCTATCGAGGCAGACTTCATAAGAAAGACCGCATACCGCCGGTTCTCGTTTTCCCTTAACGTCCAGAAGCAAAACTTATTATCCCAGTCATGTAGGACTAGCGAACCTTTCTTCTCTCTTGAAGGGCTTGGGCGCATCCCAGATTTGGTTGCGAGGATTACCTGTAATGTCATGCCCGCCACCTCATCTTTTCGCCGACGACGGCAGAAATCTGGTTTCTCGACGCTGGTTCCCCAGAATACGAAAGCGCTCCGCAACTTCCATGTGTTATGATCATTGGCGTGATCGTAAAGCCTAGTAGTTGCAATTGATGGCTCGTCATGACTGGTCATGCTCGTTTCTTTGCTATGTATTTGGCCCATTGAAGATTTATTTGACTGTGCCATTGACTTTGGAAAACAGATTTGTAGATGTGGAAAGATCTCCGTAGACGCGTGAGTCGGTAGACTGTACGTAAGATACTCCGACACGCGTTCTTGTCAAACGTGTAAGTACGGTTTGGAAGGTGGGTAGATGTATGCCTCAAATTAATACAGCTAACAACATTGGAGCATACAAAATGAAACTCATCACTTTAGGGTAAGAGATCAACGCAAACAAAGCAGCAACCACCATCATATACTTCACTATCCGGTTATGAATTCTTTGTCTCTTATTCCATAATATCGTCGAATGACAAGCATGCTTTCACAGCAAGAGCATGACTTCACCTTCATGGGATATGACGAGGCAAGAGACGCTGACTTTACACTCTAAACGTGAGATAGTATGAGATCATCTTCATCTATCACTCCATATGGTCATAGGCATTAGGCTTGCCGTATAGACAGATATAATCGTGCCTTGAACAGTAGATTCATCATCCCAAGCTCACCAGCACCCCATGGACATACACTTATCAACATACATCCTTCAGTCTCGTTCTAGAAGAGAAGACTACATATGAGACGTAAAATATTCATTTTCTCACCTCGAGCTCCGTCCTGAGTAACAAAATGCAGCCAACAATCAAAGCTCCAGACGTAGGTACCAGGCACACTCGAATATAACGAGTACACAGTCCAGAAGCACTCACAAAGAAGGAACAAGGCCTAAAGGATCGCAAATGAAATCTGCAAGTACGCGATCTTATGCTTAATGATACCCTGCGAGTATGGGTAAAGTCCAGATGGAAAGGCACTGCATCTGTTCCACCTTACACTACAACGCACAAGTCATCACCGATAGCTGTGAAGTACTGTCTTAATTATTAATCGTGCTTGCGCGTGAATCTTCTAGGTACTTTCTCATAGGAAAACGCAGTTGTCCTGTCGCCATTAGAACAGGTAGAAGGAAAGGTCGTCAGAGGTTGTCGGCAAGTAGATCCGACCGCAAATATCACGTGACACACCAGCCATGCCAGTTCAGCCTGCACGTGAATCGCTACATCGATTTCCAACATCTGCACGTACAAGGATCTTCCACCCATTACAAAAGTCTGTGCCCCCAATGTCTAACAAGCTTAAAACAACCAGCGTCGTTACACAAGATGAACTCAATGCCCTGATCATTGCAATATGGTTTAAGTCTAGCATCTAACTCATACATTCAGTAAAGCCTCTAAAGCCTGCCAAAGCCTTCCAAGACAATTCTACCAAAATCGCTGAGCCCGACCAAAAAAAATCACAAGTCCCCTGGCGTTGATATATACGTCCGTAAACCAAAAATCCTCCCCAGGCGCAATATATACATCCCATATAAATCTCTATTTGCTTTTCCCCCAAAAACGCCAACTTTCGTGAGAATTTTCTCATAATATATGTAAGGTGTCGTTATTGACAAACGCTCATTATCGTACACACCCCCACTCCCCTTCTTCTCCATAGTAGTAAAAAACAGGTGCCTCCCATCGTAAAAAGGMAGACCCCGTCTGCGCCGCCAACCCCCCAGCCTACCACGCCCTCGCAGTCTGCACCCTCGAAGCAGCCCGTTCCGCATCATCGACACTAACGCGAAACTCCGTGGTCTTGAGGATATCATCATCCCTGATCCCATAAAGGGCTGCATCCGAAGCCTTGAGGCCCATGATCTCTTCTTGACTACTGCTATCGCTGACGTTCGCGGTGGTGCCGCCTAGGGCAGAAGGGCGTGAGATATCGTGGCCTTTGGCGGGATGGGAATTTCCTTTGAGAGCTGCGAGGCGGAAGTTGTTCTGAGAGTGTGTAGGTGCGTCGGAGGTCCCGCCTGTGATTTGTGGGAATAGGGGGCCGAGGGTGGGGATGCATGTTAGGATGATCTATGTCGCATATTAGTGACTGCAGCCATTGAGAGTTGGTGAAGAAGTTGTTGTCAGGACTTACTCCGACATTAAGCTCAATAACACCCCACAAAACAAGCATCGTAGAATTCCCCGTCCTCGCAATCGTCAAGATCTGCACCATCCTCATGATCGAACACACCGTCGTCAAAAGACCGAGCAAAAAGACACAGCAGAGCGCAATCTTCTTCTTCAAGTTGATGTTGAGTTTCAGCAACAGCGGGATAGGCAGGAAAAAAATTATGACATCGAAGAAGATCGTCACAGCAGCCAAGCCGTAGAATGTTGCGTCGTTGGGCATACATTTGCCTTTGGTTTGCGGTTGCCAAGACTTCTGCACGGGTTTGCATTGGAAGATGAGGATGAGTGTTCCAGCAAGATGTCCGATGATAGCGCCAGCCATGACAATGAGGATTAGGATCTTGTAATGAGGGTTTGGACTGGCTTTCAGGATGCGAAGATAGGCCCAGCAAAGAGCGACTTTGAATCCTAGGATTCCGACCATGTAGAACGGACGGCCGGTAAAGTTGATCTGTCATTCATTATTTGCTGTGTCGTATAATGTGTTCTTGCAACTTACCACCGAGTATTCATTCAGATTGGGTTTTGGTCTTAGCTGAAGAGGGAGACCGAGACCCCATCGCGATTGACCAATACACAGGCCGGAGTATACGATAGCACATAGCTTGAGGTCACTGTCAATTGAGCTCAATGATGTGGATTAGGATCACCAACCGCTGAAGCAAGTATGACCCAATCGTCAAAACCAAGGCTGTGCAAGATATGACCACGCGTATACAAACGCATGAGGACAATCAGGGTCGTGATAATCGGTAGAACGATGCATACTCCGAGGATGGTCCTGTAATCCGAAATAGCATCGAGGTGTTCAGTGCCATTATGGATCCAGAGCGCCATGTTGGATAATTGACAGTGCTCTGAAGCTCAAGCAAAGTGCTGCAAGGTACCTGTCACATATCAAGTACGGGGTCAAAAGCTAAATGACATGAAGACTAAGGTGTGACGTTCCAAAGAACTGATCCCGCAGGCTCCATCCAGTAGGCTTGGCCTATAAGTGATGTTTCCGTTTTTGGCTTCAACATTTTTACTTGAATTGTGATCTCTCGCTTGTGATGTCTGCTTCGTGCCTCCACAAGACCAGGCTACCCCTGGATCTCTCCACGCTTGATAGAACGTAGGTGGGAGATCGTCGATCTGTAAGATCACCTTCCCTCCATTCGACCCTCCGACTTGCTAATTTACCTGTGCTAATAAGAAAAGTTGACGTATCCGACCCGATATTATGATCTCCCAGGGGCTCATCCATGTCCTGCGGAGCCGCTTGGATTCCCGGGCCGTGGGGTACGCCCACATGGGAGATCATAACCTCACCAATCATGTACAGCTACGGCACGGCGGGAAGCGTTCTTCAAACTGTGGGATGCGCTTGTCTTCTTCAGGTAAAAACGCCTGGACACCGGACGATACGCCATTGAGCGGTCCATGCGCCATCGACGTCGGTGTCGAGCGCGACCTGGTGGCTTCCTACGCCTATCCTCATTCTCAATTAGACTCAGTCGTCTACGGTCATGTTGAGCAATCATAAACGGCGTCGTTATCTGGCTCCGACTTTAGGCGAAAGAATTAGCGAGATCTCCGCCTACCCCGTTCGTGCCGTGCATGCCGCCAACGACCGCGTTGGAAGTTGGGTCTGTCCCTGACTACGTACTCAACAGCCTGGTACACTACTGAGACCGCACCATCAGCACAAGTTGGGACCATTGTGTGCCCCCAGCTTCCTCTGCCGACAGTCTGTCTGAACCACGTTTCCTTGGCCCGAACCGCTGCAATCAGCCGGCAGATGTTGGCATGGATTTCTGGGAGGAAGTAGATTGCCATTCGTCGAAACAGACCCCATTGTAATGACAAGTCTTTTTAGCAACAACTCGACCCATCACTGGAGGAGGCATGAGGCAGGTGGCTGATCGCCGGCATTGGTTTGAATCCACATGCGCTTGCGTGTATGCATGCAGGACCTGCACACCACCTTTTTCTCCTCCTTGCCTCTGCCGCTTTTCGTCCATTGTCGCCTGTCGTTCGATCGCTTGATTTGACTTCTCCGTTCCACAATATCACATTGGCTCTCGGGTGACAGAGACGCCCAAATATACCGTGTCCGACTTTTATATTTCCAGATGGATATCCGCGAAAAATCAGATATTTCGTCGGATGTCAAGGGCGAGACCTCCAGCAGAGACACCTCGAGCTCGAATGCTCAAGGCGTTGGAGACAAGGGCCATGTCCAATCTGATGGGGACCTCGATCAAGCGTACTGGTATGTTCAGGAGTCCGACAATGCCGTTGAGGCAACCCCGGAGGAGCTGCGAGCCCTTCGCCGCAAGATCGATTTCTGGATTGTACCAATTATGTTCTGTTGCTACACAATGCAGTTCATCGATAAGGTATCATTGAATGTGAGTGACCAGCTGTGTATTTGATGCGATGACATTGTGTTGACTGAACCAGTACGCTGCCGTCATGGGCCTGAACAAGGAGTTGAAATTGAAACCCAACGAGTTCACCAATGCTGCCACATGGTTTTTCATCGCATATTTGATTGCCGAGGTACCGAATGCTATTATTCTCCAAAGGGTTCCTGTGGCCAAATGGCTTTCAGCGAATGTCATCTTGTGGGGGATCGCTACAGCGTGCACTGCAGCAGCGCACAATTATGCTTCCCTCATGGCCGCAAGAATCTTCCTAGGAATCTTTGAAGCTGCTATTGCGCCATGTCTCATCCTGATCAGTAGCCAGTGGTACACCAAGTCTGAAGCAGCACCTCGGTTTTCCATCTGGTATGCTGGACTCGGGTTAGGACAAATCATCGGAGGCATCGTCTCATATGGTTTCCAACATGTAAAGCACCCATCGTTTTCGGGATGGAAGGTGATGTTCCTCGTCCTAGGCCTCGTCACCATTATCATTGGCGTGGTCACCTTCTTCGTCTTGCCGGATACTCCAATGCAGGCACGATTTTTGTCGGAGCCGGAGAAACTTATGCTTCTGAAGCATGTATCGGTCAATCAGACGGGAATCCGGAACAAGAATTATAAGATATCTCAAGCGCTTGAAGTCCTTCGTGATATTCAACTGTGGTTGATGGTGTTGCTGACGATCCTCGTACGTTTGCCAAGAAGATCTTGATTCTCACATGCTGATTCGAAAACAGATTTCCATCTCCAGTGGTGTAATAACAACGTACTCGGCCACGCTTATTCGAAACTTTGGCTACAAGCCGCCGACGGCGGCTCTATTGAACATGCCTTCTGGTATTGTTTCGATCGCGAGCACGCTCATCGTTGGGTACGGTGTTCGGCATACATCCAATCGTTGGGCATGGATTGCGGCCTGTTGTGTACCAGGCATTCTCGGCGGTGGACTGATGTCGTTTTTCACGAAAAACAAGGCAGGCCAGCTTGCTGGTATCTACCTCGTTAATACCATTACTGCGACCTTGATCGTCATCTACCAATGGACCGGAGCAAACGTGGCCGGGCAGACGAAGCGTGTCATCAGTGTGGCGTTGGTGTCTGGAAGTTTCAGCGTCGGAAACATCATCGGGCCTCAGACGTTTCAAGCAAAGGACGCACCAAAGTATACCCCAGCCAAGATCACGGTGCTTGCCACACAAGCAGCAGCCGCGCTTATTTCCTGCGTCCTGTTCTTGTACTACGTTTGGGCCAATAAGCGAAAGGATAGCCCTCAAGCAATCGAGGAGAGTCAGAGCGTTGGTGGGCAGAGTGAGGCACAACTGTGGGAGGACAAAACGGATAAGCAAAACCCGACATTTCGCTACGTATATTAGATTTTGGCTTGCTTGGGATGGCGTCTTTGTAGTAGCGGTTCGACATCAACTGGTGCAACTGCTGGGTGGTATATTTCTTGTAGGGTGAAGGCACCTGATCAAAAGCTGGTGATGTACTTTAAAGGAACGACCAGAGTTGTCCAGGCAAATGGAGTCGGTAGCATAAATGAATGTAAGATTCATTGAGATGACGACACTGTCATAGAGAGGGGAGCACTAAGAAGGGATTGCTAGTGGTTTCGTGATGTCGTGGTATCGATGTATCGAGTTCAGTGCTTCCCGTCTGAGATCCCTTGAAAATGACCGCACCTTCCTCGCTTGACACTCCGGCTCCTCCAAAACCACACATCTTAATCGTCGGTGGCGGGATCACCGGACTAGTACTTGCTCAGGCATTGAAGAAGAATGGCATCAATTTCACCGTTTTCGAACGAGATCCCCATGTCTCTTCACGTGGCCGTGGCTGGGGGCTAACCATTCACTGGTCGCTCGATATATTCATCTCCTTACTACCTCAAAATATCGTGGACAAGCTTCCCGAGACATATGTCGACCCCGAAGCGAGCCAGCGCGGCGAGAATGGCAATTTCCTCTTCTTTGATTTGAGAAGCGGCGAAACAAGATGGAAGGTACCGCCCAATAAACGCATTCGGGTGTCGAGAGAGCGATTGAGGGCCTTGTTGCTAGAGGGACTGGACGTTGAGGTTTCTCGCTCTGATCTCCCTACCGACCGTCTTCCGACATGGAGACTAATGTTGTGTCACGTAGTGGTCCCGAACCCTTGACTCAATCTCCACTCCCGCTACGAATGCTGTCACAGCCCATTTCACCGATGGCACATCAGCGACAGGTACTCTACTCATCGGTGCTGATGGCTCAAGATCAAGAGTGCGCTCGCTATTACTTTTAAACAGGAGGCAGCTCGCGGTCAACAATGAACTTCCGGTGCGGCTGCTTGGTGCCAGCGTTGTCTACCCACGGGAACTGGCCCTCAAGATGCGAGCTCTGGATCCCTTCTTCTTTCAAGGCGGTGATCCAGAGACAGACACCTTCATGTGGTTTTCCTTTCTCGATACCCCTGCGAACAATTCAAGGGACAATGCCGATACCTACGAATGCCAGATCCTGATCAGCTGGCCGTGGAGAGAGGGCTACAGGGGCAGGAAGAAGCCTATGGACATTCCACCAACCAACGGGGAGAGAATTCAGCTGATGAAAGACCTTGTTGATGGATGGGCGGACCCATTCCATGAATGCGTAATGAACATTCCGGCCGACGCAGAAATCAAGGTCATTGCATTGGAAGACTTTGTTCCAAAACCAAACATGTGGGACAACCGAGACGGAAGAGTCACACTTATGGGAGACGCTGCTCATGCCATGACGATGTGTATGTGATTGAAGCACAGATTGTATCTGCAGTATGCTGACTCTTTACTCTAAGTCAGAGGAGAAGCATACAATCATGGTGTCGCCGACATATCCGTCCTCCTACCGAAAATTCTGTCTACTATTTCTCTCTCCAAATCAGCTTCTTCCGAAGATTCTCCCTGGACACTTAAACAAGCAATCGGTGACTATGAAGCCGAGATGATCCAGAGGACCGCTCCTGCTGTCCTTACGAGTCGACGTGCTTGTTTGGATGCTCATCAATATGACCGCATCAACGACCAGAGCCCATTGGTTTCCAAGAGGGTGATGATAACCCAGGAATAGCGATCCGTCGATCTAGATAGGAGAATTAGGAGAATTAAGAAGTACGCCATTACCAATCAAACATCGATTCCCTGTCGGTTCTCCTGCAGTATGACTGCTGCATTTGCCGTCCTTTCCACATCATCTAATCTTGAACCCTCGATTGATTCCAGGTGTACTCTCGGGTGCCGTAGCGCAGGCGCACACAAGATCTCTTGCGGTCAAAATAGATCTCCTCTCGTGCTATATTTCTATTTTCAATCCTTCTTCAATGGGTCCATGCTGAGTGTCCAATGCGCCCCGAGAGCATCGATCAGTGAATATCAAAGATCGTGCGCCGGATGCAGCTCCGAAGTCCAAGAGTCGCTTCTAATGTGGCTTATGTCGCCAGCATCTATTCGCAGACTCCTCCAATATCCGACCGCATGCCACKATAAACGGCCGCTAAGGCCAGTGTTTTCGGCTTTTTCGTATCTCTTATTGGTTGTATGAACGATTGGGTCCTATGAGCACGCTCTTCTGAGGCGCATCGCGCATATATTTCCGCGAACAGTATGCGCATATACACAATGTGCTCGAGCTCGCGAGTTGACCGTTTTTGTCTTTCTTTTGGATGCTTTTATCACCGAGTTTCCTTCAACAAGATTAATCAGGCTTGCAGAGGACCTGTACGAATGATGGATCTTACATTGTGGGTTCTTTTGATTTCTTTCTTGCACTTTTCCCACCAGACAAACATCGTGTACCATGATGGTCCATCGCCAGAACACGCCCATATCCTACAAACGTGCCGCTTTATAGAAAGCGGAGACTGCTGCGTGCCTGTGGACCTTGTCCCTCCACATTCCAACCGCGTGGTATTTCGGCCCAACAAGATCGAATTTGAGTATTTCTCCAAAAACTCGCTGTACGTGTTTGCCGGTGCGGAAAATCGGCATGCCTGTAGTGGCCCTTCAGTCGATGGCTACCAGGATCGTGCTGCACAGAGTTACGTGAAAGATTTTGTCGCAAGGCCTGGTCAAAAGTTCAGCGGCGCTTTGTTTACGGAGAATGAAGGGTTGATCCGCGCTGGCCAGGTCAGGTTTCCTTGGTCTATCAGATATGGAGATATACTGTATTATCATGTACCTGCGAATCCGTTGTTCTACGTTGATGCCAGCCGTCGCTACATCCTCCGTGCACTACCTCAATTTGGTAGGTCGAAAGCCGTGTCTATTCTGGTTTTGTGATGACAGTTGACTGACTGGTTACTGTAGACCCGCCATACGATGGATTGACAGCCGATGCTTGAGAGAATCCTATCATCCGTGCAAGCAGGAGCAAGATTCCCAAGAACATATGTACAGAAGGAGACGGATGAAGTCTAGCTGCCCACGAAGAAGTATTTCATCCCTGACAGGAGCCGGACAGAGGCTCTAAGCAAGAACCGGACATGGCCAGTACATACACATCCAGGCAGAAAGACCAGGCCACGACCTTCGATTATGCCGTCTCAATCTATATGCCTCGCATCTCTCGAAATACACGAGCCGGAAAACTCCCAGTAAAACCCGTAACCTATCCTAAACTCCAATCGAAAAACCAAACGAAGAAGTCACTAGGGAGTCCTATCAGCTTTGATGCCTCTATACCTGACAGGGTTCGTTGATCATAAGAAGAGTCGAGTTACATTGTCCCACATGACAAGCAGCATAGATCCCAATGTCCATTCGTTGTCTATATATTACTTGATCTATCAGGCAAACTCAGCGGGCATTCGCTTAAATGTCCCACCTGAAGACGACGCGATTCATTGATCTAGCCGCAGGTATGGAGGTTATCTGAATTGGGTCTGGAGTTGGCGGCTTTTTATTTTCTCTTTCCTATGCCTCGAGAGGATTCAGCACCCTCTTCGGGAGAGAATTGACGATTCACGATGATGTGATCTTTTAGCGATTGAGGAAGAAATGACTATCCAATTCTCTCTGCTTTCCAATGAAGGAATCCGTTGTTTTTATCTCCCCTTTGCTGCTTTCCTGTGAGATTTAGTATGTGCACTAGTCAACTGTTAAAATGATGTGAAATAACAATTCCATCTACTGAAATCCTTGAAACAGCAATCACCAAACCCCCCATCCCTTCACAACACCACCACCACCAAGGGATCCCATTCATCAAACACCCACGCTGAACCATACCCTACCAAACCTCCAAGCCTCCAAGCCCCCTCCCAGATCCATCATCCAAATCCACCTACCCTTTCCATTTTCATTGCTCACGTCAGATCTCCAACTCCCCCCCTCTCCATTTCACTCTAAAATCATTACCATAGCCAATTCAAAAATCGAAAATACCTACCTACCTTCCTTTTCGATCATCATCATCATCATAAATCGCCACTGCCCCAAGAATCCCTCGATATCCCCCCCTCCCTCCTCCTCCTACCCTTCCCTCTTTCTCACGAGTATCATCCTCATCCTATAGGTATTTCCCCAAAGATACGCCATCTCGCTACAAAAAAGCTAGCGAAATCATGTTCAAATGACATGCATGCCAGCACAGTCGTTGTATCAATGCGATGTGATGGTAGATTCTACTGTGGTGAATTTGTCATGGGCGGGAGAGGTTTACAGAAGAACTTCAGATAGACAGCTTTTTGGAGGAGCTGGAGAGGAGAGTCCAAGGGCGAATTCATCCGTCTATGTTATGGTGGAGGAGGAAAGGAGTGGAGGAGTGGAGTGAGGATGATGTTACATCGGATCGATGGGGAGGAGATTGAGGGGAGAGTCTGAGGGTGGATTTAGTCGTCCTGTGTGATTATGGAGAATAGGAGGATAGGAGTGGAGTGGGGGTGATGTTACATCGGATCAAAAGAGTCAAAAAAAATTACCCTACTGTGAATATGAGAGATGTTAATGTCAGAGTGCCTCAACAAAATAATCAAAGCAGGCATTCAAAAGAAATATCATATTGATATACTATAGGAAGGAGGAAGTTGCCGTAGCATATCATCACACTGACAAAAGAAAATCTATATTATCGAAGCTTTCAGAAAGCAATGCAGAGAATGAAAAATATTTCAACCCTCTCCATAAACCCTTACAATAATACAACAGCGTAAGGCCGTCAAACGTAATCTTAACCCACCCTATGGAAAAGGCGAAAATAGATTCGAAAGATAAGCAAAAAATGAAGATCATCGAGAACACCACTCCGAAAAAACTTTGGGCAATGTTCGATACACCATACAGCAATCGATCCCTCCAGAACCGTTTGAAACCCAATGAAAAGGTATCCAGCGTAAACATACATCTATCAATAACAACGAAAATAAAAAACCAGTCTTCTGATCCGTAGAGAAAAACCCTTTGCCTTCTCGCCGCCTTCCCATCCCGTATCGCGACTTCATTCCGCCTTCCCCTATTATTCTAACTCTTCACTCACCTCACCTTTCCCAATCCCACTCACATTAAATCCAAAAAAGACATCAACAACCCAACAAAACCTAAACGCACACACCGACTCCAAAAACCAAAACACATCCAATCCCTCACGGCTGCCTCCTCTTCGCTCGTCCCAAAACCCCATCAAGATCCCTTCACATCCCCTCGGTACTCTCAACAATATGTTTCCTCACACCACCAAGATCCCCACTAAAACCTTCCCTCACCACCTTCTCCCAGCCCAGTATAAGCTCCTGCTTCCTCACTCCCCCCACCGCCCCCTCCTCCTCCATTTTCCCATAATCCCAAAACTCAGCCAAGAAGCTCTCATCCTCCGCCGGGTTCCCAAAAACCTTGATCGGAATCTCCTGATTCCCCACATAACGAGTGCCATTCTTCCCGCCCATATCCACATCATGCCCGGGAATAAACCGATAAATCTGAGATGTCGTCCAGTAGGGTAAGAAATGATATTTCCCATCCTTGGTCTTAATGATCCGACAGCTATAAGCGTTCCACCTATCCTGCCTGGAGATGAGGTCTTGACTAGTATGTGCGTCAACCCAGAGCATGAAGACCCACCCGGGCATATCCCAATGATGCGTCGCCCCCGTAAAAATATCAAGATCATCCTGCCACGTCGGTCCTCCCGTGTGCAGCCGTCTCGCCAGCTCAAACAAAGCACTGATGTCCCATCGGGAGTGATCCAAGGCTGAGAGCGCCCACGTCGGTATCTGCAGATCTAGAGGCACAGGCCAGTAAATCCAATTCGGGGGGCGGGCTTCTTCCCTCCGCGCCCGTTTATAGGGGTCCATCTCCGCTTTCGTCTGGGCCGTGCGCCGCAGTGTGTCTTTCTCTGGGCGGATGCGTGTAGGGTAAATGTGCGTGTACCATAGCATCACAATCTGTGCTTCCGAGAGGTGAACGCAATTTCTGGTACCGTTCGGTCGACTCCTGTCCATTACGAAGTCATCGAACTTAGGGTCCCAGATCCAGATCGCGACTCGGAGAATTGCAAAGAGGCCTTGGAGGGCAAGCCATTTGGCAGACTGGGATGGGGAGATCCGGCGGACTTCGATATATTGACAAATGTAACTGTGATTGATTAGCCGGTATAGGACTATCCGGTTTGCACCAGCTGTAGACTGATAGCTTACCCTAGAATGGCCGAAAATGCACAGAAAATCGAGAACACGCAGATGAAACCTCTCTGATATCCAGTAACGGCCTTGAGGTCAAACGTGACGTAAGCATAACCTTCTGCGGTAAAGGCAAAGAAATCTTTCTTCTCCAACGAGGAATTCATGTTTGGTAGAGTATCTGCTCTCCGGATGACCCAATCGGCACTCCCTCTGGGTAACTGCTCCTGTACATACACCCATAACCAAGCAATAGCACTGGATAAAAGGGTAATAGATAGGCCTAATGTCGCATACCACATCGTCCACGAGTGGTGCACAATCCCAGCACGGAAAGGACTGATGATGAAGCAGGTTAGTCCAATGAAAAGAGCCATGATCAAAGGGATGCGGTAGAATGCATGCTTATTCAAATACTCTTCACAAGTCATGCTCAACCGACAGGAAGAGATGGTCACGGTATTTGGCTCCGACTTGTAGAACGGCACAGCAAGATCAAGGATAGGCATGGTGTCAACCGTATGCTTGCGGGTAGCTGCAAGCTTCCACGTCACGTAGTCAGCTGATCTGATTCGTTCAACATAATGTACGGCATGTAGAACGTCCGAAGGCAACCGATCGTGGTCCGGAACTCCAAAGAGAGGTCTCATAGAACGGGTATCGAAACCGGCATTATGACATGCATCGGATCCCA
Organism: Opeltia flavorubescens; assembly: GCA_000442125.1. Taxonomy (NCBI): domain Eukaryota; kingdom Fungi; phylum Ascomycota; class Lecanoromycetes; order Teloschistales; family Teloschistaceae; genus Opeltia; species Opeltia flavorubescens. The sequence goes on from KE546970.1 coordinate 145,043, forward strand.
GCCCTAGTTTGATCAAAGCTCGCACGTAGCCCAAGAGGCCTAGTAGTGACAGTGTCGCCGAAGTGGCCGAGAGATAACCTTTGTTGTAATCGACGGCATATCGTTCTACCGAATCAGTTGCGAATATTCCAACCAGGGCTGCAAGATCCTGTGTGCCATCAGCAAGCACCTGGAATGCACTATTACGATCATTGCCGGCTGATGCTGTTGTATTTAAGGGTGATGTGTCTGCGGCTGTCGTGGTCGAATTATTAGTCGGTAGCGCATGGACAGCTGAAAGCAAAGAAGTAATCAGATCAACGAGAAGAAGCTTATACGTTGCAGACGCAATCTGAGATATGCGATGAATGGTCAAAGGAAACATATGAATAACATACGACGATAGAAGAAGAAGCAGGAATTCTAGAGCATATTAATTACGATAGCAGAAAGGAAGACCAGCAGCATTAATAAACACATCAAGACGAGAGAAGCTGGTTAGTCTGGGCATCACAGCATCCTCGATGAAGCGAGGCAGACTTACAGCTTTAATGAAAGGCTCGAGTGCCTTGCCACACGAGTTAAGAGGGATTCGATGCGGGCGTCCGAGATGCATGCAGGAGGCTGATGGTGGGCGCTTAGAAATTTTGAATAGGCCTCGACCAACACCTCGCTATTCGGCTGAGACGCTACGCCAAAGTCGTGAATTACTCATTGAACATCAGGAAGCTCATCGCTATATAAATGCAGGTCCGCCGCTGCCTCCATGCCCTTCCCAGTTGTCTAAGCGTCGCTTTGGCTCCTTAGCTTCGTCGTCAGATGGCCTTCTTGGGGCCATTAAATTCCTAAGTTCGGGGTCTCTGGAACCGTCTTCCCATCTTTCCGATGGCTTATCATGGCTATCCTTCTCCTCCTCTTCGTCAATAGGCGGTGGACTCATAGCTCGAATCCCGTACGCGGAGAGTATACTCTTCCTTTGTGTGTCAGAATGCCAATTGCCGTCATCATACTCTGGAGGTGGCAAGGAAGGTGTCGAGTCGCCTTTAACCAGCCCAAGACGCTCCTCTTCTGTAGCCGATTTGGTTGTCAGACCTCTAGGATCAAATTTCGAGCCAGTACCACCACCTGAGACGGGCCGAGTCGATTCACCAGTTGGGGGTCGAGTATCACTTTTACGTCTGTGAAAAACGTTCTGGAAAGAGAATTGGCGCTTAGCTGAGTGTGGAGGTGGAGTGGGAGCGAGGGTGCCATGGGATGAAGGCGCTAAACGGCGAAGTGCATCGTGAGGCGTGTCTCGCGGAGACTCAAGACCATGCGAACGCCCAAAGGCATGCGGTGCGTCCCCTGAACCATCGAATTGTGGAGTATACGGCGAGTGACTGGGACCTTTGTAGGGCGGTACCGTAATTTCCGTCAAAGGAACAGGATACATGGGACTTCGCACATCTGGTGTGCCAGCCCCAACATCGCTCTTTCGCCCGTAGAGTGAGCTTTGTGCGCGTCGTTTAAGGCTGTTCATGAAGCCCCCATCAAGTTTCGGTTGCTCTTCATCATCGTGATCAGGTCTCGCAGTCGATGTATCGTCATCTTCTGGGAAATATGCCATCCCCAATGGTGGATGTAAGGTCTTTCGTCTTTGCAAGGTCTGTCCAGGCACATCAAGAAAAGTCTTTCTTCTTCTCAGACCATCCCACTCCACACGCTCGTTTTCGCGAATTGGCTCCATCTGGTCCCGCATCCTATCTTCATGAATTCTCCGTACCTCTTCTGCTTCCATCTTCTGCCTTGACATTGATAATCGACGGATGATAGCTGCCGTCCCTCTTATGGCATCGGCTTTTGGCTCCGATTCCGGCTCTTCTTGTTCCGCCACTGTCCGCACCTGATCTAAGTCACCATTAAAAACAGCAGCATCTGGAACGTCCTTCGACGATTTCGAGAGTTGCAGGAGGACTACACCAGCACATATCTGTAAAAAGCCAAGAACGACGGTAATGATCGAGTTGACGGAGCCGGCAAATCCACGAAAGAGTACAGCGGAAGTGATGATGGTGGAACTCGTGAAGAAGACGTAGTAGGTGGGAGTCACAAGGGCAGCGTTGAATATATTGAGAGCTTTCTGAAGAAACGTTAGCTCGTTTCCATTGCAAAATCGAAGCAATACTTACATTGAGATATATTATCTCAGTCAAAAGCGTGACGATGACGAAAACGAAAAGGACGTAGAGAAACCACTGCTTAAATTGAGAACCTTCTCCCCCTCGAATCTGCGCGACCACAGCGGAGCCAAGTCCTTGTGTTGCAACGACACTCAGGCCGCCTATGAGACTGCAGATACTTAGGTAGACCAGCATGCTCTTCTTCCCGTATCGTGGACCGACCCAGAGAGCGATAAAGATGCAGCTGACAATTATGACCCCAGCGTAGGAGAGAAAGCCTGGCGCAATGACGAAGTGCTGCATGTCTTGTATATTGGCCACAGCCGACTGCTCCGGTGCATTGATGACGATGACGACAGAGCCGACAATGCACATGAAACAGCCAACCTTTCCCACGAAACTGAGCCGTTCTTTCAGGAAGATAGCTGATAGAATTGTACAGATGACGACAGAGAGGGCTCCAAGAGGCGTCACCAAAACCGCATCGACAAAGGAATAGGCGACGAAGTTACAGATTTCTCCGATAATCATAAGGGTCATGCCAGTCCACCAGAAAGCATTCTTGAGGTAGCCGTAGCCTTCACCCGCTTCTTCCTTGTATTTGACATTGGCTTTGAGCAAACCCTTCTTTTTCAGCACGAATGATGTTCCAATGAAGACGCCGGATGCAATGGCCAGCGAAAGACCAACTGCCTTGTAGACTGGCGGCCGCTGTTCCTTCTGTTGTTCCCGGGCGTAGAGCTCGTGTGCTGTTGAGATAACATGGCTTGCGGTATCCATCATTTGGCAAGTCGGGAGTGCTGACGGAGAAAGGAAGCGAAGACTGCTTAGCCGGCCACTTTGGGATGACCGAAGAATCCGCGATGGCAATTGTGATGCAGAAGTATAGATGTGTTGATGATTCAGTGTGGAAAGGAGTTTGCTGAGCTCGACGTTATTGGACAGACATTGAGTTGAAAAGATCCGACTATTTGTGGAGGGATGGGCTTCTGGTATTGTTTTCTATCTTGACTCGTCGCTGTTCTGTGTGACAGCTTGTCTGACTTGCGTTGTTTATCATCAATTGTAAGATCTCTCCAGTATGGGTATCATAAATCAGAAAGGCTGATGCTGTAGAGCACAAGGCTAAGGTGCTTGAGATGGTGTACGTCGACCAGGCAGTGCTTGGAAGCAATGAGTCAAGGAATGTGATAGGTGACGGTCATGGATAAGTAGAAAGGGGGTAGGACGATAGGATGAGAGCGCATAGCATAAGAGCAGGAGGGACGAAGCACTGTGTGTGTGAACGAGACGGCGTAGTAGTGGATGGATTGGCTAGCGCATGAGGTTCTTGTTTGGAGCAAGCGCCCTGATCGGCAGTGGCGATGTCGCCTCCGCTGGCGTGGCCCCGGCAACCACACTTCCCCATTCGGATTCACTGCAGATGGAAGTCTCGAACCAATCTAATTATATCTTATCTTGCATTCAATCAATTATCGTATCTAAAGCCCCTATTCACAATGAAAAAGCCCACTGTTTAGATGACTTGACACCATCTCGATTCATTTCAGTTGCTATTATATCACCAGCCACAATTGGGCCTCCAAGCAATCATCATTCCATAAGCTGGGATATATGACCATTAACGCTCGCATATTTCATCAAAAGCGTATATCATGACCGTGACTGTATAAACTCCAGGCGCCTGGATATCTTCTGGCCACGTCCCATTGCCTTCCTCTCACAACACCATGATCCGAACATGGAAAGGAACAAACCCCGGCAAGAATTGACAAGAGGTAGAGGTTATCACCTCTGAATGAATTGTGGCTTTCTTGCCATGTTGACTGTAGGTGGAGGCCCATCGGTATCGGGATAAGGCAATGGCGCATTATTATTTATTCTGTGGGGCATTGTATGCCGTCGAGGATCGTCATAGTACTGTATGGGCGTCTTGGGAGGTAGTGGCGGAGGTACTGAGTCAAAACTCCTTCTTGAGACATCCTCATATTGCCTGTCGGACCCGTAGAATTCGCTACTGGGGCGAAATGAGCTATCCTCGGACATCCTTGGTGTAAAGTCCACCACCTGTGGAGCTTCATCCGATGATATGATGCTGAATTTCTCCTCTGGGTTGACTATTTGCTCAAGTGGGTGCGGATATGCTGCTGGATACTGTGGTCCCGGCTTGCTCAGGGGTCTTGGATACAAAGAAGGCGGTCCTTCCCCTGGTAGTTCAACAGCGTTGGGACTTGGTGCCGCAGGATGGTATGCCGGGGCGCTCTCCTCGTATATGGCTGTCTGGGGTGGCGCAGCATACGGATCACGCCCTTCTATTTGACACTGGATTTCCCACATTCGTTCGGCGGCATTGGCTAGTGCATCCCGGGTTGCAGGGAGATGAAGGTACCCTGTTGTACTCCCCTCCATCAAATCAATATCCTTATAGCTATTCATCCCAAATTCTCCAACGCCTTTTTCCACGTTGAGTCGTAAGTAATGATCAGGATTCACTCCTCTTAGCGCGAGGTATCCGCTTCTTTTCTCACGAGGATCGTTGATCATCTCCAGGTGGGTCGAATTACAGCCGTCAATCTTGTTGTTAAGGCGCCTGCGTGCTTCAGCTAGATCCCCGGCCATACCTTCCCACCACTGTCGATTGTTATCTGTGTCCTTCTTCTCCCGTAAGCCACAGCCTATGCTGAGGAAAAATCCGACTTCCCTCCCTGGCCACTCATTCAGCACCGCTTCGTCGAGGATTTCACGGGACGGATTAAAATGTCCCGTTCCTTGGTCCTGGAAAACCGATGTTCCAATTTGAATGGGTTTGAAAGCGAATCCCGTGGCGCAAGTCGCGCGTCCTGCTTGCCAGATCGTACTGTTTGGCTCTATCGTTCGTTCATTTTGTGAGGGATAGGACCTCAGGAGGACGGTTATACCGCCACGGGCACCTTTCATGACGGCAGTGACGGCCCTTCTCCAAGTCAGCCTTACAGTCGAGGAATATGTCGATGAACTCACGTTTTAGTTCGATGCTTCCTTGAATCATACATGAGCGCGTTGGGATTACCCAGGCTTGTGATGCTTTGAGAGCCAGGATGACCTCCATAGTTCGATAGGGAGGAACGCCGTCGGGGAAGAGTTGTCCTATAGCTTGCCATACTTCCAGCTCTAACAGGACTTCCGGGAGGGCCGTGAATTGTGTCTCTCTTCTGGTGCTCGTATTCTTGGACACATGCTCGAATAGCATCTTCCAACTTAGAAGCCTTGAAAAGAGTTGATCGGTAGGGCAATCCAGCGATTGTTTTGTCCGATTCAAACACGACCTGAGTCATTTCTTTGAAGATCTCTTTGCACTGCCCAAGAGTCATGCGCAGACGACCTAGCATTATAGCGATGAGGCCTCCGGTTCCCGTACCCCCTATGAGATCGAAATAGTCGCATGGCCTGATCTTGTCGGAGTGTTTTGGAGGCTCTTCTTGACATAGGCTTGCGACGCGTTGCATGAAATCCTCGAGCAACAAAAGCGAGGAATAACCTCTGACACCACCTCCATCTATAGCGCCTGAAGTCAGCCCGCCCAGTTCATAGAGTTGGAGATAAGCTCACCAAATGAGAGGATGCGCAGAGGTGGCCCTCGATTCTTCAGGGTATTTCCTCTGCGTATACTGCTGGGCGTTATAGGTGAATCCATGCTTCCAGCACTTCGGGACTCCAGTTGCGATTCAGGCTGCGAAGCAAACAGCGTTCGGATTGTGGGGCTCTTTGGAATTATGATAGTCTCTTATGCTCGTATTCTGCTTCTTTTCGGCCGCGGTACCGAGTATCAGGTCTTTGAGGTACAAGGAAAGGTAAATCGCAAAGTAGCCTCGGTCAATGATCGTCGACCCAAGCGGCTCCTCCAGCAGTAGGTGCGGATAGCTGTGCGTGCGGGGACTAGTGATAAGTGGTCACGGTGACAGGGACCCAAATCGGTAGGTACCTAGCTTCTTCAAGATATCGATTCGACTTCGGAGCACGGTCGGTCATATGTCGCAGAACAGATAGGTATGAGATTTGAAGAAGCTTCTGCTTTGGAGGGAGAATCTTACGGGGTCGCCAAGGCGTACCCAGTCTCGGCGATGACGTGGTACGAGCAAAATGAATGAGGAAGGTGTGGCTGTGTTTGCCCGATTTGAAGACATGACTGTTCCTTTCAGCTGCTCTCATGTTGACGATCACCTGACCTATAGAACCGGTCTCCGGTGTCGTTGTCTCTTTTTATGTTGGTATCGAAGCTGAACAATCTCTTTCTAGAGAATATACCTTGCCAGAGAAAAGAAAGGCAGGCAAGAAATTATACGAACGCCCACGAGATGTTAAATCAATTTTGATAGCAAAATGATCTCGTATAGGAAAAATTATTTGACCAACGCAGTGTGCTTTATTTCCTTTCAACTCACATCGTTGGCTATTTACTGTTTTTTTCCGCACGGTTCAGCAGTCTTCGTACATGAATCTTCTACCTCCCACATGGAAAACCTCCCAGATATACTCAACGGCAACTTGTCTTGAACCTCGTGGTAGATCACTCATGTAAAGCAAACGAATTCATGTGTGGTGATCTACTTTATTCACATTCGTGTATATGCAGGTGCTCGTGGTACGAGAGATCCATATCATGATTTCGATAGTTCGACAGCAACACAAGCCAAACCCATCCGTATCGAGGCATTCCCTTTCCTCCATCTTGAAACTCTTTGTAGGTATCGAAGAAATACATTCGCACTTAACAGCTCCCAGTCCTTGGCTCGACCATGCCACAGTACAATCGAACGGTCCTGGGTCACCTTCGACAACAATACTTGATGTCGTAGCAGTTGTGATAGTATTGTTGTTTCACTCGCATACCCGAAACATTGTCGAGACATGTCGTTGAAATTAGAATTACGTTCCCGAGGTGAAGTTACACGATGTGTAACATTATCAGCCGCTGTAGCCACCACACACGATGCATATTTTATCGGCTTTCTTCCCCCAATAAGCATAGCATGACGATCCCGATCTCGTGCTTTGCGCATCAGATCTTCCCTTCTGTCGGACCTTTCTTACTCTGTAGAATTACTCCCTTCAACAGCTCGAGACCCAGCCTCGCAAACTCCACCATGTTTTTCTCCCGATCGCCACCCATGCCTGTGACTTGCTCGTCTGTCATGATCCCATCCTCGCTTGCGACTGCAAGAGCAACAAAGTCACTGTAGAGTCTCTTAGTAGTTGCAGACTTCTTCCTCCCTTCTGGCTGGGGTCGGGTTGAGCTTACGGTGTTCTCTCCCTGCTGCTACCACTGGCTCCCGGACCAGCTATCCCACTTTCACACAGACAATACGTCGACCCGAGCTTCTCTCTCACATTCTTTGCTAGCCCGCTAACCACGTCTTTATTTGGCCCATGATAATTCTTCTTCGTATCCTCCGTCCATCCTGCAAACTGGATTCTCGATTCAAGCGTGTACAGGGTCAATCCCCCTTTGTAGTATTTGCTGGCACCTGGCACGGAGAGAAGCGATGCAGAGATGATACCGCCAGCCGCCTTAATGCCACGTGAGCAGGCGTCATTCAAGGCGAAGGAAGAAAGCGGAGAGAGCTAACAGTTTCGGCGATGGAGATGGTTTCATTTCGTGAAGATAGCAGTTGGGCGACTTCGTTAAGGACGGGACGTATGGATGAAGGCGGGAAGTCGGAAGCCATGGTGGTCACGGAGAGCTTGAACTGGTGGAGGCACCCTATTCTCCGAGCAATATTAAAAGAAGATCTACGTACCAATGCTGCACGCCCAATTGATAGAAGCAGCATCTACAACTCATGATCGACCACAAAATCATGCGTCAATCACTGCTTAGGTCATCGGTCCTCCGTCTCTCTGTACATTTGCACCTTCCATTTTAGAGAAAAGGCTTGGCATATGCACGTCATTTCGACCCAATCAGCGTCCAGCTTTCGAGCTCTCCAATCTATCAACTTCCCGCTTGCAGAAACTCACATTGGCTTGAGATGCTAATCTTATAGACTAAATCTTGAGACAGAGATAGAGGCCGCCTACGTCATGTCAATCTCGCGCGGTTCACGTTGGCCCTTGACCATGGATCAGTGCTCCGTCACCTTTACATTCAACCACCTCAATCGATTTGGACGACAAGAACAAAATGGCGATCGAAGAAAAGATGGCATACATTCCAGATATGGAGAAAGACCTAGCTTCCGAAGATCGCCGTCGCAGCGTTCCGGACAGGGTAGCAAGACATGCCAATGATGCCGATGAGGCAATGAAAGCATTTGCCGGTCATGAAGGCGACATTCTAGAGCTAGATGAAGCAACAAGCAAGAGACTGCTAAGGAAAATTGACCTCCACTTGATGCCAGTCAGATCTCCATCAATTATGTGTATTGCAAAGCATGAACTCATGATATACAGCTCATGTGCGTCATCTATGGCCTCAATTATCTCGACAGTAAGATTTCATCCTCCGATATGAGCAGACGAGGCATTGACATACGTTAGAGACGACTTTATCTTATGCAAGCGTCATGAACATGAAGAAGGACATCAATTTAAAAGGCGATGAATACCAATGGCTTGGTAGCATGTTCTACTTTGGTCAGTCGAATTCCACATCAAATACTACAACCTCAGGCGGGCTCTTGCTTCAAACGAGGCAAGATTGGATACGGTAATCAGCTAACATGTCAAAAGGATATCTTGCATGGGAGTATCCTACAAATCGGTTGTTGCAAAGACTGCCACTTGCGAAGTACTCTTCATTCTGTATGATCATGTGGGGCCTTGTTCTATGCTGCATGGCTGGTATCAAGAATTACTCTGGCGGTCTCGCTGTTCGGTTCTTTCTTGGAGTTTTTGAAGCTGCAGTCACCCCTGGCTTTGCTCTCTTCACGTCACAGGTAATCTCTCCACGTTCTGGAGTCTTACCAAGGCTAACGCCTGCCTTTCAATAGTGGTACACAAAGAAAGAGCAAGGTACCAGGGTTGGCATTTGGTTCAGCTTCAATGGATGGGCACAGATCTTTGGCGGTTTTCTGGCCTATGGAATTGCCAAAGGCGCCCGCCTGCACGGATCGACTATTGCCCCGTGGAAGATTGTCTTTCTTGCCACAGGCTTACTCACTATGACAATCGGCGTGCTCTTCCTGATCTTCATGCCCGATAATCAACTCAATGCACGCTGGCTCAGCCCCCGTGACCGCAAACTGGCGATTGAACGAGTGAGAATCAATCAACAAGGGATTGGCAACAAGCACTTCAAAGCATATCAGCTCAAAGAGGCGCTCCTTGATCCTCTTACTTGGGCTTTCGCATTCTATAGCTTGACAGGCGACATACCCAACGGAGGCATCAGTAACTTTTTCAGCCAACTCATCGTTTCTTTTGGATATACACCGGAACAGAGTCTGCTCTATGGGACTCCAGGGGGGGCCATCGAAGTCGTAACCTTAATAGCCTGCGGGTATCTTGGTGATCGCTATGGTAACAGGCTTCTTATCAGCAGCTCCGGCTTGATCTTGTCTATACTGGGCATGCTCCTCATCGTGGCCCTGCCCCTTTCGAACAATACCGGTCGTCTGATCGGGTACTACCTTACTCAGGCTAGCCCTACAGCATTCGTAGCATTGCTTTCTTTGATTGCTACGAATGTAGCGGGGTATACAAAAAAAACCACCGTCGCTGCCATCTATCTAATCGGATATTGCGCCGGCAATATCATTGGTCTGCACTGCCAAGCTTCGATGTATCGAATCCAAAGCTAATACCTTCTGCAGGTCCCCAAACCTTTCGGCCAAAAGATGCGCCTCGTTATGTTCCTGCCGGTAAGTCTATCGCTATCGGAACGAGATCGTTCTAATCCAAGCAGAAATCACTATCATCTGCTGCTGGGCGGCATGCTTTTGTGACTTGATTTTCATATACTGGTATTGCAAGCACCAGAACAAGAAAAAGGCTGCAATCAGAGCAAGCCCAGACTACATGAAGCTTGAAAACCAGGAGTGGTTAGACTTGACCGATAAGTACGTGTGCTCATCTATCCATTTGGACAATGTTGACATGCAGCTGTCTTTAGGGAGAACCCAGAATTCGTATATACACTATAGCTGTGTTCTATGCTTCATGCAAAATAAAGGAACGATCGTCCACAGCTCTGTTATTCAACTAACAAACATTTCACCTTCAAAAAAAAACCACGAATGCACGGCCAATCAAATAGGCCGCAATAAGTTCACGAATCCTAATTTGGCATCGTGTATTCCCAAGATATGCTTTTACTCTAAATATCAAAATTCATCTGGGACAAACCAGCATAGCTGAGGAGACAAACCTTAACGAAGCTCAGCTCGATGCAGGGACCTCAATGCAGGTACATGTGGAAGCGAGCTTCTCGAAGACCCAGCGATATCCGCATGTGAAACACAGTAAGCAGGACCATGTAGAACCCTTCCGGGTGCTTCCGTGAAACCTCGCGTAACATATGAATTCTCACCAGAGCTTGTCTTCTCGAACAGCCTGGAAGAGTACCAAAGGAAGAAATGCATGGCGGTGGTGACCAGATTTTTCGATGTCTTTCCCCACTCAGGCGGTGGTCTAGATACAAGCCCACAAAAGGCACAAGCCTACAAAATTTCATAACGAAGTCATACCATAACGGTTACAGCTATGTCATGCATGGAAGCTAGTATCGAACGTTCTTCTAGAATCTCGGCTAGGTGGGGCCAGACAACACAACCACACTCGACGCGAGATCCAGCTACTCGTACCTTCTCCACCGTTCAACAGCCCCACTAACAAAAACGCCGTGCAACCAGCCAGCATCCAACGGTCGACTTTTTGCCACTGATCTTACTACAACAATACGCAGACCGCTTCTCATGTACTGGTCAGACCAAAATGAAAGTGCTGAAAATAATTTAAAGTCTTTCAATCATCGTGATTGGAAGACTCATTGGTAGAAGGCAAGTGCGAGTGAGGTCAGATGAATGGTGGAAAGCCAAGTCCAAAGGGCTGGTTACTCTCGGCAGGATCAGCTAGAATCAGATCCGGCAAGGATGCACGAGAGCGGCAAGGCGCGTGACTTGGGACAGGAGCTGGCATTGCGACGATCCAATGCCGAATGCCGACGTTTGCCATGTCGAACCATGGACTAAATCATGTGAAAGTCATGTGTCAATGCCTCGACGCTTTGAGGCATGAACGCATTGTTGTGTTCATGGATACTCACTTCGCTTCCCGGTCAATGGAAGATTATGAGGATGCCTATCTGGAGAAAGACATGGTGCATTTGCATGTCTATTTCCATCTGGCCGAATATACGAGAGTAAGCAAACAATTGACAATCATTGGGTTGCATTCAGATAATGCAGTGGCACTTCAACATGGATGCCCTGGTCATATGCAAGCATCACCAAGCACATTAGACATTGTGGTTGGTACAGTCCATTTCCCCTCCTCATCCAATGAATGAGGGCGAGATCAACAGCTCATCCGAAAACAGGCGCTGTTCCGGCGCGATGATTGGATGGTGGCGGGTGGATGCAGTTAAAAGGCCGAGTTGTGGGGTAGTGGACAGTTAGACCCGAGAATGAGGAGAGAGGATGGGGTGATGGACGCTGAGCGAAGATGTTGATCCCTGCTACCATTCTTCGCATTCTTCGTTGCAGCACATGACGACCGATCACTAACCTCTTTTGGATCTAGTGGCTGCAACTGCACGGTCCACCCGCCCATTCAAAGCTCGACCAGCCAATCGTTAGCTCCTCATACCTGATGTTACGGGGAATTAAATAAATACAGACCTCTACCCCCAACCATCACTGTGCTTTCTGAGTCCTCCTTCTTGAACTTGTTACACAGGTCAGTTCCAAAACTTTGATTGTTTTGGACTTCAACCCTACTGGCCTGCCATCGCTACAGGAAGACCATAGCCAACTTATAGCTCTGACTACAAATACCCCAGTCATCATGGTCAGTGAAAAGATTGCCGAGGTTGCGGCTACCAGCGATGTCGAACGCATTGAGGCCCCCATTACCTGGAAGGCTTATTTCATGTGCGCCTTTGCTGCCTTTGGTGGTATTTACTTCGGATACGACTCTGGCTATATCAATGGTGTCAAAGCGATGCCCTATTTCGTCCACCAACAAACCGGCCTAGATTATCCACCAGCTGGAGCGAGCGACGATGACAAGGCCTACTTTGTCCTTGAATCTTGGAGGGATTCCCTCATCACTTCCATTCTTTCCGCTGGGACCTTTTTCGGCGCCATCATCGCTGGGGATTTGGCTGACTTCATTGGACGTCGTTTGACCATCATCTCTGGCTGCTGTATCTTCATGGTTGGTGTTATCTTGCAGACTGCATCCGCCGGTCTCGGTCTCATGGTCGCCGGTCGTCTCATTGCAGGCTTCGGGGTCGGCTTCGTCTCGGCCATCATCATTTTGTACATGTCCGAGTGCAGCCCCAAGAAGATCCGCGGCGCAGTCGTCTCCGGCTATCAATTCGCCATCACTATCGGTCTACTCCTCGCCTCATGCGTCGACTATGCTACTCAGAATCGAACGGACAGTGGATCATACCGCATCCCTGTCGCTATTCAGATGCTTTGGGCATTGATACTTGGCGTCGGTATCGCTTTTTTGCCAGAATCTCCTCGCTATTTCGTGAAGCGCGGGAAACTCGACAAGGCTGCTGATGTTCTTAGCCGTCTACGAGGTCAACCCGTCGAATCCGATTTCGTCCAACACGAGCTCGCGGAAATCGTCGCAAATCACGAGTATGAGCTTCAAGTGGTGCCTCAGGGCAGTTATTGGAGTAGCTGGGCCAATTGCTTCAATGGTAGCCTTTGGAAACCCAGCTCCAACCTTCGTCGCACGATTCTCGGCACTTCGATGCAGATGATGCAGCAATGGACTGGTGTCAACTTCATCTTCTACTTCGGCACTTCGTTCTTCAAACAGCTCGGCACGATCTCCAATCCCTTCTTTATCAGCTTGATCACCACTCTTGTCAATGTCTGCTCCACACCAATTTCCTTCTGGACCATTGAAAGATTCGGTCGTCGGCCGTTGCTCATCTGGGGCGCTCTTGGAATGCTGATTTGCGAATTCATGGTCGCTATCATGGGTACAGCAGATGGTGGCAACCCCGCTACTGTCAAGGCGATGATCTCGTTCATCTGCATCTACATCTTCTTCTTCGCTTCTACTTGGGGTCCAGGTGCTTGGGTCGTCATCGGCGAAGTCTTCCCCCTGCCAATTCGCTCCCGTGGTGTTGCTCTCTCTACTTCTTCCAACTGGCTGTGGAACTGCGTACGTCTAATGCCTGCCTGTCTATCCATATGCAATTGATATACTAACAACCACAACAGATCATCACTGTCATTACTCCCTACCTCGTCGGCTCAGACAAAGGCAACCTTGGCGCCAAAGTCTTCTTCCTCTGGGGCGCTCTCTGCACCGCCTGTTTCGTCTACGCCTATTTCCTCGTCCCGGAAACCAAAGGTCTCTCACTCGAGCAAGTTGACAAGATGTTGGAGGAAACTACGCCAAGAAACTCCAGCCGCTGGGTACCGCATACGACGTTCGCTTCCGAGCTCGGTCTCACGGAGAAGGGCACACTTGCTCCGGAGATTGTGGAGGATGTGGAGAGGAAGGGTAGTGTTGTTTAAGATACCTTGTTTTTCCTTCGAGATGCATGGATATTGTTACGTGGCTTTTCTTCGGGAATATGTACGCTGACGGGGCTTTACTGGGAAAGGTGGTCCTCGCAGTGCTGTGCACAGGTTGTACGAGATTTGGACTTCTAAACGCATGGATGTAATTTCTCTGATGGGGAGCTGTTCATACGATAGGCATGCATGCATTCTGTAGTTGCACGAACAACTTTGTCAGGGTTCAGTACAATTCATTGATCTTACCAAACTCAGTCTCACTGAATGTCCGTGTTTTGTGGATCTGGATTTGTGATCTGGTGTTCTGTGCCACGTGAAATGTTACGCCGCGCTGCACGGTCAGGCGGAGGTTGCAATGTACTACTGGGGGCCGTAATGATCCTTCGCAAGGATGGGACGGATTCTCCACTCGGTAGTGGTGTTGGAGGACAAGGGCCGTTTCTAGCCGGCAGGGTCGGTCTGGCCGTTGCTAAACGAATCATGCTAGCTCGGATGGGAAGCTAAGATAGCGATATCGATACGCGTTGAGGCCCGACGATGTCATTGCAAATCGTATGAGACCCTTTCGAAGCAAGTTTAAACATCAATGGAAAAAGTAATTCCATACTGATATCTTCTTACCATTCAATCCCATTTTCAATTGATCCTCCGCTATTCGCAATATATTGCGTACCATTCCGTGATCCGCTCCACGATCGCAATCACAGTCGCCAGGATGAAAATTAAACAGGTCCCCCACCCCATCCTCCCTTCCCTCCTAACGGAAGCGCTTGCTAATCATCACCCTCTCTCCTATCTAGCTATACATCCACCCCATAAAATCCCTCCGACCCATTGCTCTCTCCTCCGCAACATTCACACCAAATGGGATCCTGCACGACAGACGATATATGCTCTTCAAGTCCTCACCCGCGAACCCATTGGAGCGGATGACAGTCACGTTTTTCCCTTCTATGGGTTTGTTCACCACATCAATGTCGCCGGGTGCAGAGGGGGAGAAATTTGTTGTTACATATCACCCCCCACAATCGCCTGTTGAGGCAGGTAAAGAGGAAGAAGTGGAGGAGCAACAGCAGGAGGAGAAGAGATTAGAGATGGAGTTTGAGCCGGAAATACAAGGGCTGGAGGAACTGGAAGTAGATCTCCACGGCAGCCCTGCAAAAGCTCGAAAAATGGGCAAAGAGATCAATGAGTGGTTCTCTGCATGTTTTGGGTGGGAAGTCGTATGCATGTATATGCCCGAGGGAAACACGAGGGCTGTGCTCGGGAATTTGGCACCGGGAAACATGAATGCCTCGAATCATTCTGATGAGAAGCAGAAGGAAAATAAGGAGAAGAGTTGGCTCTCTACCATCACTGGATATATGCCAGACTACAGAAATATAGTGTGGAATGACAGTCACGGTATAAAAGAAGAGGAAAAAGGCATCACATTCGCAGACTGCGCTCCTTATCTATTCATCACCGAAGAGAGTATACAAGACGTATCCCGCAGAATGCCCGACGGGATCTCAGTAGACGTTACAAAATTCAGACCTAATATCCTACTTGAGGGCGCGGAGGAGGTTTATGAAGAGGATTTTTGGGGTGGCCTCTCCATCATACCTAGCAATAATAGCTCAGCGAATGAAGACGAGATAGAGATCATCCTAACGCAAAATTGCATTCGTTGCCAGAGCCTCGATATCGATTATAGCACTGGAACATTTGGCAAGGGGGCGGAGAAGACTGTGTTGAAGAAATTGATGAGAGATCGGAGGGTTGATGCGGGGAAGAAACATAGTCCTGTGTTTGGGAGGTATGGGTTTCTTGCTGGTGGTAGTAAGGGAGGGGATGGGGGAGGAATTATGGTGAGGGTTGGCGATGAGGTGAAGGTGACGAAGAGAAATGAGGAGAGGACGACGTTCTGTAAGTATGATCCACGGGGTTGTGGGGAGGAGGATTTGCTGATGGTTGCTAGATTGGCCGGGTTTGATGTGATTGCCATGCCAAACTCTTCACTCCGAGACGGATATATCTCTCAACGAAACACCGTTTTCATCCGGATCACGCGCTCCACGACAACGGCGGGAATTAGTGCGGTAAACTGCATGGGGGTCTTGGGTGTGACGTGGATTTTTGAAGCAAACAACGAGAATCTGCTTGTGACACGGTGATTTTACGGATAAGATCCGCTTTCCAACGCGCCCAGGACCCCTATGAGCAAATTGCGACAAAGTCATGCGCCGAGAGATCAAGATATAAAGCTGCTCGATGTTGGAGTCTGACTTTGTACAGATCATGGTCACTTAACTCAACACCCGCCCTTCTTTGAAGTCTATCCAACTGGCCTTAGATGGAACGACACCACTTACCAATCCGACAATCCCACTACCAAGGTAGAGCTCCACGAGAAGCCCATGCTCTTCGCGATGGCCGCCGTTGCCTGGACCAACAATCATCATCCTCATACGATGGACGACCTCAACGCCGCCTCGGAAGCCAACAAGGTCCGCCGACCCGCATTACTCAACAGACCATCCCGCTAGAAGACAGTATCTCCAACCTCTACGACACCATCGACGACGCAATCCAACACTTCTCCCACTTCGAACAAGAGTTCCGCCAAGATATCCATCTTATCCAAACTTACTGCGACCCACGCCTCATCGAAGCAATATGGATGCAAAAGATCCGTCCTTACGAGAATAAAACCCGAGACCACAAGCGTCACGCCCAACATCGCACCTCCACCGCCGAAAGGGAAGACTCCACCAACCGCAGCAATAATCCTCCTCCAAGTATCCGCCACACAATGCGCCACCTCCTCTCCTCTTTTGACGCAGCTCTCGCTTCTGCAGAATCCCTTCACCACTCTTCACAAAGCCAAAGGAGAAAATCAAGCCATTATTCAGCCGAAGACGCGCTTAAGATCCATCAACAGCTTCTTCGCTCTTACCAGAGCCTGAGGAAATCCCTCGCTGTGGTGGGGGAGAAGAGGGTGGAGATGGACACTTTGAATACGGAGTTGGAGATGTTGAGGGTGTTTTTGGGGAGGAATGGCGCTGAAGAGGGAAGCCGGGGGAGACGAGGGCAGGCGGGGGCAGGAGGTGATGATGGAGAGTATGCGAGCGTAGGAGGAGGTGGGCGCCATCGTGGCGAAGGTACGGAGGAGGAATCTCATCATCATGATGAAGAGCGGGCGTGGGATGCACCTGCTGCTGAGAGGGAGGAGGCGCAGGGGTGGAGCGCGGGTGAAAGGGAGGAGGTGGAGGAGGGTGGTGGATGTGGTGAGTCTTGACATCTAAGATCCCTACGTTCTAGGGGTGATTGGCTAATTCGTGAATAACAGGCAATGAAGCAGAGGGGAATGAAGCCGTACAGCAGTCTGAGACTCAGGGAGGAGGAGGAGGAGGTTGGTAGGTGACTGAAAATGTAAAATGTAGGACGGGGAGTATTTATTTGTTTGTTGGAAAGGGATATGGCTTCCTTTTGCTTTTTAGCTTTGAACGGATTGGGGGTTTTCAACTCCATGGAGGAAGAGCAGCGCAATTATCTTGATCTTTTTTGTAAAAGTCATGGGGGATGAACAAGTTTGAAGCATGTTTTCAAGGTTCTCGCTCTATCAGTGCCTTTGAAAGCAATTTAAAGACGTGCTTTCGGGTATAAAAATCGAATGTATCGATGCTTAGATACACCTATTCCACTTACCCAGTAAACGCAAGACCACGTCTCTGATGTATCCTTTTCTTTCCAATTACTTTGCTCCATCCCTTCAAACGTATGTGAATCTTAAAAAAGATGGTTATATTGTACAGTGCAGCGACTGGTATAGGTGGCTTTCAGTCAGAATTAAACGCTATAAAACCACCTCAAGCAAAATCTTAACAATAAAGAGAATATTTCAAAAACGATAGGGGTATTTTCGCTCCCTCGACCTATACTCCTCCCTTAACAAAACAAAGCACCACACATAGGTCTCCAATCCAAAGATATTCCCATCCATGCCCCTTACAACAACGACAACCACCAACGACGAAAACCTCAACATTTCTCCCCAAAGCAGATCCAGCCGCAAATCCTTCCTTCCCGTCCTGGTATCCCCTTCTCCCCCTTCAAATTACTTCCCCTTCCCTCTCCCCTCTCCTCCGTTCCCTCCTTACCATCTCTCTCCTCCCCATCCTCCCCATCTTCCTCATACTCATACCCACCACGCTCACCTCCGTCATCCCCATCATACCCATCCCCATCCCCACCCCCCTTCTCAAAAACCCTAAACCTCCTCACACTCCCCCTATCACTCACGCACTCCTTCTCTCCATCCTCGGACACTGCCCTACTACCCCCACCCCTCCACCACCGCCTCCCATTCCCACCACCCCTCCACCGCCTCTGTTTGATCATCCGACAAAAGCCCTTGAAACCTTTAGTAGAGGCTTCTATCTCGTGGCGCTCGCAGCGGCGGCGCTTGGAGGGGAGGGTCCAGTCTATTGTTATTCGTTTTTGTTGAAGTTGTGGGGGAGGAGGGGGAGGAGGGGTGATGAGCTTTTCCCTTGTTGTTTCAGAGGGGGGGATAGGATGGTCGTCGAAGAGGGATTTACATCTTCTGTGGAAGGTGTAAGGATTCTCGGTTTCTCTGGCGCGGAGGGATTGGGTTTGGGAGCGAAGTGATGGGTGGTGGCGTTTTTTTGTCGCAGTGGTTGTGGGGAGTGTTGGGTGGTGGGGGATGATAGATGAGGAAGAGTGGGAAGTTGGGCGGGATTGGGGTGTGGAGGTTGAGAGTGAGGGCTGGCGGCTGGTGGTGGTTTGTTGGGATATTGATGGATGGCGTGAGGGATGGCGTGAGTGCTTCGTGGTTGAAGAGGTTCTTCTTCTTGACGTTCTGGGTCTGGGACTGCGGCTTCGGCTGTGGTTTTTTGGGAATGTATCTTTTTCTGATGGAGTTGTGCTCGGTTGTCTAGATCTGGTTGAGGTCTTATGGGTAGCTGCCACCTGGCCGTCTCCGAACCCGCTGTCTGTCCTCTCCATCTTCTCTGCGAGAGGAGGACGTTCCTGCGTCATGTTGGGGGGGAAGAAGGATTCTGAAATATCGTGTTTTCTCTGGATGAGCCTCAATGGGGCAAACGACTGCTGTAGTAACTTTATAGCTCGACTGGACTGCTACTATAGATTCGAACGTAGGCTCGAATTAATGTTATGGTTTATTAATGGTGCGTAGTGAACATCTGGAAACGAGTCAGAGATGTTGCATCACACAATGATGCGTTGAAGCATGACTAACAATTCTGACAGTGCTCCAATTGAATATCTTTGTTACACAGCTGCTACAGTCGATAGTAATGTGTGGTATTCATTGAAACAATAATCGAACAAAGAGTCAGAATGGATACATTAATCGAGCCGATGCTTGGAGGTTGCAAGCACCTTGGGTAATGAGATCAAGACCATGTTTTGTACATATACACATGCATGAGGGATGAAAAGCTTGAATCATGTTGTTGATATGCATCTATGAGAATGATGGAGCCTCAGGTGCTGGTGGAGTAGAAGCCTTCATGCAGTTGATGATAGTGAAGCAGACTAAACGGACCGATCTCATTCACCGCTCCCGCAGACGATGGTCCATGATCAAACCGTAGTTCTCATCGGGCTTTCCCAAACACGCATACAACAGGAAAGCGTTACCGATTGAAGTCCAATGGTATTCATGGGCGGCATCCAGTGTTCAACTTCATTAGTGGTTCCGAATATTTCGTTACGGATGTAGCTTCCCATTTCGACCACGTTTCCAAGCCCCAGCAAAGAAAGTTTGCACTCAACAAATATTCCAGGTTTGAGATGCATCCCGCGTGCGCCAGCATGTCACGCTAAAGCAGGCACGAGATGCAGAAGGCATGATCATGGCTGCTGCTTCCTATTGGCCCGGAGAAGACAAGTGGGCTGTCGTGTTTGTGGTCCATTATGCCAACGCACGTTCCAGACCGAGTGGTAGCCAAAGTAAGCGCTATCCGGTTCCAAGGTCGCTGGTGCAATGATGAGTGGCTGGCTGCTATGTGGTGGCGGCTGCGTCTATCCATCCAATAAAACAATACTTCTATCTCGTTGCCATCGAAGTGGCTTTGCCACTTGGTGGCCACGCTGATGGTTTTCGAGAAAACCCAAAATTCGAAGCTGAATGACACGATCAAACTACGGCCGTAGAAATTTGAGTTGGTCGAAAAGTTGCATGCTTTGAGCCGTTCATGGGAGCTTCCTATGTATACAATGTTTTTAACAAGAATGTTAAGCTAATACCTACGGCCTTGAATTTACATTGACCCGGCGGTGGAGGAATGGGTGAAAAGAATGACTTTTTGATTGGGGGAGTCATGATGGAATTTGATATTATGGGCCATATATGTTTATCTACTTTTACATAAGGGAGGGGAGATAAGTATCGGCCATGAACCCTCTGGAGGGATATGATAGGGATGCTGTATGGGAGTTTGTCAACTCATCTCGTCGGAGCCTGAATTTTCATATCTATCCCATCCCCTGCTACTCATGGCATCAAAAAGCTTGGCGCAGGCCTTTTGTGCTTCTTGTTCAGGGAGATTCTGAAATGATTATATCGATAGATAGAGTTCGTGGTACCCTTAAAAGTATGTCTGATTAACTAATAATATTATTGGCAACCAGCCTGTACGGTGGATAAAGAACGAGACGAAGGCGAGATAGTTGTGGTGGCCCTTATTTTTAGTGCCATAGCAAGGGATGTGATAGATGAAACGTAATATGAAGTGGTTCGCTACTCATCTGGTAGAAGCACGCAGTGATCGTGACAGCATGTCACGGGATTCAATTCGTGATGTTGGACCATACATCTCCCCTTGCCCAAATCCAAAAATTTCGCTCTTCGATGGCCAAACATGAAAATCAAAACATGGTGTCCTTACCCACCATTTAGAATCACCAGTTGAATACCGATTCTTCGCCCTTTGGCGTTGCTGTAAGTATGGCGTATCATAGGAACGAGACACGAACCCTGTCGAAAAATCATCCACTGCACGCTGCTCCGCTGTAAGTTGAGATTCATGCACAAGATCAAGACGCCCATTTGGCTGCTGCACCAACTTCCCATCTTCCCTCGATTCCAAGACGTTCACATCTACGGTGTGCAAGGCATGTAGTTTTTAGACATGTACAGTCTTTTTTTGACCAAACCGCTTCGATCATCCAATACATTGAATTAGGGACTGATGATAGATATGGCGGTCATCTTGCAGTGTCGCGGACCGAAATTTGGCCGACAAGCGCCGATTACGGAGGCCGTCGTCATTGGTTGTACAGTCTTGGCATGTTGTACCCCTGTATGCCTGTATAAAACCTGACAAAAGCATGACAAGATAGTGAGAACATCAAAAGCATTCGGGTTTCAATGCGAGGCGGTCTTGTAGAAAAATTCTAATGAAAAGCTGGAAAGTTGGGGAAGATATGGCAAGTTAAAATCAGTTTAACACATCGTTCTTTGGCTAATTCTTTGCTAGATTGGGAGTCTTAGCGATAGATACCCTGCAGAATTCCTGTACTGAAAGTCTCTGTACGCTGCCTTAGTAAAATAATTACCTCGTTCGATTGTCTAATTGAGAGTCTTTATATCGTAGCGCTGTCGTGAAACCACGTCCTAATCCTTTTGCTGGTGAGATACCCAATGGGAGAAGGTATGACCAATCTGAATGCTCCTGAGACACAGTCTTTGACGCGATTTGGTCATTCTCCATTCGTCAAAATCGTCTACAGCTATCGATGATTTACCAAGCCTTATTCGTCGACAATGGCTCAACAGCCTCCAAGGACTGAGAATGGTAATGTCTTCGAAGATCTTTCTGGTATCAGTAGCAACAATACCGAGAATCCGTACGATGCTTTGATTGAAATATGCGGAACCCCTGCGGTATGCTTGGTCCTTCGTTCCTTATGAGTTGAACTGATCATCGCAAAAGGAGATACAAGCCCGCTATGCACTACATCGAGAGACCAGAAATGCTACGCAAAGGCAAAAGTTCGACAGCAAAGACTTTGCTGGAGCGACCATTGACCCGGTCCTCTACAAGCTAGAAAATTCGGACCGGTATCCTGGGTTCACTGATCAGAGACATTGCCTCGTCTTCTGGGCTCGTCCGCCGGCCGACGTAAAAGCATTGGTTGCTCACCTGCAAAAACTGCTGCTGGAGACTGCGCCACGTAGGTGGATGCTCCACAAGAGAGCGAATACTGCTAACGTTCCTAGATATGTGGCTGATGCCCATCGATTGTCTACATATGACGGCTATGGAAATCACTTTCTCCCTTACAGCTCCCGAAATAGAGGATATTGTCAGCCGAATGTCGTACGCCATAGCCCATATCACCAACTATACATACTACCACCGTGCTCGCCTCATTAAGCCAAGGCTTAGTTACGACACTGCAGCGATTGCACTCAGTTTCGAGCCGGCAGCAGGCGAGTCACTTCCTGACGGGAGACCACCCGATGCAGACGCATACACATACCATCACCTACGTCGGGATCTCTACAATGTATCAAAAAGTACGGGTGTCGAGGTTGCTTCTCGTTACGTTGTTCCTTCAGCACATTTGACGATCGCTCGTTTTGTGTCCCAGGCGGATATATCCATGTCCCAAAACGACGATCGGCCGGATCCAGCAAGGGTGGAAAGCTTAGTCAATTACATCGAGAAGATTAACATCATGTTACAAAACGAGTACTGGCCAAAGGGAGGTGCATCAATCAAGCCTGGCGGGCAGTGGATGGTAGGGCAGGGAAAGGGTCTGGATTGTCGAAAGGGCACTCTTTGGTATGGAGGAGGGGAAACAGTTCGTTTGGGCAAAGGATACTAGATGCTTGAATCAACACCGTAGAGAGATGGGCTGTAGAACAGGGTCATGTGGTTATATAGACAAATGAGGCGATGTCACAATGATACTCAGTGTGCTTTCCTTCCCGATACCCATCACAGCAGTTTACGCACTAGTCCGTATCAGGTAAGATAAGCGAGCTGTTACCCACTGTCAAGCAATTCTATCACCGCCACTGCTGTAGGAGTTCCACGATCAATCGCGACTTCGAAGACATTCAAGATGGTGAGTCCGTTCGATATGCTGCTCGTGATAATGTGCCTCCTACCTTTCAGCCAGCTTGTGATCGCCGCATGTGGATGGAGAGCCTGCGCCGGATACCCTCGAATCACGAACAGCGACCCCAATCAGCAAAGCAAGAGATGGTAATCCCATCCAACATCCGCAACGGAGCGAGAGATCAACTAGCCTCACGGGCTTCACTGCATCGTTACAACCAGATAATCAACCAGCAAGAGCATGCATAACCGCCCTACCTCGGGATTCGACAAAACCCATGAAACATCCTCTGAAAGACTCCCGAGACCTGCTGTTGTACACGCCAGAAGAGAAAACGAAGCACTTTGGCTAACATCATATCTTCCCCATAGGTGAACGTACCCAAAACCCGCCGCACCTACTGCAAAGGCAAAGACTGCAAAAAGCACACCCAGCACAAAGTCACCCAATACAAAGCCGGCAAGGTCAGACACCTACCTCCCACACCGCACACCCTCTCCTGTTTTTCCCCCCTACCTAAGCTAGCTCCGAACAAACAAAAAAGCTAATATCGTTTCGTCCTTTGTCTCATACAGGCCTCCCTCTTCGCCCAAGGAAAACGCCGTTACGACCGCAAACAATCCGGTTACGGCGGCCAAACAAAACCCGTCTTCCATAAAAAAGCCAAAACAACGAAGAAGGTGGTCCTGAGGCTGGAATGTACAAACTGCAAGACGAAGGCGCAGTTGGCGTTGAAACGGTGTAAACATTTTGAGCTGGGGTATGTAACTTCCAATTTTCTTCTTCTTCCTCCATTAGAAAGAAAGGCTGGTGCGGAAATCCCGGTGTTTTGGGTGCAGCGGATAAATCGGCAAGGGATTTTCCTCATAAAATGGAGAAATGAAAGTAGTACATGCATTTTGCAACAGCAGGGGATAGTAACATCCTCGCCGATTTTTGCTCTTCTAGCCTAGCATACGTTGGAATAATATATGCTAACCACTCCTAAAAATTTCTTCCCACAGTGGCGACAAGAAAACAAAAGGTGCAGCTCTGGTGTTTTAGATGGCTCTCTACAAGGATGTTGGGAGAGGAGAGGAGAGGAGAGGATATGGGTCTCGATGGGACTTGTATCATCTATCCATGGAACACGAAAGAGTGATTGGGCGTTGTAGGTACACGTTGTCTTATCTGCTACGGAACATCCATCTTCCGCCATAGGTAGAGAGACAATAAACAACTTCATGTTGTACCAATGTCTATCATACTGGAAATTGTTCTTGAGGGATATTACGGATATAGATTGATTGAGTGGAGTAGTAGTAAATTCTTTAATTGTTATTTTTTTCGAAGTGTGAGTAGTAGTGCTGGTGGCCTCATTTCGAAAAGTCAATACGGAGTGTGATAAAAGTCTTTCCTTTTTCTTTTTCTTCTTCTTCTTCTTCAGCGTTAGCAATGATGGAATTAGCCTTTTCCTTAACCACATCCTTCCACACCGCAAAACTGCCCCCAACAACCGGCACACCGACATCACTCACACCAATACAACCCACATAAATCCATTCAGATTCCCCATCCCCCCTCCTCTATCCTACCACCCCTCATAACCAACTCCTCCCCTCCAACCCTCCACCCCCCACCCCCCGATCCCACACCCAC